>WNGS01164437.1:44346650-44379184 GCA_020271785.1 Procambarus virginalis | reverse complement strand
TCACACCCTGGTTCCTCACACACTCACACCCTGGTTCCTCACACACTTTCACCACCTTTTATACCACTTATGTGAGAGTAATCCTGGAATATGCAGCTCCAGCCTGGAGTCCATACCTAGTTAAGATTCAGAGGTATGCCACCAGACTAGTCCCAGAACTGAGAGGTGTGAGCTGTGAGGAAAGGCTTCGGGAGCTAAACCTCACGTCCCTGGAAGACAGAAGAGTAAAGTAAAACATGATCACAACCTACAAAATTCTCAGGGGAATTGACAGGGTGCATAAAGACAAACTTTTTAGCAAGGGTGGTACGCGAACAAGTAGACACAGGTCAAAACTTAGTACCCAAATGAGCCACAGAGACGTTAGAAACAATTTTTTCAGTGTCAAAGTAGTCAAAAAATGTAATGCATTAGGCAGTGATGTGGTGGAGGCTGACTCCATACACAGTTTCAAATGTAGATATGATATGGCCCAATAGGCTCAGGAATCTGTTGATTGACAGTCGATAGGCGGGACCAAAGAGCCAAAGCTCAACCCCCCGCAACTACAACTTGGTGAGTACACCTTGCTTCCTCACACACTCACAATGCCTTAACATTTTTTTCAAGACCTTTGTCTCGTACCTTAGATTTACTTGAATACTTTCTTCGTAACCTCCCATTATCCAATCTTTCAAACATGACCAAGCCACCCCGGTACCTTCTTTCAATCTTGCAAAGATGATTGACTTCTGCACTGTGACTCTTTACGGCAGTTTCATTTCTTATTCTCTTTCCTTCCATAAGACCTCACATGATTCCCAGACTATCCATTTGTCTGGGAACTCAGGAGTATTGACTCTCGTATCAGGCTACCGTCTCATGACGGACGGCGCCAGTACTTCTTCCCGCCAGCCTCTGGCTCCATGTCGTCCTGCTGGTCGTAACCTTTGCACCTGATACTATCCTTCTCCGACTCTATTGAACTCTATTCTCTATTCCTATTGAACTCTACTCCCAACCCCGATGGCGTAGATTGTTGAGGACGCTGTGCCTGACATGACACCTCGTCATCGTGATGTTTTCTCTACAGGGAAGCTAAGATGAGGCAATGTGTTGGTAATAGCATTCACAGATCTTGGAGAAGAAATCCACAGGAGTCTTGATGAGGGCTCGAACCTATTAGGAAGTATTATCACCTCAATAACTGTAACGTTTCAACAGTCTTCTCAATAGATCTTCACTTAGTCAAAGGAAGAGAAGCGGGCGTTATTTGCCTCAATCTTTTGATTGACAGTTGTCAATCAACAGATTGACACTATTTTTTTTTCGTAATTTCCGTTATCTGTGACAGGGAGCCTGTTCTTATACTCACTGGGGTCCCTATACGCCAACTACTGACCTGTCACGGGATGCAGCCCACAACAGCTGCCTAAATCCCGCATACCTGTTTACTGTTAGGTATACAGGAGCATCAGGTGAAAGTAAACGTACCCAACTGTTTCTACCATCTTAGTGAATATGATCAATGCATGCCTCCAGTCACTATACTCTAAAGTAGTGATAACAGTGTACAGTTTACCTACAAGGTACTGTGAGATTTTAGGAAGTACTTATCAATATTCTCACATATGGATGAACATATATTGGACCAGGACCTGTTCAACCAGCTTGTTGTTACACTGTGTTCACACAAAGGAGTGTAATCAGTCGATGCATCTTATAACATGTCACTAGTTAGATTGTTGTTGTTAAAGATTCGCTACCTGGAACAAGAAGTTCCAAGTAGCACGGGCTATGGTGAGCCCGTAGTGGATGTTTAAACACCAGTTAGAGTTTGCCAGCGCGACCCTCACTGTTCTCGCTCTGTTATGTGCATCTGTGTGTGTGTGTGTGTGTGTGTGTGTGTGTGTGTGTGTGTGTGTGTGTGTGTGTGTGTGTGTGTGTGTGTGTGTGCGCGTGTGCGTGTGTCTGGGATTCTGTGCTTCTGCTGAATACCATTGTGTCTTATATACAAGATGGCATTAATTAATTCGCCAAATTAACTCGTGTCAAAGATTTACTAATTGTTGAGGTGAAAGCATGCTTTGGTCGCCTGCTGGTTCCGAAAAATGCGTTCCTTAATCTTGAATATTTCGGGTGATATGAGAGACGAAGTTCGTCTCGTAAGAGTTTAGTTTAGTTCATTTATTATGCACCCCATACCCATCCCGTGGGCGGTAGTGGAAAGGGTTACAGAAGCACATAATGGGCTCAGGAAGCGTAAGAGAACATATTTCCGCCATGTCCTCTCTTAGTGTAGTTCTTGATGAGATGACCAAACTACTCATCACAAGATGGAGAGACGACGACGCTTCGGTCTAGTCTTTAACCATTATCGTGTCATTGATGGTTATTGATGAGTTGGTATACATATCAGCGGTTTACTCTCTAGTATAATATATGAGAACATGTACCAGAGCTGTTATCAATGTTATCACCATCATTATGATAGCAGGAGATAACAGGAAGGCAGTTGGAGGGCGCGATAAACCCCGCCGGACTGCCAATACAGGGCGCTCATATTCTTGGGGTGGCTTCTAGTGGGGGGGTGGGGTGGGGGCTCTAGTGGTGGGGGGGGGGCGGCTCTAGTGGTGGTGGGGGGCGGCTCTAGTGATGGTGGGGGGGCGGCTCTAGTGATGGTGGGGGGCGGCTCTAGTGAGGGGGGGGGGGGGGGCGGCTCTAGTGATGGTGGGGGGGGGGCGGCTCTAGTGATGGTGGGGGGGGGGGCGGCTCTAGTGGTCGCTACAATAGGTAGTTTGCATGCTAATCTCCAGGGTAATTTTGGGGTTAGATGCTCAAGAATTCCCTCGTTGGTCCGGTGAGCCACCGCTGCGTCTAGCGTTGGTCCGTGGAGGCAACCGCTGGTCTAGCTTTGGTCCGTGTGAGGCACCGCTGGTCTAGCGTTGGTCCGTGTGAGGCACCCGCTGCGTCTAGCGTTGGTCCGTGTGAGGCACCGCTACGTCTAGCGTTGGTCCGTGTGAGGCACCGCTGCGTCTAGCGTTGGTCCGTGTGAGGCACCGCTGCGTCTAGCGTTGGTCCGTGTGAGGCACCGCTGCGTCTAGCGTTGGTCCGTGTGAGGCACCGCTGCGTCTAGCGTGGTCCGTGTGAGGCACCGCTGCGTCTAGCGTTGGTCCGTGTGAGGCACCGCTGCGTCTAGCGTTGGTCCGTGTGTGAGGCACCGCTGCGTCTAGCGTTGGTCCGTGTGAGGTACCGCTGCGTCTAGCGGTTGGTCCGTGTGAGGTCCGCTGCGTCTAGCGTTGGTCCGTGTGAGGCACCACTGCGTCTACGTGTTGGTCCGTGTGAGGCACCACTGCGTCGAACGTTGGTCCGTGTGAGGCACCACTGCGTCTAACGTGGTCCGTGTGAGGCACCACTGCGTCTAACGTTGGTCCGTGTGAGGCACCACTGCGTCTAACGTTGGTCCTGTGAGGCACCACTGCGTCTAACGTTGGTCCGTGTGAGGCACCACTGCGTCTAACATTGGTCCGTGTGAGGCACCACTGCTTCTAACGTTGGTACGTGTGAGGCCACTGCTTCTAACGTTGGTACGTGTGGAGGCACCACTGCGTCTAGTGTTGGTCCGTGTGAGGCACCACTGCGTCTAACGTTGGTCCGTGTGAGGCACCACTGCGTCTAGTGTTGGTCCGTGTGAGGCACCACTGCGTCTACGTTGGTCCGTGTGAGGCACCACTGCGTCCTAACATTGGTCCGTGTGAGGCACCACTGCGTCTAACGTTGTCCGTGTGAGGCACACCACTGCGTCTAACGTTGGTCCGTGTGAGGCAGCGCTGTGTCTAGCGTGTGGTCCGTGTGAAGCACCGCTGTGTCTAGTGTTGGTCCGTGTGAGGCACCGCTGTGTCTAACGTGGTCCGTGTGAGGCACCGCTGTGTCTAACATTGGTCCATGTGAGGCACCGCTGTGTCTAACGTTGGTCCGTGTGAGGCACCGCTGCGTCTAGCGTTGGTCCGTGTGACGCACCGCTGCGTCTACGTTGGTCCGTGTGAGGCACCGCTGCGTCTAACGTTGGTCCATGTGAGGCACCGCTGCGTCTAGCGTTGGTCCGTTGTGACGCACCGCTGCGTCTAACGTTGGTCCATGTGAGGCACCGCTGCGTCTAACGTTGGTCCGTGTGAGGCACTGCTGCGTCTAGCGTTGGTCCGTGTGAGGCACCGCTGCGTCTAACGTTGGTCCGTGTGAGCCACGCTGCGTCTAGCGTTGGTCCGTGTGAGGCACCGCTGCGTCTAACGTTGGTCCGTGTGACGCACCGCTGCGTCTAACATTGGTCCGTGTGAGGCACCGCTGCGTCTAGCGTTGCTTGCGATTACTTGCTGATTACTGTGATTACTCATCCTCATAGTTTCCTTCCTTAGTGCCTTAAACTGGCACTGTATTATTGTGCTATCCACTCCCCCAAGATATCTGCCTAAGCCATACAACTTCGCCATGGTAATCCCTGCTATCATCTCATATCATGGTTGTTATATTGAACGCATATTTTACTACATTATACCCAGAAATAATCCTCAAATTGTGCTACAATGTACCTGTTGATAATCCTCATATTTTACTATAGTGGACCTACCAATCTTCGTCAAACTTTCTTACAGTGTGCCTGTTAACATTTCTCAGTTTTGCTAGAAATTACCTACTTAAAATTATCTGTTAGATTAAGGACCTGACCCGAAACGCTATGCGTGTTAGTGGCTTTACAAGAATGGAAAACCATCAATGTTATGTACTCTCATAACCCCAGTGTACCTTCTTTATATATATATAAATAAATAAATAAATAAATAAGCTTGTGTCATGTGACACTTGCGTTTACTACCAACACCCCACCCCCACCACCCGCCCCCTCCTTTACCCCCCCCCCCACTCAGGTTAACTTGTCCTCTTACAAAGAACGTCGCATTTCGATCGTATTTGTTACAAAAGCGAAAAAATTGTCGTGCTTGAAAATAGAAGCGGCTCCCGAAAGTGAAGTACTGTCTCATTTTCTGTTGTGGGTTCTCTGGTAGGTTAGGAGAGGACACTAATTTGGCCGTTTTCTTGACGTTTGGAAACCTTTGAAGGACAGGTATACTCAACCACCTTTCCCTTTCGGTTCTCCATTGACGAGGAAACAAAGCACGTTAGGTTTATGGAGATCCCACTATTCCAACGACTGATCTTTCCCCCATGATGCAACCGACAACAGTTGACTGATGAAGATTAAGTCACCCCAGAGGTGGCACGGGCATGAATAGCCCGTAAGTGGAGGCTGTTTGAAGCCATTACCAGCACCAGTAGCTGGTACTGTAGATCTGGGGATAAATGGGGTCTGGAAAGTGGGACAGTCAGAAGGATAGTTTGGAGAGGAAGCTTCGGCGTCGCAGAGAGTAGAGCCCGGGCTCAACCCAGCAAGGGCGAAGATTTTTGGATAAAGAGCAGAATCGATCACACCGCACTTGGAATGGGGGAGTGCCAAGAGGGCCGAGCAGCAGCCAGAAGTCCTTGTTTAATAGTTCACTCCAGTATCACTATCTCAGGGGCCCCACAGGGCTCTATTTTTTCCTGTTCTTCGGGTACTTGTTGTGGCTTGGTGTGTGTGCCTGGGTGTCCACAGGCGACAGTGTAGGGTATCGTGGGAGACCCTCGACGATACTCCGCGGTAAGTCGACGGTGATCGTCTGGCCATTTCTGAAAGCGGAGTATCGACCTGTGGTTGTGTCCAAAATACCAGGTCCGTCGTGACCCTCAAACATAGGCGTACGTACTCACCCGATGAGACGTCGAGACTGCATCTTGGGAGCCATACTCATCTACGCCGGAGTGATCCTTGTCGTCCACATGCTCGTCTGAAGATGCGCAGTCCTCTTCGTCCTGTGTCGCCAGTATTCCTCCTTTCTTTATATGTACCGCTGTCAGCGTCGTCTGGGTGTCCGCACTTGTCGTCAGCCGTGGGCCTTCGGCTTGGGTGACTGCAATTCCATATTCAGTCACAGGTGCCATTAATACAGGCGCAATGGCATTTGCTTCCAGCAGCCCGTTCACTGTTCTGATGAACAAGTTGTGATCTTGTTCCGCAACTGTCTCCACAAGGCAGTGATGTCCTGGGTGTGGATGTTCTGGATGGATGTCGGCGTCTGTGGTTTTGGTGGGTCCTGCTGCCGAGGCTTATTTGGTCGTCCAGTCCAAACGGTCGTAGTCTACATCTGGCTTATAGAAGGGAGGCTCGGGAACTGGTCAGGTCCAAGGTCTAGGGTCGCGGCGACTTGCCTCTTGGTGGTCGATGGCGTGGTGATTTTCTCTTTATTCTTCTTCTGGTCCTCCCTCCTTTTTGTGCAGAGGTAGGAGGTGGCGGCGTGCTGTTCTCCACAGTTTGCACATTTCTTGATGGTGGCGGTACAGTCCTTGTAGTTGTGAGTAATGGAGCATGAGCTGCACTTAACCTTTTGTTCTGGGCACTTGTTAGACGAGTGCTCATAGCTGAAGCACTTGTAGCACAGTCTCACGTTATAGACCTTCTCCATGGCGATCTGATTTGATGAGGAGTTGATTCCAAAGCACTTGAAACCGTTCTTCACTGCCTCCTGGGCCTGTTCTGCTGTTTCTAAGGTCATCTTCATCGTGGGTCGAATGGCGTCGATAGTCTTAATGAGTAGAGCTGTCGTCGCTTTCAGAGCGACGTTTTCTTCGTTCACTTGCTGCACTATGGTGTCCAGTGCCTAACCAGCGGTTCAGTCTGTTCACAAATATCGTTTTTCCATCAGTGATTTGTCTGAGAGGAATCGGTAAGAGGTTTGCCTCCAGTAGTGGGACCCGGCGTTCCGGATCTAGGCTCTTATGTAGATCCTCTTTTGTTGCCACGATTACCGTGGTCTCGATGCTGTTATGTACCTCTATTGGATACGTATATAAATAATAAATTATTACTTGTATATATTATATCATTACTTGCATGCTTACATCAGTACTTCTATGTTCTTGTATGCTTATATCATTACTTGTATGTGCTGATATGTTATATTGTGGTAATGATCAGCTAGTGGACCAAACCGTGGGAAACCGTTATTATTTTTTTGTGTGTGTGGTGGTCAACGAGTCAGCTTACCGTGAGAAAGTTATATTTTGTACTGATCATCTTGTGGCAAAACCACGTGAAACCGTTTTAGTTGTTCATCTAGACGGCAATATCATGGGACACATTACCGTCCTGCTATGTTGGGCAGTTGCCAGCAATTTCTTTTTATTTTACAAATATATAACTGTTATATTAATAACTACATTACTTCTGTTTATGCATGTAAATCTGATCATTCTTTAATTTAGTTAATTAATGATTACCGTATTCCCATTATATGGCTCCATTTAAGTAAAATTTGTATTAATTAAAAATTGTCAGTGGATACGTTGTGAGGAAGCGAGATCGGCTCCCGCTGTGAGAAACTTAGTCAGTATCTGTTTAGACTCAGGAAGGATCACATCTAGGAGTTAAGTGCCTATTATTATATCTATCGTGTTCTGTTGTAGTATGTTTATTATATTATTTGACATAATTTTATTTTGATTTACATGTGATTGGCCATCTGTTGATTGATATATAATACTGATAATTAACTGAAATATCATTCTAATACACAGTTATTTTTATATGGATGATTAATTATTCCTAGGGGGGGGTGATTAATTTTAATTCTTGCCTGTACAAACCATGGGATTATACTGGTGACACACCTTGAGATTACAGCATCGGTAAATGTCCCTAGACTGCAATATTTTGTTGCTGTTACGTGTCAAGAGCATTAAGGTACGGTTTGTAACAGTGATTTTGGGGGCCTGTCGCGGGATATATTGTTCCCACATATATTTAACTTTTGCTAATCTAACCTTGCCTTCCTAGGTACAAGTGTGCTTAGAAATCTGTGTGTTTAAGAAACTTGCAATATGCCATGCCAGAGTCATCCTGTGTAACAAGTAACCTACGTTTCACGATTTTGGAGGCAAGTCATCCTATATTTTGTTTGTGCAGTGAGGCGTCTGTGGGGTCGACCGCTGGATGTAATGGACTTGAGTCGAGGACGGGTTACCCTTTCCACTACCGCCCACAAGATGGGTATGGAATGCATAATAAATGAACTAAACTAAACTTACCTGAGGGTCACTAACACTGTAGTGGCCTCGACGAGTACAAGAAGCCGGCGGCCTGTCAAAGGTCCTTTTGTCCTGATGACTTTTTCAAGCTGGATTTTAAAAGTTCAGTAGTTTTTGCATTACAGCTTTGGCGGGTAGGCAGTTCCTTGGGTTATGTTCTATACGCAGCAATAACGAACAATAAACTGACAAAACATTATTTATTTATTTTTTATTTATTTATTTATTTATTATATATATATATACAAGAAGGTACATTGGGATTGTGAGGATAGTTAGTTAGTTTAGTTCATTTATTATGCACCCCATACCTATCTTGTGGGCGGTAGTGGAAAGGGTTACAGAGGCACATAATGGGCTCAGGGACTAAACCCCACAGTTCATTTAGCTAAGCAAGTTACAATTTTGATGAGCTAGTTACAAAATTCAATATAAGTCGTCACAACAACAATGGGTTCGAGATCGACCACAAGTACAATTTCTAAATTAAGCAACTTACATATGTGGAGAGCTAGTGTCACAATTTATATGTTTGTCCTGCACACCGCCCCCCATCCAGTGGGCAGCGGTGAATAGATTACAATCACTTAATTACTATACCTACAATTTGCAAACTGGGATATTTGGCTAAAATTTCTGGTAGCAGATCATTTTGAATGAAATATTTACACATCGCTGGAACATTGGTTATAGAATTGTCCCTAAATTCACGTATCTGTTCGCACTCCATCACATAGTGAAGGAGGGTGTGCGAATAATTTTGTTGACACAGTTTATATTTGGTCAGGTCTATATCGGCATATTGATGCCTTAAGCCATCAATGCCATATTAAGCCATATTGATGCCTTAAGCCATCAATATGGCTTAAGGCGTTGAGCTTTGCCTCAAGACGAAGCTTGGACTGATCTCTAATTTGCTTCTTGGGTGGAAAGGGAGGAATTAAAACTGGAAAGGGTGAGGAGACATAGGATAGTAATTACAGTATTGTAATTACTATCCTATGTATCTATGCCACTAGTGTAATTACTAGTAATTACACTAGTGGCTTATTGTAAAGCCACTAGTACGCGCAGCGTTTCGGGCAGGTCCGGGCCTTAATCGAAGAAACTTATAAGTAGGTAAATACTTGCAAAATTTATAAAAATGATAACAGTTACATAGCATGAAAAAAATAAAAGATGAGAGAAAAATTGTAGGTATATTAAAGCACATAGGTAGCTCAGAATGATTGCAATGACAGCTTGAATGGTAGTTTAACAAAACTTAGCAGACACAATTGAAATAAGCATAATTTTCTAGTGTAGTATATGGAATTACTAGAAGTGAAATGATTAAAACATGATTTTATGTGTAGCACCTTGGAAATTTTTATTGTAATCTGTGGCCTTTGATATTCGTATTCTATTAAGGTAGTTAATACACGTCTCTGCTTCCAAAATACATGCTTTAATGACAAATATTTGAGAATATAATGTGTTTCCTAACTTATGATGATATAAAGCATATTAAGGTCCATAATGAAGATGAATATCCTCAATATCAAGCTCAACAAGTCACACTGTTGGAATATAAACAGGAGATGGTTTTTCACCTTGTAGGAGTACAAACAATATACTCACTACAGTCTCTCATTAGCTTAATGGCGTAACTAATTAGCATTTATTACACAAGCTATAATCCTAACCCTATTTACAGGTAGCATTCTTTCCATCCTGGTTGGAGGAAGCTGAGGTGTAGTCGCCGAATATAGGCAAGCAAAAAGTGAATAGCCAACCACGGGGGAAACATCTCCCGTCACGCAGGGTGCAGTCGCACCTCCACAGATCTCCAGTATCAGCTAATGATACTCGTAATGCCTCAAAAGGGCCACCTTTTGGGTGGCTTAATCTTCATCAATCAATCAATCGAATAGCCCGCAGTACAATTTCCACAGTGATTCGGATAACTCCAGTACAGACGCTTTGGATTTACTTCACCTCTTCAACCTCAAGAATGTAGCTCTCGGCGTGTACCGTTCTAATCGACCCCAAGACGCTACAGCTTCGACTCAGAGCAGACAGCAGACTAGTGGCTTTAGGTATTGTATGTACTAGCTCTATCTGTACATCCAACATTATGTTTGTAAATCAACTATGTATGTACGTTCGTGAATAAAATTTACTTTACTTTACTAGGACCGCATCGAGCAACAACGCTCTCTCAAGCCCTATCAAGTTTAGACACTTACGATTCCTCAATTGAGCCGCCACGCTCTCCTGCATAAAGTTCCGCGATTCCGGCCTCACTCAGCTCTCTGCTCTGCTCCAAGCTCCGTCTCAACGTCTACGACACTGATGTATCCAAGACTACTAAATAAATATGAAAACCCACTAAATACTATGTATCTAATCTACCCAACAACGTAACATAACCGTACGTTACAACCTACTTGGTTATAACCCATGGAACCGCCTACCCGCCAGACTCGTAACATGTCAAAACGCTGCTGAATTTGAAAATCCAGATGGAAAAAGTCCTCATGGAAAATGGGGGAGGGGCTTTAACAAGCCGCTGGCTTCCTGTCCTCGTCGAGGCCACTAGAGTGTTAGTTGCCCCTTAAGGTAAATTCAGAGCGTTGAAGCAGGGAACGTATACCAGCGAATAACGATCAACATCTGCATAACAAAATCACTCTCCTATCGAGTTGATTTAACTTTCCGACCATTATTTTTTTCAAAAAATGTTAAACATGTTTTTTTTAACTATTTATGCAACATATTGTTATAAACATTGCAGTCTGTTAGTTAATATCACCCTAATGAAATTTGCGGCGATTCGATAAGTCGCTCCACAACGTTGGCCCCTTAAATCGCCGCTGACTTAAGGTATCCTCCCGCTATATATATATTTTAGTAGAATTTCGTTATAAAATGAGATTATTTCATTGTAAATTTAGTTTTCGCGTTCTACATTCAGCTCCAACATTATAGTGGGTTAAATATGTCCTATTTCTTCTTGACTTAATGTCGTGGTAGGAGGCTGTGGGTGTGTTGTCTTCTTAGACGGGTGGTGGACGGGTCCAGGTAAACCTTCTCCTCCTCCTCCTTCTTGAGGCTACACGCCAGGTAAACTGTGTGGTATACTTCCTAGGGGGGGGGGCTGCATGCCGGGTAAACTGTGTGGTATAGCTCTTGGGGTTACACACGCCGGGTAAACTAGTTTAGCACCATGGGCTACATGCCAGGTAAACTAATATACCTTCTGGGGCTACATACATGCCAGGTAAACTGTAGTATTGTTTCTGGGGCTACATGCCAGGTAAAAATATACCTTCTGGGGCTACATACATGCCAGGTAAACTGTAGTATTGTTTCTGGGGCTACATGCCAGGTAAACTTGCATAGCTCCTGTAGCTACATGCCAGGTAAACTGTTGAATAGCTACTGGGGCTACACACCAGGTAAACTAGTACTGTATACCTCCTGGGGGCTACATGCCAGGTAAACTAGTATTGTTCCTGGGGCTACATGCCAGGTACAGTGCAGTATACCTCCTGGTGCTACATGACAGGTGACCTAGCATACTGTACTATTTTGTCTTAATCATTAAATTAAATGTAGTCTATATAAATCTAGAAATGGCATTTATTGTAAACCTAATTTTTTATTGGTGGTTCTTATTCGTTGTTAATATATGTTTTTATTTTTTTTTACTTGCTGTTCTTTGATACGTCCAGAACTACATGGAGTTCATCAGAGTTATTATTTGTATAAATTTGTATAAATTATTTGTATAAAGTATAAATTTTGCAAGTATTTACCTACTTAAAATTTTCTTAGATTAAGGACCTGCCCGAAATGCTGCGCGTACTAGTGGCTTTACAAGATTGTAATTACCATATTATGTATCCTCGCAATCCCAATGTACCTTCTTGTATATGCATAAATAAATAAATCAGTCTCCTAAGCAGTCTCCGTGGTGTAGTGGTAAGACACTCGCCTGGCGTTCCGCGAGCGCTATGTCATAGGTTCGTATCCTGGCCGGGGAGGATTTACTGGGCGCAATTCCTTAACTGTAGCCTCTGTTAACTCGACAGTAAAATGTGTACTTGGATGAAAAAACGATTCTTCGCGGCAGGGATCGTATTCCAGGGACCTGCCCGAGACGCTACGCGTACTAGTGGCTGTACAAGAATGTAACAACTCTTGTATATATCTCAAAAAAAAAAAAAATATTTATTTATTTATTTATATATATACAAGAAGGTACATTGGGATTGTGAGGATACATAGCATAGTAATTACGATCTTGTAAAGCCACTAGTACGTGCAGCGTTTTCGGCTCGGTTATCTAATTCGCGGTTGGTCGTCTCGGGACACTCAAACATCATTTACATTGTCAGTGTAATAAAATTGGTTATCTTGGGCTTATTTCAAACTTTATATTGTGACTCAAAAGAGGTGTTGTTCTATAAAATGGCATTAGAGTAGGAGCTGTGCATGCACAACCCTGCATAAGAAATACCTTCAAGCAGAGATTTGTTAAGAAGTAGTTTCCGGGTACTTGAGCACCAGTCTCCAGACATCTTGGTGCTAGTCTCTAGATGGTGTCATACATTATTAATATTTGTAAAGAAACTTTACCAATTTTACTATGCATATGTGAGAATAACCGACCTGGCTCCTGGATGTTCAGCCTTGTGTGTCCGGAGACTAGTACAGTACAGTACAGTACTAGGGAATGTCCAAGACACTCAGGTTTCCTAATGTTTGGCGGTGCATTTCTTTGGGAAATGCCGAATGTTACACTCTGAGATTGTAAGGTATGTTAGCAGGGTTTTAGTACTCTTTAGTAGGGTTTTTCTTATTGCTTGGAGATCTTTTATTTTTTTATGTTATGACTTCCCATGTGTCTGGAGAATCACAAACCATGTTCACTCACTGAAATGAGTCAGTGACTCATTTCTTTGGAACCACTGATTGTTTTGATCTAGTATTAATTAGCAAGGAAATGTGGTGTTTGGCATGTATTGTTAGCATTTTGAATTGAACTATCAGTACTTGATTTTGTTGTCTGAGGTAAGACTGTTGGATGGTTTTGAGTCTGTTCTCAAGACTACTTATGTTTTTTTTTGTTTTTTTTAATATATACAAGAGTTGTTACATTCTTGTACAGCCACTAGTATGCGTAGCGTTTCGGGCAGGTCCCTGGAATACGATCCCCGTCGCGAAGAATCATTTTTACAACCAAGTACCCATTTTACTGTTGAGTTAAACAGAGGCTACAGTTAAGGATTTGCGCCCAGTAAATTTCCCCGGCCAGGATACGCACCCATGACAAATCGCTCACGGAACGCCAGGCGAGTGTCTTGCCACTACACCACGGAGACATTAAGTATTAGGTTTCACCATAATACCTCTTCCTAGGTGTCTGCCCTAGTGTCATCCTTAAGATTAAGGACCATACATCCTCCCGAAAAAAAAAAAAACTCGGTAAATAAAATAACCTTTTAAATTTAACAATAATAAAATAACTATATTTTTGTAAGAACATGCACTAAATTGTGGAAATATTAATGTTATAGAAACATGTTAAAATAAAGATTATAAGATTCATTTCCTATTTCTCTGTGTATTTAGACTATATTTATTTTTTTGTCAGTGCTCACCGGTTCAGGCCGGTGAGCCTGTCCGGTGACTGACGACTTTACCCTACTGCATGAACTAACACAATCAAATATTTAGCATATAAGAAAAATATATAACATATATACTCTGTAAAGGAACAGAGACTAAAATAGTATGAACTTATTTCATGACTTAAATTTCCAGTCATTTTAGCCATCCTCTACCTTGTAACATTGTTTCAGAGCTTTGTGAATATCATTACGATGCTAGTGGACTCTCAACCTACTAGGACATTAATTTGTATTAAGTTTCCAGCCTTGCAACTGACGAAATTATATGTTTTAGAGAAGCATCATCAATCATTACTCTTTACCCC
This sequence comes from Procambarus virginalis, assembly GCA_020271785.1. NCBI lineage: Eukaryota > Metazoa > Arthropoda > Malacostraca > Decapoda > Cambaridae > Procambarus > Procambarus virginalis. Next base: position 44,365,047 of record WNGS01164437.1, on the reverse strand, counting down.
TTCGGCTCCCCGGAGCTTTACCAGGCTGATGTGTATATATTAGACCATGGCAACAGTCAATCGAAGGAGTTTTAAGCCTACCAGGGACCAGAGCCAGAACCTGGCCCCCCTCAAGAGAGGCACGAGGAGGCACGAGGAACAATGGCCTAAAGACACCCCCGTGTACAATAATTGGAAGCCGTCTTTGTCTGCCATCTACCAGATCAGGCACCTAGAAAGGTAGGAATTTCAAAATAAATTACCACTGGTCAAAAATTGCAAACTGAAAGCTGAACTAGCAAACAGAACTCCCCAATCAAAAACAAGGGAACAAACATGACGTCACCACAACCGTCGCACATCCGTCTGTGCAACCCCCTTCCCCTCCCTGGGATGGGGAGGGGTGGGGGCCCCAGACCTCCATGCCGGCAACTCTCCTCAGTTCAAGAGGCTGTTGTGTTGGTGAGGGTCGATCGCTGTGGCTCCACTTTGCACAGTGCTGCAGTACTGTGTTGTTGCTCTGTTTTGGTGGTGTGTGAGCCAGAAGTAACACAAGAGTACTGGGGCTGCATGCACCTAGGGCTACCTTCCCAAGGTGCCCTGTAAGTTCTGCCTTTGTGGCCTCAGGGTTATCTTCCATGAGTAGTTAAGGAGCAGCTACCTCCGTGTGGTTCTATCGCTGCTCAGTGATTGCCCTTGGATTGCCCTGAACCGCCCTTGGGGGTTCAGCTGGGGTGGTTCTTACTCCTGTTTGCCCTTGGGTAGGAGGTAGTTTCGTCGCTGGCTGGGGTGCGAGGTACTGTGCTGCTGTCTGATATACGCATAGCAACCGGTTCTGTTCACCTGTAGACTACGTACTTTTGCGGGGTTTTTCTTTTGGTTTTGGTTTTGATTTGCCTGGTAGGGGCCTGGCTGGTGTGGCAGTAGGACCACTTGTAGGATTTTGGTGGCCCTCCACTAGGTCCCCGTGCTTGCACACGTCACAGGGGGTTCAGCTTTTAGAGTGTTTGCTTGGTACCTCTGGGATTACCAGTTAGCAGTACCTCGCCTGGGTTTCCCTTAGCAGTCAGCCTAAGTGCCCTGGAAACCCCCATTGGTCCAATGGTGGAGACCTCGGAGTCCCACCTTGCCTTGTGCGAGTTTGAAGATTGCTGTGTCCCCTTGTCTCAGGGTGACACTCACCGTCTGCCTCCACCTTGCTGCCTGTAGGGTCAGTGACACCTATTACCCGGAGTCCTGCGAGTGTGGTTCTTTGCTTGTACTCCATTCACCCAGTCTACTGAGACTAATAATTGGGTGCAGGCAGATTTAGCATTGCATGTGAGGTTTAGGTTGCAGCAACGTGTGGGGTTGGTTGCCTTTCTGGATGCCCCGCAGCTGCCCTGCTGAATTATACTGGTAGCAAGACTCGGGCGGCTTCGGGGATTGCCCCTTCTGGATCGGCAGCGGAGGTATTCAAGCCTGTTCCTCCTGCCGGAGCTTTTAGGCCACACCAGTGAGCCCCCTTCATCCCTGCTTTTCCGGTGGACTCTGCTTTTTCTCCAGAGGTAGAGGGTTTAGAAGATGGCTTGGCCCTGGGTCCTGACGTGGAGGATTCCAGGGCTGGGGAGGAGTTGACTTGGGGGGGCCTGGGCCCCACTTGTCCCTGCTTTGGTGTTTCACCCTATCGCCCTGTTGATGGGGTGATAGGGGGAGGTTCGAGCTGTTTGTTCTCGCTTGGTCCCACGATTTGTGGGCAATTCGGGTCATTTTCCCCGGCCTGCAGTGGGGGTTGCGTCTTTCCTTCTTCGGGGGGAATGGGCCTTGCAAGGCAGGCTTCTTCCCCCTGCGCTCTATTAGGTCATCCTGGAGTGGGTTTCCCGCCTGTTTTCAGTTCTGAAACGAGACTGGGCAGATCTGCAAGTCATACTGTATTTGACCTGTCTGATCCCCTGGGTCTTTTGCCCCTTTCGGATGTTCACTCTTTCTCGGGTCCGGCTGCTTTTAGCGCCGGGTGCCTAGATGGTGTCTCTGGACCTCCGGGATGCGTATTAGCTGATGTGGGCTCCCAGCCAATCTGCTTGTCTTCTCGCCAGGGATTTGGTTCCTTACCAGCTTACTGGGTTCGGTTTCTTGGTGTACTGGAAGAAGTCCCATTTGGTTCCCTCTCAGGTTCGGACTGGGCTGGGTCTTGTGCGAGTCTCTCGGACTGCTTCCTTCTCTCCCTCTGGCGGCATTGTTGCAGTTGCAGTCCCGCTTACGACTGTTTTTGGAGGACACCTGGGTCACACGTCAGTTGTTTGAGTGACGTTGCGGGAGCCTGAACTTTGCCATGCTGGTCTACCTGTCGGGTCGGATCTGGCTTTGGTGGAAGTTCTGGTTTCTTCGGGGGCGTCCCTTTCACCGCTTTCGTGATCACTGTGTTCGAATCCCGGGAGCCTTGTGTTGGCTGCTGTGTTGCCGGCTTCCTCTGAGGGTTTTTCGGGGTTCCGTGCCCTGATGCCTCCCCGAGCCCTCGCTCGATGTGTTCATGGATGTCTCATCTCTTGGCTGGTGTTTTGTGACCAGTGCTCACCAGGCCAGCCAGAGTCAGTTGGGTCCGTCTTGTCGTCGGGCTCACAGCACAGCACAACGCAGGAGTTGGCGGTGGTGTGGCATTCGCTTCAGAGGGTTCGTGTTGCTTGCGGAGCAATGATCTGGCTCCATTTGGACTGCTTCCTGGTGGTTCATTATCTGAACCGCGGGGGTTCAATGCGGTCCTTGACTCTCCTGGCAGTTCACGTTCAGGGGGTGTCAAGCATCCAGGCGGTTAGCCTGTCTTGGTTCATTCCCCTATCCATGGAATGGACGGTTGACACAGACTCATTCAGTTGGCTCTGCTGGACATAAGGGCACCTAGAGCTGGACCTCCATCGATATGGTCGAGGCGTCTTCCAGTGTACGTGGCGCCCTTCCCAGACTGCGAGGCCGTCAAGGTCGATGCCTTTCGGCTGGACTGGTCGAGTTGGGGTTACCTGTACCTCTTCCCACTGGTTCGGTTGTTGCTCCGGGTCCTGGCTTGCTTGGAGAGACTTACCAGGGACGAGTAGTCCTGTTAGTTTTTTGGTGGCCTGCCCAGCCCTGGTTTCAGGCACTTATTGCTCGATGTCTGAACCTGAGAGACTTCCCGTGGCTCCGCCTCTTTCAGCAGATCGGTCTATTCCGGTACGTGGCTGGTTCGATCTTCTCCGCTTTTTGCGTCTGGTCTTTATGACGAGGGTTTATCACCACTTGTATGGTGAGCAGGTGCCTTAGTTGATGGTGTCCCACCTGCGAGTTTCGTCTCAACGGCAGTATGAAATTTCCTGGCAGTCCTTTCGGCACTTTGTCTCTTCGTAGGTTGTCTTCGATTTCTGGTCAGGTTGTTTTGTCCTTTCTCTCTTGGTTGTTTCAGGACTGTCATCTTATACCAAATACTGTCACCTTGTTTTGGGTGGCGCTGGTGAAGCCGCTGCAGCTTGCATTTGGGGTGGATGTCACTTCTGCTCCGTTCTGCTTTCTCGGGCGTTGTTTTCAACTCCGGCCTGCTCATGCGCCACCTGAGCCTTCCTGGTCGTTGCACCGGGTGCTCTCTTCTCCCTTCTCCTCAGTTTGTGGTGGCCTCCTCGGTTCAGGCTTGTTTTTCTACGACTTTTTTTTTTTTCTTGTTGGCATTGGCCTGCCTCTGGGGGTCGAGTCGGAGAGTTTCATGCTCTCCTCCGAAGCAGGGGTGCTTCGAAGCTCTTTCGGTCCTGATGGTCTTTTCTTCTTTTGCAGCCGTCTCCTTCTTTTCTGGCGAAGAACAAGTCTGCTGCTTTCCGAAGGGTTCCTTGGGTTGTTGATGCTTGGTTGGTTCGGCTGGGGGTGCATCATGTTTTGTGTCAGTTTGTGGCTCTTCACCGTTATTTGCTTTCCACGGCCTCTGTGGCAGAAGACGCACTTTGAGTTGACCCAGTTTCCCCTTCTTCTTTATTCCAGGGTGCGGGTCTCCCAGGTTGTCCACAGGATTATTCGGTTCAGCCAGCCTGTGGTCTATCCCCGTGCCCACGTTGTTCGTAAGTTCAGCGTTCGGCTGCTGTTTTGGTAATATGTCCTGGCCTATCTTTTGGGCACGGGGCTTTTGGAGGTCGAACAGGGTCCTGGCTGCACGTTACCTTGTTAATGTTCTTAGTCCTTCTCAGTCGTGTAACCTTGGGTTGCAGGTTGCGGCCAGTGGTCTCAACTTTGAGTTGAGGAGCGAGTGATGACTGCCTCCCGGGTGAGTCCCTTTTCTTCTTATCTTTGGTTAGGTAGCTCCGGGGAGCCGAAGGGGCTCTCCACAGAAAACCAGCGTTGAATTTAATGAAATGTCATTTTCTGGGGTGAGACCCGGAGGCTCCCCGGCATCCCTCCCTCCTTCCGGTCGGCGGTTTTTCGCGTTTTTGATACTCGACCTCTGGACTGAGGAGAGTTGCCGGCATGGAGGTCTGGGACCCCTCCATCCCCCTCCTGGGGAGGGGGGAGTTATGCAGACGGATGCACGGCAGTTGTGGTGACGTCATGTTTGTTTCCTTGTTTTTGATTGGGGAGTTCTGTTTGTTAGTTTGGCTTTCGGTTTGCAATTTGTGACCAGCAGTAATTTGTTTTTAAATTCCTACCTTTTTGGGTGCCTGACCTGGTAGATGGCAGAAAAAGACTGCTTCCAATTACACGAATGTCTTGAGGCCATTGCTCCTCTGCCTCGCCTCTCTTAAGGGGGCCAGGTTCCGGGCTCTGGTCCCCGATAGGCTTAAAACTCCTTCGATTGACTGTTGCCATAGTCTAATACTGTATATATACATCAGCCCGGTATAACTCGGGGGGAGCCTCCAGGTCTCGCCCAGAAAATGGTGTTTCATTACATTCAACGCTGGTTTTTTTTTAATTAGCAGATAAAAAGAATAACGATGCCGATCAACACAACAGAGGTGCTGTCTCTGGTTACACAAGTATGTGAGGAGGAAAAGTTGCGTGTGGCCATGAAGGAGAGCATCAAGGGAGGATTCTTGGCAGGAGGGAGCACAATGATCGGTGGTCTGCTTGGTGGCCCCCTTGGTCTAGCTATAGGTATGCTTAAAACAAAAAATATAGTAATTTTTGTTTTAAAATATTGTAAGTTTTTTGTTGTATATGTTATGTTGGAAAAATACACATAATAAATTTGTCTTTTGTTTTACTGGGTGACCTGCAACACGGTGACAAGTGCAATTAGGTCACATCCAATTTGGTTTTGGATTCAATTACCAGGCACATTTGGGCACATGTTCTTACACACGATGCTTCTGTTTAACTAGCAGTAAATAGATGCCATGGGGTTATGCTTGTTGTATCCTGCAGGATGGTCAGTTATTAGCAAGAGGTACAGAACCTTGATAAACCTAATGACTTCTTATCCTTGACAGTTGGAAACCAATAATTTGTATTTTTGGATAATTGCACACAAATACTTACATACTTTATTGTTACCCCCGTTTCCTACTTTCACGAGGCACATTAACCCTTAAGCTGCACAAAACGTCTTATGAAGTGGGACATTGAGCTCAGTTTTTAACATTTGCTGAAACTCTCTCAAATATTTTGTGCATAATGTACTAGGCAAATGTTCCAACTTTGTCTAAATGATATCAACATAACTTAAAAAATAAGATAATAAAAAATTATTATAAAATTTAATATTGAAAATTTCAGATTTTGAAATCTGCTGCAAAAATATAAAATATCACCAATTGTTCATTTGGTCTTATTATGCTCTCAGAATAGCATATGATCTTCATTTTCATATATTGAGAATATAGGTTTTCAGTATAGTTTACTGTAAAAAAAAATCATCAGTATGATATTTGAAATATGCGCACATTTAGACAACAAACATTTATAACTCCAAATGTTTAGGGTTTTTTGAAAAATCAATTGTATAGGGATTGTAGAACTGACAACTGTGCACACTATATGTGAAATGGCGAGAATCGGTCAGAAACTAGATTTTTGGGTACTGAAGTAATTTGCAATTCTAGTTACCCTATGGATATAATTTAAGTTGAAGCTATTGATAATGAATAAGGCAGTTCTTATTCAGAAATTTACTTGTATGTTTTAATAAACATTGGCATTCATACTTGAATATGTGTTGAAATGAAGTCAAGAAAAAATACCCCCCCCCCCAAAAAAAAATATATATATATATAGGGATAATTATAATGATTTAGGGGATATATTTAGGGTATACTTTATATAAATGAAAAAGCCCTAATCTAGTCCCTAATCATCAAAACAACCCAAAGAGACAAGGAAAGTACAGTAGTTTGAAATGTGAAAAAATCTGCCAAAAAATTCAAAGTCCCAAGTTCTGTGAGTTGTGACTGATTTATTTGTTGACCAATTTAATTCTGTCTTCACATAGTTAGGGACTGGTACACACTCTCCAGGATGTAAAGGTTACAACAAAATCAGATAATAAACAAAGTAAACAAAATTCTCCTAAAAAAAAAAAAAGTTTTTTAGACATTGATGAAAGTAACTGATTTTACCATTGTGCAGTGTATTTGTATGATATATACAAAATAGAGCATAATAATGTACTTGTACATTATTATTTGTTATTATGTTTTACTCATGAATGCTATAAATGCACCAGCTGCATATCCACTTTGTGGACACTTCTTACTACTATTCTTCATCTTTGTGCACTAGACAGGTGCTTTCATCTCTTTGTTACTGCATTATCCATCAGTTCCAGTTAATAGGAGCTTCTCTCCTTATCAGCAAAACGTTCTTCTTTTAAAAAAAAATCGTGTAAAATCAATTTCCGGAAACATTTTGAAAGTTTTACAATGCTGAAGCCAATAAGTTGGTTTGTTTAACTTTATAAGTAATTTTTACATAAACATTTTTTGCTTCCCTGTCCCTTTTGTTGAGCAGTTTAGGGGTTAATATTAGATGCTAACACCAGTGGCTTCCATGAAATGAAGCACTGGACATGGAGTGACTAATGTAGGCATGCAAATGTGTGGGGGACAGCAGACAGCTTCCCCTACAAGTGTTTCCAAAGTGAAAACACTATCAAAGAAAACTGACTCATCATGCTACCATTTGTTGCAATATTAGATATTGACACTTGTTAGCTCTTGCAAAATGATCTACTGAACAACATATTAATCACATTACACTGAATGCGTGATGTCTTTAAAAAAAAAACTGCCGATTTGCAGAAATCGGCAGTTATCTGCAGCCATGATAGTCACACTTTTACTGTGACTGTAAAGAAATGAATAAAAAAAAAACTAAAACCTGGCCACAGATAAATTCCAAAATATTTTATTCATTGGGGTTAATTACACTATTTTATTTAATAATATTTATGATAACTTTGTTAATAAATGGTAGTTTTAATACTGGTGTTTGCATTTTTTCCCGTTTGCCTTGAAAATAGAATATATATGCAGCAGATGAGAATCTTGATGTTGTAGGTGGAACGATTGGAGGGCTGACTGCTGCGTATTTATCACAAGGCAAATTCAAAAGTGTAGCTGCCATCATTCAAAATGACCTAACTCCAGGACAAAAGGAACGCTTGGCTAATTCCGTTAGGGTAAGTACTGTACATTTGTCTGTTTATATATCTATTTTTATTTTTTTTTATTTTTTCAAATTTTTAATAAGTACTTGTACCCTGGCAGAGGAGTATCTTGTGGTGGGAAACCCATGGAACCCCCCACCTGCCAAAACTGTGTTTGGTTTCAAAATCTACCTGGAAAAGATAAAAGGCAAATGGGGGAGGGGGGGGACCTTTGACAAGCCGCCAGCTTCCTGCCCTCGTCAAGGCCACTAGCGTTGGTGACTCGGGTAAACTATGTACAGTATAGGAGCTTGCACTATTCTGATCTCTATTTCTAAGCAACAGCCTGTTGGACCAAATTATTACAAGTCAAGCCTGGCCCTAGACTGTGCTTCGGGAGTAGGACTCCTAGAACCCACACCAGGTATATATATTTTTGTAATTCCTGTTGCCAGGGACAGGAAGCCTGCACTTAGGTTATCGAGCTCCCCCGCTAGGCCAACTACTTGCCTTCCCCAAGATACAACCCACAGTAATTACCTAACTTTTTTACCTATTACCTATTTATTGTTGGGTAAAAAGGGATCAGGTGAGAGGATCAGCTTAGTCCAACCTTGGACTTTGACCTGTGGGAGGCATTTGTTTGTTATTCCACATTTTAGTTAGCTTCACAAGTGTGTTTTCTGCCCAGTTAGTGTTGTGTGAACTTGGCTCATAGGGTGGTTAGGGCTGCACGTGCAACCTGAGCAACCAAAAGTACTCGGGGCAACCTTTCCTGTGTGCTCCCTAACACTGCCTCTGCACTGACAGTTCTCTTCTCTGGTGTGTTTGGGCGTTCGCTCTTTAGATGCCGGACCAACAGCGTGGGGGCATTGGTTCTAGTGCAAATGTTTTAGTCAGGGGTTCACACGCTTGTTTTATATGGCACACTGAAATCGGTCTTCACAGCCACATTGACTAGGCTGTGTCAGTCTACTTTTATTATACCCAGTGAGCATCCCTAGTCCTTGGATGTCCTGTTTGGTAAGTCCTTCGGATACCCTGGTAATGCTGTACAGGTTTCAGTCACCCCTGCTTGGTGTCTTTTGATAATTACTTGCTTAAAGGCTGTCTCATTTAATTCCCTACGAGATGATTCCTTGAGCATATTTTCACTTGGCACTTGCCTGGCTTCCTCTCTCTTCTCATTCTATTTAGAATTCCCATGTTAAGACAATTAAAATAATTGAAATAATGGGGTCACTTTTTATTTTTAATTCTGGGATTTGGTCGTGCTTTTGCTTCCACTCTATGTCCTCCCTGTATTATTGACTGTTACGTGATCCTATGGATGGAAAGTTTCTGCATACAGTATTTTAAATTGTTAAAATTTGCCTATCTGTGAGTATGCAAGATGTCCAGCAGCACCATTAGTCAGATAACGAGAGGAAAAATATGCTAACTATTCATGATACTGTATAGGAAATTTATGATAAAACTCGAGTGGTGTTGCTGTAGCCAGCCTCATGAAGCAGTGTGGTGTTGTATACCGTACAGTATACAGTGACTACGTCATGTAAACAAATTCCTTTAGTATGGGATCACCTCACTTAACCACAATAACTACAAAACAAGTGGAATTTTGTTCCAAAGATAGTAACATAAAAAATTGTACAAATTGTAATTGCACTGTTTTTATATTTTATATTTGTGCAGCTGTATCACAACAGGGTTTTGATGTTAACAATGAGTTAAAATAATAAATGTTGTATTGTTTCTGGTAGTAGGCAAAACAAAATTCAAATGATTGAGGCCTTGCTGATGGCAGATACAACAGAATGGAATGAAAAGAGGTTGGTCCCTAATTTATATGTAGTATTTTATATTTTTAGAAATCCATCTTTGATATTATTTTGTTTTAAGGCATGTCAAAATAGGAAGTGTTAACATTGAGAATTTTGTGATGCATTTAACTTGGTGTAATATTTAAGGAAGCCTCAAGTAGTACTTTCATGGTATGAAATGACACACTTGTACAGTAGTGTGTGATTATTTTTCCCTGTGGAATATTTTTTGGAAATCAGTGACACATTGCCAGTAAATCTTCCTTTTGTGTGAGTATAGATAATACATAACTGAGGTAAGTTATTCATTTAGTGCAAAAAATGAAAAGTTTAAGGGAATTTGTTCTATTTTTAGCAATATTTGCAACATTAAGTACTAAAAAAAAAGGACACCATCATATGCATTCACGTTGATGTAATTTTATCTAGAATGATATAATAATAGAGCAATTCCTTCATTATCTAGTAAGTATGTTATAAAGTGAAGCTAAGTAATATTCCATTCAACATTCACTAGCTTTCTAGATTATACAGATTGTATACAGTTTTGACACGTGGCTACTTCTGTAACCATAGCCTATGTGGTTCACCCTATGTATTAAGGGATTTCAAATGGACTTGCCTAGTAATTGTGGCATGGAGACAATAGACTATCTCAATTCACCACCAGTTAACGGACTTCTTATAATGTTAGAGATATTTTCCACACTAAACATCCTCTGCAAGCAATAATTGGAAACCTAGGGAGCATCAGTTAATGCTCCATGAAGTACCGTAGCCAAACAAAGCTACTTTGACAGTCACCTGGTGTCTATCACCACAATAGTACGAGGAAAGTAGGCTTCAATCACTTGACACCTGGCTTTAACCCCATTTACGTACCAACTCTGCAAAGACTGTATTTTAGTTAAATTCTTTGCCTTGCTGTTCATTCAGGTCCAAGTGGTTGGGAACCCTTCTTTCCCCCCATCCTATCTCAAATCTTTATCCTGACCCCCTTCCAAGTGCTATATAGTCGTAATGGCTTTGTGCTTTTCCCCGATTCCTTTGCTGTTTCTCGGTCTTTTGATAATTACTTACTTGTTGCTCCTCGGGACTTCGTCACTAAACAGAGAGTGCCATGCTTTAGTGTTTGCTTCACTGCATGTGGTTGGCTTTTGTGTGTGTGTGTGACAACAGCTGTCTCAGCAGCTTTGTTTCAGGGTATTCTTCACTTACAATGGCCATTGGCTTTCTGAATTCTTTTCTCTGGTGGTGATCTGTGTAGCCTTCAACATTGTTCAAACTTCTCGAGTCTTCCACTACTTTGTGGGTGCCAAAGGACCATTGTCTTGGATTGAGACCTTGGACTCTTGTTGACATGCATACTTTGGAAACCAGGTCGGTGCCTCTTTGGTTTTGTAGCAGTTGTTCTTTTAGGTTCTGCATGATTGTATAGTGAGGCATTTTCTTTATTTAGCTTCAGACTACTCATTCTAGTTCTTGTCTTTAGATGTTGTCTCTGCAGGACACATTCTGATAAACGTACAATAAAGGGCAAACACAGCTGGAAAAAAACACATACAGTATAAATATTAAGCCCAACTACACTCTGAAGCATTTGAAAATTTGGCTTGGGAGAGCCAAGAAGAAAAATGATCTTGGTCCCCTAAAGTGCATGAAATTATAACAGTCAGCACTTTGGTATACACCCAGAACAAAGCCAAAGCCATTGTAACAACTTAAGAAGAGTTGATCCATGCTGAAGCTATACCAGCATCTTCAGAAAAGATGTCTCAGGGTCTGTTGGGTTTCTCAGAATTGACAGTCAAGGAAAATAACCTTTAAATGCAGATGGAGCAACTAGCTAAAACTAGGGGCACACACACAAATTAGTTACACACCATGAAGCAAACCTGAAAACATGAATAATCCCCTTTACTGTACTGAGACTGCTGTCTCCAAGGAAGAACGTATTAAGGACTTAACACTTTTTTGGCTTCTGTAGTGATGGTGGATTCTCGAAGCAGAAAGTTTGTGGTGGAAATAGAGCCTGACTCCTCAGCCCCATTTACAGATAGTGTGCTGTTTCTAAATGGCATTACCTAACAGTAGCAACAAGTAGCATGGTTATTGAACATTTATTTTGGAACACTAATTAGGGTTGCAGTGGGTGCTAAGAGTATTGTTCACTGCAATGATTTATAGCAGATCTCAGTGATAGTGATGGCAGAAGATAAAACTGGCTTGATTGACTCGCTGACCTTTCCTTTATCACTGGTATGATAGCTAGCAAAAATAATTGGTCAAAAAATATGAAGATTGAGAGATCCTATCATAGTGGCATTTTATGTTGGTCCCAATAGCTCCTGGTTCAATGCATTGCTCAAGATAAAGGCTCGGAAACTATTAACACTTAAATTGCAGTTATGGTCGAATGTTGATCCTCAGGGTAATGTGGTTTTCATCATGCGTTGATTTTAGTTATTGTCAGGTTTTAGTGCAAGTGATGTAAATATGATATATAAAGTATCTATATGAATGTAACAGTTAAGGTAGAAAAAATGAAAAAAATATGAATCGTATGACCGTATATTCATATACTAGTACAGGTACATACAAATATACAGTATGAACATACAGTATATGAAAAATTAATAATTTTTTTATTTTAAATTACTTATTATGCGATGAGATTATTATGTAATGGTGTCTTGTGGTTATCATCAAATCACAAATTGGTGTTTCCAGCCAGTGTCAGATCTATTTTTCTGAATGGCATCACCAGACAGAACAACAGCAAAGGAATGGGTTGCAAGACAAGAAGAGGCGATGGCGGTGATCCTTCTGGAAAGCCTGGCTCTCCAGAGGGACCATTGGGCGGTTAATGCTTGGTTCTGCAAGGGGTGCATCATGTGTTGTGTTTTGTCCGGTTATGGTTCTTCGCCGTTATTTGCACACCACAGCCTCCGTGACGAGGAATGTGCTTTGGGTTAACCCAATTTCCTTTCTTCCCTGTTCCATGGCTTGGGTCTTCCAGGTTGTCAGCAGGGTTATTAGGTCTAGCCAGCCTGCGGTCTATCCTCGTGCCCATGACGTTTGCAAATTTGCTGTTTTAGCTGCCGTTCTTGATAACGTGTTGGGCTGACATTCAGACGCAAGGATTTTGGAGGTCGAACAGGGTCCTGGCCTTCCGTTACCTCGTTAATGTTCCTGGCTCAAGACAGGCGTGTGTTGCTTTGGGTCGCAGGTTTCATGTTTTTGATATTCAGCCTTAGAACGGAGGTTGGATAGCTAGCGTGGGGTCTGGAGCCCCCCTTTTCCCTCACGGGGAGGGGGGGAAAGCTGTGCAGAGGCGGGTGTGGCGTCATGCTTGTTTACTTGTTCTTAGATTGGAGAGTTCTGCTTAGCAGTTCGGCTTTCGGTAGCAATGTTTCACCAGGTGGGGTCTGTTTTGGGACACCTATCTTTCTGGGTGCCTAACCCGGTCAATAGCAGATATAAAATGCTTCCAACCTCAGAGGGGGGTTTCTGTAAGCCATTGCTCCTCATGCCTCTCTGAGAGGGCCAAGTTCTGACTCATGGTCCCTGGTAGGTATTAGATCTCCATTTGAAGGACTGATGCCATTGGTTAATACATGCATATCAGCTCGGTAAGCTCCGGGGAGCCTCTGGGACTCTCCCAAAAAATGGCATTTCATTACATTCAGCGCTGGTTTTTTGGACTTTCCCCTGTAAGAATTCTGCTTTCCGGATGTCAGGCTTATCCAGTGAGGGGGTCTTTCTCATATTCTGTAGTCTGTATAAGTGAGCTTAGACAGTATGTCCTGTATTCCACTCTTCAAGTTGCACTGATCTAAATAGTTTTTGGCTCCTGCAAAACGGTTTGTGTGGCATCTTTGCGCCCATCTGAGTAAAGTACATCTACGTATTTGAGGTTCTCCTGCTTTTCTTCCCTAATTTTATTTCAATAGTTACTGCTTTCTTTGTAGCTTGTTAAAATCAATGACATAACTCTTATGATGAGTTATGAGACCAACATTTTGCAACATGCTGTTGACAGTTGCAGCTGCTGCCCAGTCTGATATCTATTCATGACTATTAAAAGTATATCTATTGTGCAAAATTTTCATAGCTGTTGAACTACTTCAAGTCTCCATTTCATAACCACTTACAGGGGTACCTCAGTTTATGAATTTAATCCGTTCCTAGAGACGGTTCGTAACCAGAAAATTCATAAACGGAAGTGAATTTCCCCAATAAGAAATAATGGGAAATGAAGTAATCCATTCCTTACTCCCCAAAAAATTTACTTCAAAGTAAATTTTATACCTAATTCACCCAAATCTTCACTACTAAAGTATGCACAAGTTATTATTTACCTTTACTGATGACTCCTGTTGGCGTATGGAAGATGGTGAGGAGGGGGGGGGAGGAGAGGTGTTACTGTTTGGAAGGGGAGTCCCCTTCCATTACAACATCAGGCAGTGAGAACTTCTCTGGGGTGCACTCTCTGGCACGTTTTGCCTGCATACCACTAGGACCTGCTTCTGGCTCACTGCATGATTTTCTCATTTTTTTCTTGAAGATTGTTTTCCCTTCTTTGTAACACGTGTCTGTAGAGAGACATCACATTGTCATTAATAAGATCAATGCAACGGCCTCCTAAAGCTTTATCTGGGTGATTCTTTTCAGCAAAACTTTGCAGTTCTTCCCATACCGCACACATTTTCTTAATTAATGAGGAAGGGACATCCTCTACTGCCTCCTCCTTCTCCCTCCTCCTCCTCTGAAGATTTGTTATACTGCCTAGCTAGTTCAACAACACGTGTACCATTTTCATGTTTACAAATGATCTCTTGGTTTTCCTCTGTGGTCATTCTCACATGTTTTTTCTTGCCTTGAACCTTACCACTGGCTTTCTTGGGACCCATGGCGAGATATATAATAACAACTTTTATGTTCAAATAGCCAAAAATCTGAAAAAAAACTGTAAATCCTTGCAAAGAATTCAGGCGGGATAGTCACTAGGCGGGAGGCACTAGGAAACTGAGGAGCGATCGCCGTGCCACCACGCGCTAAGTCGGCCATTCACGGATCGACAAACTCTTATCCCGAGGTAAAGTTCATAACCCGATTCAAATTTTCCGAAGAACTTGGGCTTGTAACCCGAAAAGTTCTTAAAGAGGGGCATTCGTAAACCGAAGCACCACTGTATAACTTGCCAATCAAAGTATATTTATTATTGTTATGATGGAAACTTAATTTTATAAATAATTTTGATTTACAGCTGTCATAAATAAACCAAAAGAATAATAAAGAAATGATGAATCGGACAAAATATAGAAATTTTCCCTTTTTGTCCCCCTTGAATATCCACCAAAATGGGTTTTGGCTAATAACTTTTTCTTGCACAAATAGAAAAAAAAAGTTCCTCTTAAGACATAAAAATATATAGATTTTGCAAATTTTAAGCCATAAATCATGTTTCTTACACATGCGGTTGGTGAGTTACGGCTATCCTGCCCAATTTGACCCCACCTGCGGAACCATCTATAGTGGTTGCTTGCCCAAAAAGGGTGACCATTGATACCACCATCATCACTGCCTCCATTACAGCTACAAAACACACTTAATGGAAATCACTACTAGAAGGACCACAACCTCCACCACAGCTACCACACCATCACCATTAATAATCACTACGCACACATCACAACTATTATAAATGTCACAAACCATTATTACCACTGCTAATATTACCATTATTATCACTGCTAACACACCACCACAACCACCTCATGCTAATTACATTGACAAAGCTTCATTACACCAGCCCGGTCACATTTCATTGCTTGTGCTTATTACAGCAGCTTATGCTCATTTACACAAGCCTGTACACTGAAAATAATAATTTTTATTCCTAAATGTACTTTGTTATATTGCTTATGCATTACACTCTTGGACTCACTCACTCTCTAGAGATATATATATATATATATATATATATATATATATATATATATATATATATATATATATATATATATATATATATATATATATATATATATATATATATATATATATATATATATATATATATATATATATATATATATATATATATATATATATATATATATATATATATATATATATATATATATATATATATATATATATATAATATAATCCATCCACCATACTCATTATCATACTAGACTCTCTGTACTCCTTATAGATGGATGCCCAGCCTTTCTTGATCATTGTCATGTGTTCGTTTCATGTCCACCTTTTCTTTACATTCACCCATTTTAAAAGTGCAGTACACATCATTATTAAAGGCTAGCTGAATAAAGATTTGTATCTAAACATTGTGAAAGTTGTGAATCATGACAAATATTTATTGTTGGTTGAACCCTTAGTAGTGTTATTGTAACGATGATTCGAGTAATGAAGATTCAGTGTTGTAATAAAAAAAAGTGATATTCACAAGTGCCAAATGACATTTCTCCATGACAAACATTAACGTAGGCTTTGTAGCCTAGGGTAATGTTTGTCATGGAGAAATTTTTGTTGATGCAACTATAACTACACTGAGAAAATCCACCGGAGCCGTGATGAGCATTTGAACCTATGCGCTGGGTGTTCCCAGATGCACGCACTAGACATCCTGTGGCTCTCTCTCCTTATGGCTCCTGTGGATTTTTTCATTGATATATCACGATAATGTGATTTCTCTGTGTATATAACTACATTGTTAATGTAGTATATGTAGTATAACTACATTGTTAATGTTGTTATAGTTGTAGTGTGTTGCTTGTATGTTTTAAAAAGTATCATCATTGGTATGGCATCTCTTGTATGAAAGGTTCTTGTTATTCAACCTGTAATTTTTCTTGGAGTTGTGACACTATCCCAATGCTAGACAGATATGTTGTTTCCAGGTGTTCCTGCAGAATAGGTCGGTAGGGGATCTGGCCGAGGCCTCAAAGCTGTTGCTCAGTCCAACAGCCAAGGCAATTCTTCTCCAGATCGCAATCCAGTTTTTCATTGCTGCCCTTGGAATCATTTCCAGTGGAATCATGGACAAAGGAAGAGAGTGAAGAGGCTGGAACATTCCCCATCCTCCTCCAGAGTGTAGCGGTGCAATAAAACAAATTATTTTGTCTCGTACACTTTAATATGATTTATACAAATAGTGTCCTTGTATTACTTGTGGAACATAGCAGTTGTGCATCAGTTTGATTCGGAAAGCACTTTTTTTATTTGCTTCTTTGTAACCATGACTGTTTACAGCCCTGGTGATATAGATGTTAATTTTCACATTTTGTTTGTTTTTACTATGAATTAGACTTGGATTTGAGTGATGCTTCTGAGAGACTGAAGTACTGTGTAATCATTGCCTCTTGATTAATAGAGACAAGTCTTGCCATGTCTTTTCTGGACAAAAGATATGTAATATGCCTTGCAAGGGGTTAAAAGATTCTCCACAGTCACTGTCAAAGTCAAGATTGCTAACAAGGCTTCCAGTGGATGAAGGCCAGTTGGATAGTTGTAATTGTGGAGACGAGTGCAGTTTTAACAAGATCAGCACTACGTACAGCATGGTGAGTAATGCTTAGTTTAATGTTTATAGTACCATGTTGGATATCCTCTAATAAAGATGACTTATTGAGGTTGTAATAGGTATATTGTGAACAAAAAAAAAAGTTAAATAAAGAAGGGCATCCTGCACAAAATTTTACTTTCCTCACCCACTGCAAGTGGATTTACATAGACCTCTCGACAAGTAAATTGTCCATTGCACGTAATACTCTTTATTAGCGACAAGGTTATTTACTATTTAAGGGCCACCAAACTATCAAACTAATTTATGCTTAGATTATCAAATTCTCCCTTGAGTGCCTCTCTCCAGATGCCTAGAACAGGCAAGCTAGCAGGAAGGGAATACACCGACTCCTTAGCATCCACTTCTTGTAGAATGTTTTGACCATGACTGTCGGAATGAGTCTGTGTTCATGCCGGCACACTTCCCTGTATGAATCGCATCCAGTGTCTGCATTCTGTGAAGTGCTCTGCATTCTCTCTCAGCAGTAAATAGGTACCTGGAAGTTAGTTGACTCGGTTTGGGTTGCATCCTGGGAAAGGTCAGTCATTGGTTTAGTAGAACCACAAAAATGTATTTCATACCTAAGAGCTTAACAAACTTGCACATGAACTGCATAATGGAGATATATCGGGAGAAAGACCGTAAAAATTATGAATACAGATACAGAGACATACTTTACTATATCACTAAACACACAGCAAGTAAAAATGATATACTCTACTACAACTATTAGTACAGAAAAGTGCTGTCATCACAGACGGTAAACAAATATAACAAACAAAAACTTTGCATTATTATGCCTGAGGATCTGTAAAAATTAACAGAAAGGAAAAGTTTGCTGAACTAGAGGAATGATCACCCAAACCAATGTCTTCTTTCCAAAAGTAAATGTCATTCCAGAACTTGCAGATTTGTCCTGAAAGCTGATTTAAAAATATTGCTATAACACAGACTGCCTAGCATTCTATACCACAGGAACTAGGCAAATAAACAACAAGAACATCTGCCAAACCACTATAGACACAATAGACACAAACTTATAAGCACTCGTGTTTTTTTTTTTTTTTTTTTCTCCAATTAAAAAGGAGAAACTAAACAAAATTTACCATCCTAAACAAATGTATGGGAGGATGCAACCCAGTGACTCCCGAACTATGGCCTCACACGTAAAGACATTTGTTACTCGAAGATAGCTATGATTTTATTTTGGTGTAAAAATAAGAAATGTGACTATTGCATTAGTCTACTAAGTGTAGCGAGCAAATGTACAGAAGAGGTAACAAATCAATCAGTGATGAACAAAGTGGGTTCCATGAAGGTAGAGGTTCCGTGGATGAAATATTTGCATAAGGCAGTTCTGGAGAAAGCATGCGAGACATTGCAAGATCTACATGGCCCTTTATGAACCAGCAGAAGGCATATAGCATGACA
>WNGS01164437.1:44307756-44324558 GCA_020271785.1 Procambarus virginalis | reverse complement strand
TTGAAACGCTTCTTGAACAATGAATCACCTTCTTCTTATGTTCGAGCAAAAATTAACCCTATCTAAACAAATACAACCTATACAATAATGAGAAAATACGTTGGAGCAGTGATGAGGGTTCGAACCTATGCGGTGGGTGTTCAGACTGATACCGTAATCTTCTGCTAGAGCAGTAGATCTTGCCTGTTCCTTTATCGTCTATTCACCAACATATCTACATGCGCCAGCATGACGCTTCAACATTAAGGGCAAGAATAATGCGTGCTCAAAACTTATTGTGTGTCTAGACACACGTTCTCCTCCCTCCCAGCTTATAGTACCCGAGACACCTGGACACCTGATGTCTCGCCGGTCCACCAGACGCCGCCAGCTAACTACTTGTTTAACTGCCGGCTTCTCCAGAATTCGTGCCAGCTATGACGTCATGGTCCATATATATATAGGGCTCGCCGGCGTCCAGTCATCAGAATATTCTTCCAGTGCTCACAGCTGTAACATCTACTCTCGCCTCCCCGGATGACAGTAGATGCGTACAAGCTTTTGTATAAAGTTAAATGCACCCTTTTGATTAAGGTAAATTTCAGTAGCATATATTTCTTTTTTTAATTTTGTGTAAAGCCAAGTGACTATGGACTTTGTTTTCATTACTTATTAATTGTTATTTGTCATTTTGAGTAAACTTAAAGTCATGTTTTGTTATATTACATGTTTGGAATTTCTATTCTCTCTAGTTTTTACCCGCAGCTCTCACACCGCAGAGGACACAAGCACTTTGTTTATTAATGTACTAATGGCACAACCCCAGCCAGAAGAGTTACTGCTCTGTTCTAGATTCTCCTCTAGCGTCTAGACCATGCTAGACCCGTAGGTTCGAACCCTCATCACGGCTCCTACGGATTTTCCCATTGGCACATCACGTTAATGCGATTACTCTCTGTGTATACATTAATGTTAATTTTTAGTTGAGAAAGTGTCGCTTTTACTTACATAGTAAGTTAAAGCTGACATTTATGCTGATGGCTGCAGCTTGGACAAGCATAGCCTATGCATGGGTTGGTGAGGTTGGCACAAACGTGAACGAGGATATTCTAAGATACATCTGACACCATATATTGGCATATTACTTTACTATCAACAGGTCAACAGTCGCCCATAAGATACATCCGACGCCATCTATTGACAGCAAATTAGACTTCCAATATGTCAGCTGCAGACAGGACGTAAGATATAGGTGGTGCCATCTATTGGGTTCCCATTGCACTATCAACGGGCCAACAGCAGCCCATAAGGCGGGTTGTTGTGCTCAAGGAAGCATTCCCGCGCTTGCATCTCATTGGTAGAAACTCTTTGTTGACATTCAGCACAACAGCCAATCACAGGAAGGGATCGGTGAAAGGCTCCAGCCATTTAATAATATCTCCGGTGTTCAGTACACCAGCCCTGCTGGTGACCTTCTGTTTCATCTCTAATCAACCCACAAGTGGTATTTTTAATCATTTGAATTTTTTAATTACGTGATAATGAAATATTGCAGAACATAGAAGGCATGTAAATACGGCCTGGCAACCCAACTTCTGACGTCATCAGTTTCGTGGACTTTATGATAAATTCCGCCGCATGACGGAACTTCTTGTGTGTGTGTGTGCGCGCGAGCACACACACACACACACACACACACACACACACACACACACACACACACACACACACACACACACACACACACACACACACACACACACACACACACACACACACACACACACACACACACACACACACACACACACACACGCACTAGGGGACACAGGTGGAAACTGAGTGCCCAAATGAGCCACAGAGATATTAGAAAGAACTTTTTTAGTGTCAGAGTGGTTGACAAATGGAATGCATTAGGAAGCGATGTGGTGGAGGCTGACTCCATACACAGTTTCAAGTGTAGATATGATAGAGCTCAATAGGCTCAGGAACCTGTACACCTGTTGATTGACGGTTGAGAGGCGGGACCAAAGAGCCTGAGCTCAACCCCCGCAAGCACAACTAGGTGAGTACAACTAGGTGAGTACACACACACACACACACACACATACATACACACACACACACACACACACACACACACACCACACACACACACACACCACACCACACACACACACACACACACACACTCACACTGGAAGACAGAAGAGTAAGAGGAGACACGATCACAACCTACAAAATCCTCAGGGGAATCGACCGGGTAAACAAGGATAAACTATTCAACACTGGTGGGACGCGAACAAGGGGACACAGGTGGAAACTGAATATCCACATGAGCCACAGGGACGTTATAAGGAACTTTTTCAGTGTTAGAGTGGTTAACGGATGGAATGCATTAGGCAGTGATGTGGTGGAGGCTGACTCCATACACAGTTTAAAAAATGTAGATATGGTAGAGCCCAGTAGGCTCAGGAATCTGTACACCAGTTGATTGACAGTTGAGAAGCGGGACCAAAGAGCCAAAGCTCATCCCCCGCAAGTACAAATAGGTGAGTACACACACACTATATATATATATATATATATATATATATATATATATATATATATATATATATATATATATATATATATATATATAGAGAGAGAGAGAGAGAGAGAGAGAGAGAGAGAGAGACAGACAGACAGACAGACAGACAGACAGACAGAGAGATGCCATCTATCTGCCGAAAAATGTAATATCAACAGGTTAGGTTAGCAGCGATCCACAATAAACGTGGATAATAGCATTTAATTCACTCGGGCCATAGGAGAAACGAATCCACGACCACAAAAGCGAAAGAACCAGATTGTCCCAGCTGGGTTGTTAGTGTTTTTTGTGTGGGTCTGGTCTGAGTGATTGGGCAGCACAGGCATCCCACTGATTGGAACATTCAACAAACCAGGATCGTGTATTTGTTACCGAATCGCTAAGGGGGATTCTTTTATTTTGTTTCAATATTTTTCGATGCAGAGAAGGAGGAAAGGAAGGCTGGTTAGCAATCTGGGAGGCTGTGCTGACACTAAGGTCGCCAAGTCTGACGGGAAGAATTGCTTGTTTTCACTGCAAGTCGCTCGTGGGAAGGTTGAGGATTTTCTCTAGCATGGATTCAAATGTTATTTGAAGTCAATGGTATTTGAAAGTCGAGATAAATTAAGTCCTCACTTAATTTATCGCTGCTGTGGGAGGGAGAACACCTAAGAAAGCAAGTCAGCTTAGGTAGAGATAGGCAGCTTGTGAGGCGATAGATAGCATCATCAACATGGATTGTATCAGTCTGTCCTGGATTTAGGAGGATAAAATCTTACCTCCATGTGATGAAACATGTAATAAGTTGGATAATAACGGGTCAGATTGTTACATCAATCATCACTCGTCATAACTTGTCATCAATCATCACACTCACAATGACCCACCGTCTATCATCACTCATCATCACCCAACACTCATCTCACTAGACAAGCACACTTTGTGTCACCATTTTGGTGTTGTTCACGCTGCAAGTTAAATTTGATGAGTTGGCTGGTGAAAGATGTCAACAAAGACTCACAATTACATAGTGAAATGCTGTGTATTGTGTAGTGCCTCGTGCTGTATTGTGCTGTGTGTGTTGCATTGTCCTGTGTATTGTGTAGTGCCTCGTGCTGTATTGTGCTGTGTGTTGCATTGTCCTGTGTATTGTGTAGTGCCTCGTGCTGTATTGTGCTGTGTGTTGCATTGTCCTGTGTATTGTGTAGTGCCTCGTGCTGTATTGTGCTGTGTGTTGCATTGTCCTGTGTATTGTGTAGTGCCTCGTGCTGTATTGTGCTGTGTGTTGCATTGTCCTGTGTATTGCACAGTGCTGTGTATTGTATTATGCTCTGTGTTGTATTGTGTTGTATGTTTTTTGTGCAATGTCTTGTATTGTGTCTTGTGTTGTGTCTTGTGTTGTATTGTGTCTTGTGTCGTATTGTGCAGTGTGCTGAGATTTCTTCTGTTGCTCTGAGGGTAAAATTATTGTGTTGAGTTGTTGCTAGAACGAGTATTGCATTCTAGAGTTGATTTAGTGTTGCAATGCTTTGTTGCTTAACATGTTGCATTATTGTGTTGCTTAATGTGTCAGTGTGACACGGTTAGTGTTTTTCTTTCTGTGTTGAGAGTCTCACTAGAATACCAGTCAAGTGGTGCACTGAAGTGTTGAGGAAGATAAAGAGACGACGACATCTTATCAAATCGTCTGTCAGTCACACACGACTCACAAATCATCATCACACTTTCATTATCTTCAGGTGTTTGTGGTTTACTCATCATATCTTCAGGCACGTTATTGTGACTCATCATCTACACTTCGAGGGTAAATAGTGCCGCACTAGAGTCTTGTGGTGAGAAGAGCATTAGTGAGTATGATGAGTAAAGGTATGCTGAGTCATTAGAATATTTCATGATGAGTATAATGTCTTAAGGATCTGAGTTATGCAACATTTCCCCCATCTCTTATCCATGACATCTCGCTTCCCATTTCATCACGCTTCCCATCTGCTCCTCGTGTTATCTTTCTTGGTCCGGGGAAGCCATTACTCACAGCTGTTTCTCATCTGACAGAAATTTCGCTACTTCATCAACGATGAGTAGCTCTCTGCCATGCTTGGAAGACATCTCAAAGGAGTTTTATATTAAAATATGAGGTAAGGTCATTATGAGAACACACTAAGCGTATGAGGCTATATAGCTCTTGGAAGGGATATGAGGACAGACTTAGAACTCCTATGTAATTCACCGGGCATGATGGACAGATCCTATGTAATTCACCGGGCATGATGGATAGATCCTATGTAATTCACCGGGCATGATGGACAGATTCTATGCAATTCACCGGGTATGATGGACAGATCCTTTGCAATTCACCGGGCATGATGGACAGATCCTTTGCAATTCAACGGGCATGATGGACAGATCCTTTGCAATTCAACGGGCATGATGGACAGATCCTTTGCAATTCAACGGGCATGATGGACAGATCGTTTGCAATTCACCGGGCATGATGGACAGATCCTATGTAATTCACCGGGCATGATGGACAGATCGTTTGCAATTCACCGGGCATGATGGATTGATATAATAGTTACGTCTAAAAAACGCACATTTTATTTACACCGATGAACACTTGTTCAGTCCAGCCGCAATTTTAACGATTTGTGCGAGTTACACCGAATGAAACTTCTAATTGTTGAATGGATTGAAAAATTATCCCACCTTTTAACGCACTTGGAGTAAAAAATGACAGATCTACGCAAAAGTTTTGATTTTTACTGTCCAGTATTACACAAAAATATGTCATTGCAGCTCTGGTGGCTGTGTAGTTAGCGTTAGTCAGTCATGTATCATGTACTAATTAACAATTTTTTGCTGTTGATATTGCAAATTAGGTTGTGGGAGTCTGCATAAATTAATTATGTATTCGACAATATAATTTGATATTAGAGTGAAATAACCCTAGTGACAGTGGAATATACAGTGGAATATTTTACCTGCCCGAAACGCTGCGCGTACTAGTGGCTTTACAAGATTGTAATTACCATATTATATATTCTCACATTCCCAATGTACCTTCTTGTATATGAATAAATAAATACATTTTAATACAGTTAATATACACTCGTATGTCGTTTGGGCCTTCTCTGTTGACATGAGGATGAGTATATTGCTTGGTGAATGTCAGAGGGAAGCTGCAGTGGTTACAGTGAATGCATCAGTATTCACTGGAGTACTGCAACCAGTACTCATGCCAGGCCATGACACGATGGGAACACCTGTGTATCCATCGTGACACAGGTGCTCAACTGCCAAGTAAACTGCTAAAGAACTAGTCGTTCTATACTTACTCAGTAACCAGATTCTGGTCACTGGTCTGCTATACTTACTCAGTAACCAGATTCTGGTCACTGGTCGTCTATACTTACTCAGTAACCACATTCTGGTCACTGGTCGTCTATACTTACTCAGTAACCACATTCTGGTCACTGGTCGTCTATACTTACTCAGTAACCACATTCTGGTCACTGGTCGTCTATACTTACTCAGTAACAAGTTTCCAGACCGTAGTCTTCTACACTTTCTCAGGAATCAGTTTCCGATCACTGGTCTTCTACTTTTATTCAGTATAACCGGTTTCTGCCCACTAGGAATCTACACTTACTCAGTAAGTACTCAGTACACCTCCGGTGACAAGTCCGGTACGAGTCACTAGCAACGTCCCCTTCACAACCTTGCGTCAACAGACATGTCAGTCTCGCCGCTCCCAACACACACAGATCATCAAGAATCTTCACAACCACTCCCACAACCTATGAATCTTCCCTCAGTCGTGGCGACATTCTTTACATTGATTCAACAGATGGCTCCTGGACTGGGAAGTTTCAAAGCTCGTATAGGCTGTTGAATAAATGGGCATCAGGGCCGCTATGGTAGGTGAAAGATATACAGGTTTCGTAAATGCTGTGATGAATCCTGGCTCTTAAATGTAAACGTCGCATCAACGCATGTTAGTGCAAGATATTTCAATGCCGTGCATGACATAAACACCCCCCATAACATTCTCCCTAGGTAGCTGCAAAGTCCTTTTGAAATGTCTTGCAAGTTGACAAATGCTTAAATGTTGTCTATTGCAAGCTGAACCTCCGTGTTGCAGCGACATTATTCTAACACGAACAAATAGTCGGAAGTCGAAACAAGTCTATTTTTCATGAAAACTTTTACTCAACAATTTTTATGCTCTGCATTTTTCAAATTCCTTCCAGCAAGGTCTTTAGCATTTGTTTCTCAAGTGTCTTACTTTTCTCCAAACATTGATACTAATTTACCTCATGATCTAATTTACCTCATACTGTCAGCTACAAGGTATCCCGGTACCTGGGAACCTCATACTGTCAGCAACAAGGTACCCCGGTACCTGGGAACCTCATACTGTCAGCTACAAAGTACCCCAGTACCTGGGGACCTCATACTGTCAGCTACAAGGTACCCCGGTACCTGGGAACCTCATACTGTCAGCTACAAGGTACCTGGACATGGGAACCTCATACTGTCAGCTACAAGGTACCCGGTACCAGGGAACCTCATACTGTCAGCTACAAGGTACCCCGGTACCAGGGAACCTCATACTGTCAGCTACAAGGTACCCCGGTACCTGGGAACCTCATACTGTCAGCTACAAGGTACCCGGTACCTGGGGACCTCATACTGTCAGCTACAAGGTACCCTGGACATGGGAACCTCATACTGTCAGCTACAAGGTACCCCGGTACCAGGGAACCTCATACTGTCAGCTACAAGGTACCCCGGTACCAGGGAACCTCATACTGTCAGCTACAAGGTACCCCGGTACCTGGGAACCTCATACTGTCAGCTACAAGGTACCCCGGTACCTGGGAACCTCATACTGTCAGCTACAAGGTACCCGGTACCAGGGAACCTCATACTGTCAGCTACAAGGTACCTGGACATGGGAACCTCATACTGTCAGCTACAAGGTACCCCGGTACCAGGGAACCTCATACTGTCAGCTACAAGGTACCCCGGTACCGGGAACCTCATACTGTCAGCTACAAGGTAACCGGTACCTGGGAACCTCATACTGTCAGCTACAAGGTACCCGGTACCTGGGACCTCATACTCTCAGCTACAAGGTACCCTGGTACCAGGGAACTTTACTGTCAGCTACAAGGTACCCGGTACCTGGGAACCTCATACTCTCAGCTACAAGGTACCCCGGTACCTGGGAACCTCATACTGTCAGCTACAAGGTACCCCGGTGCCAGGGAACCTCATACTGTCAGCTACAAGGTACCCCGGTACCTGGGAACCTCATACTCTCAGCTACAAGGTACCCCGGTACCTGGGAACCTCATACTGTCAGCTACAAGGTACCCGGTGCCAGGGAACCTCATACTGTCAGCTACAAGGTACCCGGTACCAGGGAACCTCATACTGTCAGCTACAAGGTACCCAAGTACCTGGAACCTCATACTGTCAGCTACAAGGTACCCTGGTACCTGGGAACCTCATACTGTCAGCTACAAGGTACCCTGTACCTGGGAACCTCATACTGTCAGCTTCAAGGTACCCTGTACCTGGGAACCTCATACTGTCAGCTACAAGGTACCTGTCAGCTCATACATACAGAAACTCATACAGACAGCTACAAGTATGAGCCCGTATGAGGTTCCCAGGTACCCTGTACCTGGGAACCTTGTAGTATCAAGCTTATCTTGAACCATTTCAATATAACAATATACAGTAAAATTAGTGATCATTCTAATATTAATAATAAGTACAGGGACAACAATATGTATATTAAGAGGAGACGATGTTTAAGGCTGTGATTGTGACACATTGATTAGAGCGGCGAGGCCTGAGGTTACCACTGGCACTCTCACAGTGCCACCAACACTCCCACAGTGCCACCGACACTCCCACAGTGCCACCGACACTCCCACAGTGCCACCGACACTCCCACAGTGCCACCGACACTCCCACAGTGCCACCGACACTCCCACAGTGCCACCAACACTCCCACAGTGCCACCAACACTCCCACAGTGCCATCAACACTCCCACAGTGCCACCAACACTCCCACAGTGCCACCAACACTCCCACAGTGCCACCAACACTCCCACAGTGCCACCAACACTCCCACAGTGCCACCAACACTCCCACAGTGCCACCAACACTCCCACAGTACCAGCAACACTCCCACAGTGCCACCAACACTCCCACAGTGCCACCAACACTCCCACAGTGCCACCAACACTCCCACAGTGCCACCAACACTCCCACAGTGCCACCAACACTCCCACAGTGCCACCAACACTCCCACAGTACCACCAACACTCCCACAGTGCCACCAACACTCCCACAGTCTACCTGCCAATATAAAATTATGATATTTGTGAAGATTTGAAAACGAAATATTTATAACATTTCGTTTTTGCTCATATATTGTTAAATTTGTCGGGTGTGTGTTTTTTCTTTGTGTTTTATCTTTGTTGCTTGTTATGCCTCTGTGTATGTTTGTTCTTATTAATGAGGCTGTTTCAATCACAAATATTTTAAATATTTAGATAGTTGAGTTTATTTTCACGATTGTTTTTAATTTCCAACAATCCCTCACCAGCGATACTTTTTTTAAATAATGGTAATGAAGGGTCAGAACGGTGTAATTGAATAATAATTTGCTGCATACTATATTAATCCTTCGATTAGCTTTGCCTGAGTATATTTGCTCGCGGCCTGAGGCTTTCTCCATCCTTCCCTCATATTGTTCTGATATTCATTTATATCGTTTTGAATTCAATTTTTTTTTTAATTTTCTTAAAAAACCTGTCCAGAAGTTGGTGTTTAAATGCTGATTACGACGGCATCGTCAACTAGTTGATGTTATTGATGTTGATTTTGTTTATGCAATACTTCAGTGTTTCGTGTTTTATATTATAAGACAAAAACTTAAGCGGGAGATGAGGGGGTGATGACCTTGGATACTGTCCAGGATATCAGGGTTCTGTCCAGGATATCAGGGTTCTGTCCAGAATATCAGGGTTCTGTCCAAGACATCAGGGTCCTGTCCAGGACACCAGGATCCTGTCCAGGACACCAGGATCCTGTCCAGGACACCAGGATCCTGTCCAAGACATCAGGTCCTGTCCAGGACACCAGGATCCTGTCCAGGACACCAGGATCTTGTCCAAGACACCAGGATCCTGTCCAGGACACCAGGATCCTGACCAGGACACCAGGATCCTGTCCAAGACATCAGGGTCCTGTCCAGGACACCAGGATCCTGTCCAGGACACCAGGATCTTGTCCAAGACACCAGGATCCTGTCCAGGACACAAGGGTCCTGTCCAAGACACCAGGATCCTGTTCAAGACACCAGGATCCTGTCCAGGACACCAGGAACCTGTCCAGGACACCAGGATCTTGTCCAAGACACCAGGATCCTGACCAAGACACCAGGATCCTGTCCAAGACACAAGGAACCTGTCCAAGACACCAGGATCCTGTCCAAGAAACAAGGATCCTGTCCAAGACACCAGGATCCTGTCCAGGACACCAGGATCCTGTCCAGGACACCAGGGTCCTGTCCAAGACACCAAGATCTTGTACAGGACACCAGGATCTCGTCCAGGACACCATGATCCTGTCCAAGACACCAGGATCCTGTCCAGAACACCAGGGTCCTGTCCAAGACACCAGGATCCTGTCCAGGACACCAGGATCTCGTCCAGGACACCATGATCCTGTCCAAGACACCAGGATCCTGTCCAGGACACCAGGGTCCTTTCCAAGACACCAGGATCCTGTCCAGGACACCAGGATCTCGTCCAGGACACCATCATTCTGTCCAAGACACCAGGATCCTGTCCAGGACACCAGGGTCCTGTCCAAGACACCAGGATCCTGTCCAGGACACCAGGATCTCGTCCAGGACACCATGATCCTGTCCAGGACACCAGGATCCTGTCCAGGACACCAGGGTCCTGTCCAAGACACCAGGATCCTGTCCAGGACACCAGGATCTCGTCCAGGACACCATCATTCTGTCCAAGACACAAGGATCCTGTCCAGGGCACCAGGATCTCGTCCAGGACACATTGATCCTGTCCAGGACACCAGGATCCTGTCCAAGACACAAGGATCCTGTCCAAGACACAAGGATCCTGTCCAAGACACAAGGATCCTGTCCAAGACACCAGGATCCTGTCCAGGACACCAGGATCCTGTCCAAGACACCAGGATCCTGTCCAGGACACCAGGATCTCGTCCAGGACACCATGATCCTGTCCAAGACACCAGGATCCTGTCCAGGACACCAGGGTCCTGTCCAAGACACCAGGATCCTGTCCAGGAACACCAGGATCTCGTCCAGGACACCATCATTCTGTCCAAGACACCAGGATCCTGTCCAGGACACCAGGGTCCTGTCCAAGACACCAGGATCCTGTCCAGGACACCAGGATCTCGTCCAGGACACCATGATCCTGTCCAAGACACCAGGATCCTGTCCAGGACACCAGGGTCCTGTCCAAGACACCAGGATCCTGTCCAGGACACCAGGATTTCGTCCAGGACACCATCATTCTGTCCAAGACACCAGGATCCTGTCCAGGGCACCAGGATCTCGTCCAGGACACATTGATCCTGTCCAGGACACCAGGATCCTGTCCAAGACACAAGGATCCTATCCAAGACACCAGGATCCTGTCCAAGACACAAGGATCCTGTCCAAGACACCAGGATCCTGTCCAGGACACCACGATCCTGTCCAGGACACCAGGGTCCTGTCCAAGACACCAAGATCTTGTACAGGACACCAGGATCTCGTCCAGGACACCATGATCCTGTCCAAGACACCAGGATCCTGTCCAGAACACCAGGGTCCTGTCCAAGACACCAGGATCCTGTCCAGGACACCAGGATCTCGTCCAGGACACCATGATCCTGTCCAAGACACCAGGATCCTGTCCAGGACACCAGGGTCCTGTCCAAGACACCAGGATCCTGTCCAGGACACCAGGATCTCGTCCAGGACACCATCATTCTGTCCAAGACACAAGGATCCTGTCCAGGGCACCAGGATCTCGTCCAGGACACATTGATCCTGTCCAAGACACCAGGATCCTGTCCAAGACACAAGGATCCTGTCCAAGACACCAAAATTCTGTCCAGGATCCAGCCATCTTGCCACAGGACCACTATAGGATCCTGTGCCAAGAGATAAGGCAGTAATAACCTTGAATCCTGTACAGCAGCGAGGATTCTGGCACTTATAGATCCGTCACTCTGACCACTTTTAAGTCCACTACGGGCTCACCATAGCCGGTGCTACTTGGAACTTTTTGTTCCAGGTAGCGAATCTTAAACAACAACAACATCTGACCACCCAGGCAGTGACTGTTTATATATGAATTGGTACGTGAAGGTACTCGACGGGAAGGTCAGTGCCTCTGACACGGTAAGGTCACTCCGAGCGTTGTGTTACCACTGGTAAGGTCACTCCGAGCGTTGTGTTGCCACTGGTAAGGTCACTCCGAGCGTTGTGTTACCACTGGTAAGGTCACTCCGAGCGTTGTGTTGCCACTGGTAAGGTCACTCCGAGCGTTGTGTTACCACTGGTAAGGTCACTCCGAGCGTTGTGTTGCCACTGGTAAGGTCACTCCGAGCGTTGTGTTGTCACTGGTAAGATCACTCCGAGCGTTGTGTTGCCACTGGTAAGGTCACTCCGAGCGTTGTGTTGCCACTGGTAAGGTCACTCCGAGCGTTGGTTACCACTGGAAGGTCACTCCGAGCGTTGTGTTTGGCCACTGTGTAAGTAAGTCACTCCGAGCGTTGTGTTGCCACTGTAAGGTCACTCCGAGCGTTGTGTGCCACTGGTAAGGTCACTCCGAGCGTGTGTAGCCACTGGTAAGGTCACTCCGAGCGTTGTGCTGCCACTGTAAGGTCCTCCCTACCACAGCATGTCTCCTACAGGTCCTGGCCTCGGTGCAGAGAGTCTCCTCTGTGCCACATGTACCGCTAAAGTGCCATATACCCAGAGGAGGCCAGGAGCTTGAGCCCAACGTCATGGATGTTCCATGGTGATTTGTGATTGGCCGGAGTGTGTCACAGAGGGGTTAGGATCATCCACTTCCCACCCCCCCCTCTCTATATAAAACCTCATCATTCAAGTTCAAGTTCAAGTACGTTTATTGAGATAAACAAAAAATACAGCTCAAAGGGATAGAGTAGCTTAGGCTATTTCTACCCCCCCCCCCCTCCACCTCATCATCTATAGCAACAGTTTACGTCACAATTTAAGTGAAATGTGGGTTGGATTGTCCGTAGAGTGTTACCTGGATTTTTTTTTCGATTGCGTATCAAGCACATTAAGCCAACAAAATCGTTTTTACAAGTGGATTCAAATTAAAAATAATACAAATAATGCCTTATGTGTTTTTTGTTTATGTTTTGTGTTTGTTGTCCATTGGTAGTTTCGAGCGACGGAGAGAGAAAACTAGAGGGAGAGAGAAAGGAAGAGGCAGAGAGAAGACAGGAAGAAGGATGAACGGGAGGAACGGAGACCAGGAGGATGGTGATAGGATTGGTGGGAAGGTAAGATAGAGAACTGGAGGGGCGGACAGAGACAGAGAGATACAGAGAGACAGATAGCCAGACAGAGAGACTCAAAGAGACCCGGGTACCACCGGGTACCTCTTCTTGTATCTGGGTAATGGAATGTTTGTTTACTAATCGTCTCTCTGCCCCCCACAGTCTGACAGCACCACTGCACCCCCACCTCTGGACAACACCACTACACCCACCTCTGGACAACACCACTACACCCCACCTCTGGACAGCACTACTACACCTCACCTCTGGACAGCACCACTACACCCCACCTCTGGACAGCACCACTACACCCCACCTCTGGACAACACCACTGCACCTCACCTCTGGACAGCACCACTACACCCCACCTCTGGACAACACCACAACACCCCACCTCTGGACAACACCACAACACCCCACCTCTGGACAACACCACTACACCCCACCTCTGGACAGCACTACTACACCTCACCTCTGGACAGCACCACTACACCCCACCTCTGGACAGCACCACTACACCCCACCTCTGGACAACACCACTACACCTCACCTCTGGACAACACCACTGCACCTCACCTCTGGACAACACCACTACACCCCACCTCTGGACAGCACCACTACACCCCACCTCTGGACAGCACCACTACACCCCACCTCTGGACAACACCACTACACCCCACCTCTGGACAACACCACTACACCCCACCTCTGGACAACACCACTACACCCCACCTCTGGACAAACACCACTACACCCACACCTCAGGACAACACCACTACACCTCACCTCTGGACAGCACCACTACACCCCACCTCTGGACAACACCACTACACCACACCTCTGGACAACACCACTGCACCTCACCTCTGGACACAACCACAACACCCACACCTCTGGACAACACCACTACACCCCACCTCTGGACAACACCACTACACCCCCACCTCTGACAACACCACAACACCCACACCTCTGGACAGCACCGCTACACCTCACCTCTGGAATGATTAACGTGGAATGAGTTGAATTTTCAGCAAGATGGCAGACACAAGAGCATACTCTTACATGCCGTCATAAGTCACTTTAATGCCTTCTTAATTAACTCCTAAATCTTCTTTCCAACATTCTTTGTTCTTATGTACTTCCCCCCCAACCACTTGTGCTGGACGGTAGCGACTGTCTCGCCTTATGCAGGTCGGCGTTCAATCCCCGACCGTCCAAGTGTTGGGCACCATTCCTTTCCCCCGTCCCACCCCAAAATCTTGCCCTAACGCCTTGCCCTATAGTCATAATGGATTGTCTCTTTCCCCTGACAGTTCCTTCCCCTTCCCTTCCGTTCTTACCTTTCGTCCATACACAGTTGCATGGATCAAACATAATTCGGGAAATTTGTGGGTATTTTCCGACCCTGAATAAAACATTCAAATCTGAATTTTAAACATAATGTTTTAAAACTCTGCAATAAAACTATAAGTGGACAACTGGCCGACGCAACATACACTACATATTCATAGTACTTTAATGAGTACAGTACATACCAGCCCGGCCAGTGTTGTTGAAACACCTCTCCCAGCAGGACAATACCAGCCCGGCCAGTGTTGTTGAAACACCTCTCCCAGCTGTACAATACCAGCCCGGCCAGTGTTGTTGAAACACCTCTCCCAGCAGGACAATAAAACCCTCCCAGCAGGACAATAACAACATCAGCTATGCCCCTACAAGCAAGATATTAAAACCTTCATTAACTTCCCCGAGTCAGCGGTGTTTTTATGAACTCCTGTGATAATAATTCAGATCAATAACATTAATATACCGCCACATCGAGAAGGACAGTAATATCACGGATTAATCTCTTGCTAGCAACAATGCTTCTGGCAAAAGTAATCAACAATGCCACTAGCCAGAAGAAAAGATTACCATCACGGCTTAACAACCGAAGATCATCTGTGATCAATTTACTGTCATTCTTGTCAATCAATTTGCAATCACTATAGAGTGGAAAGGACTGTATTATATTATTTAGCTTTAGTGTTCATTTTGGGAACTATTCGAGTCAAGATATTGCTACGACTGATTGAGTGATTGTTGTATTCATAAGTGCTCAGCTATTATAACTAGCTGTACCCGGCCACGCGTTGCTGTGGCTCAGCAACGCGTGTGCGTTGCTGAGCCGCAGCAACCTTCCCCTGCTCCCAGTCCTCCCCACCATTCCCCCTCCCCCGTCCCCCTCGTGTGGTTGTGCTTGTGTGTGTGTGTCGTGTGTGTATACTCACCTAGTTGTACTCACCTAGTGTGTTTGCGGGGGTTGAGCTCTGGCTCTTTGGTCCCGCCTCTCAACCGTCAATTAACAGTGTACAGGTTCCTGAGCCTATTGGGCTCTATCATATCTACACTTAAACTGTGTATGGAGTCAGCCTCCACCACATCACTTCCTAATGCATTCCATTTATCAACCACTCTGTGTGTGTGTTGTGTGTGTGTGTGTGGTTGTGTGTGTGTTGTGTGTGTGTGTGTGGTTGTGTGTGTGGTGGTGTGTGTGTGTGTGTGTGTGTGTGTGTGTGTGTATCACCAAAATTGTGTTTGCGGGGGGTTGAGCTCTGCTCTTTCGGCCCGCCTCTCATCTGTCAATCAATCAACTGCTACTATCTACAACAATTTGTTCCCAAACATACACCCACCACCAGAAGCAGCCAGTAGCAGCTGTCTAACTCCCAGGTACCTATTTACTGCTAGGTGAACAGGTGCATACGGATGAAAGAAACTCTGCCTATTTGTTTCTGCCTCTGCACGGGATCGACCTGGGCCCTGGTGACTAACGACCTCAAAGCGCTTCGTCCCCTCACATGCGAAGCCACGTGATGTGTGTGTGAGAGAGAGAGAGAGAGAGAGAGAGAGAGAGGAGAGAAAAAACGAAAAAAAAAAGAAAACAATAAAAAAAAACAAAACTAAGAGAGAGAGACAGACAGACAGACAGATAGAAGACAGACAGACAGACAGAGAGACAGATCTCTCTGTCTCTCTCCGCCTCGCCACACTCACAAAACACAGAAACCCGTACTGAACCTCGGGCATGCACGACACACAAAATCTTACATAATCAATATGTAGAATGTCACATAGAAAATTGGGGCACTGAGCTAATCTGACTAATTATTTTCATTAGGAAAATATGTCAGGTCACCTTTCAGTCCCGATGACGAATTCAAAAAGTTTCTGTCAGTATGCACTAACTCTGACATTCGCTAATACGAATTCATTGCAATCAATGCAGGGGTTGTAAAGTTTTTGTAATTTAGTCTAATAATATATGGAATAAAAATTCAAAAGGCAATACAATTAATGAACTGATATGTATATGAATATTTGCAATTTTGTTTGATAATGTCGCTTATTTAAGTGCAGAATGCAATGCAATTTATGCACTGTTATTGCATAGACCCAGCGTTGTTGCTGTAATACCTGGCATGTAATACTTCTGTATGCTGTAACGACCCGGCCTAATACCGGCCTTTTTTAATAATCACTACGACAAGTATTCAAGGATATTTGAATCATTGTATTGTTCATTGTTGATGTTGTGGGTCATTGTTGATGTTTGTGGGTCATTGTTGATGTTGGGGTATTGTTGACCACAACATCAACAATGTTGTTATATATA
>WNGS01164437.1:44227909-44301771 GCA_020271785.1 Procambarus virginalis | reverse complement strand
GTTTACCAATTACTTCACCACAATGCACATTCGGAATGACTACCATCAGATGGAATGACTTATTGGTAAATATTTTTTGTAATTTTGTTCAATAACTATAGTATATTGCGATTTAGCAGAACGAAATAATTATAAAAGCCACTATATACCTATATTTTTTTTGGTACTGTGGTATGGTTCCTGAGACAAATAATATGGAATATAAGACTGTTCCATAATTGTGTTTTATTAAAAGCATTTTAATATTATTAATTATATTATGTAATTATTATTAATTATTTTATTATTATAAAAATTATTGTTTTATAAAAGCTATTGAAAGTGAACTATGAGAACAATTCAGATAAAGTTTGTTCGATTAGACGACTGACTGGACGAGATTAAACACTCTCACTTACACTTGACTGTTTGACTGGCCGGACGGTTGGAGTCTGCTTGAAGTAAGCAAAGTCAGTTCAGGCGATTTTGTCACGAATTTTGTGTAAAATCCGTCGGTTTTACAGATGGTGATACAAGTGTCAGAGAACCTGAGACCTTCACTGGTATTGCTGCAAACGTGTCAGAGGTCATTTAAGGTTTACTAATGCTGCTACGAACGTTTCAGTGGA
Organism: Procambarus virginalis; assembly: GCA_020271785.1. Taxonomy (NCBI): domain Eukaryota; kingdom Metazoa; phylum Arthropoda; class Malacostraca; order Decapoda; family Cambaridae; genus Procambarus; species Procambarus virginalis. The sequence goes on along the minus strand of WNGS01164437.1, from coordinate 44,301,163 downwards.
CCTACGAGCCTCTCTAATGCTGTTAAAAACGTTTCAGTGGACCTACGAAGCCTCACTAATGCTGTATAAAAACGTTTCAGTGGACCGACGAGCCTCACTAATGCTGTTAAAAACGTTTCAGTGACCTACGAGCCTCACTTAATGCTGTAAAAACGTTTCAGTGGACCTACAAGCCTCATCTAATGCTGTTAAAAACTTTCAGTGGACCTACGAGCCTCACTAATGCTGTCTAAAAACGTTTCAGTGGACCTACAAGCCTCACTAATGCTGCTAAAAACGTTTCAGTGGACCTACGAGCCTCCTAATGCTGCTAAAAACGTTTCAGTGGACCTACGAGCCTCTCTAATGCTGTTAAAAACGTTTCAGTGGACCTACAAGCCTCACTAATGCTGCTAAAAACGTTTCAGTGGACCTACGAGCCTCTCTAATGCTGTTAAAAACGTTTCAGTGGACCTACGAGCCTCACTAATGCTGTTAAAAACGTTTCAGTAGACCTACGAGCCTCATTAATGCTGTTAAAAACGTTTCAGCGGACCTACGAGCCTAATTAATACTGCTATAAACGGTTTACGTAGACGTACGAGCCTCACTAATGTAGCTACAAACGTGTCAGGACACAAAGAGAGCCACACGATGGCTCCTTCCCGAGCAGCTTGTGAACGTCAGCTCACCCGTGACCATCACACTCTTCAAATAGCTTGAAGATTTGAAATTAATCACTGTGACTAAGCTCATGTTGACGTCAAACTATCGAGAGCGGCGCCCCGCCTCACCTGTCTCAGGAAAACCTAATTATCGGAATAGCTGAAAATTAATTAGTCGCTTAATCTCCTGGCTGGTCTCACACACCAGGCTGGCCTCACACACCTGGCCTGGCCTCACACACGCTGGCTGGCCTCACACACCTGGCTGGCCTCACACATCTGGCTGGCCTCACAATACACCTGGCTGGCCTCAACACACCTAGCTGGCCTCACACACCTAGGCTGCCTCCCACACACCTGGCTCGCCTCACACACCTGGGTTGCAATACAACATGCGGGCAACATAGAATTGACTCACAATACAACATTTCATGCAACATAGACCTGGCAAACAACATAAGATTGCAGGCAACAAAGCCCTGGCCCGCGCCACATGGCGGGACCAAAGAGAGGCGGGACCAAAGAGCCAGAGCTCAACTCCCGCAAGCACAATTAGGTGACTATAATTAGGTGAGTATCACACACACTCACACACACGACACACAACACACAAACACACACCCACACACACACACACACACACACCACACACCACACACACACACACACACACACACACACACACACACCACACACACACACAGCACACACACACACCACAACACACACACACACACACACACAGCACACACATTAGTCTACTTAGAAAACATCAAAAGTTCGAGAGGTGATTGTGTCGAGGTGTGGTGGAGGGACAGCTTCCGATCCTTCTCCTCCCCCCAAGTGGCCCACTGAAAGAAATTGAAGCCGTTACAGCGTAGTGGAAACCCCAGAGAAGGATCCCTCAAGCTGTGGTCGTTGGAGAAATGCGATCAATAGAGAGTGCCGGATTGAAAAGGCCAAAAAACGTAATGGGATTGCGGTTGGACTGGTTGAAAAACGGGAGGGGTTGAGGGTGGGGGGTGGTTCATATTAGTTAACGGTCTATTGGAACGGGTTGTTTGAGGGCGCCGGTAGACCCGGGGGATGATTGGTGGATAGGCTTGAATGACGCGAGTAGAAGCAGGTGCGCTGGATAGAAATGGAAATGGAAGAGAAAATTCAGGGAATTTAGTTTCAATGAGTATAAGCAGCTACTGATGATCAGCTCAAGCCAGGATACTGATTGTAAATGCTCCATGGATTTCTTTGCATTTGTTGAGGCAAAATAGCAACTCGTTCAAGTGGGTAGCACAGTGGGCGCTGGTGAGGTGTGTTACCCCACTAGATGGATGGCAGCTGCCAGAAGGTACAAAACTATTGAGGTATTCTCCTCCAATACACAGGGAATATTGTCAACAAAATGATATATATTTTTTCTTGGGGTGGTGGGGAGGTTGCTCAGGCTCTGGGGTCAACACTGGCGTCGTAATTAATAATTTACCACCGACCTCCAACGTCCATTTTTAATGAGACCAGTAATGAATTTATATTTACAACTCCAGAACACAGAGACTTGTACTCGTGCTTCACCTGTTAGTATGTGATTCTGCTCTACTCATCTCTCTCTCTCTCTCCTCACCAGTTGGTCTGTCGCTCATCGCGTTCTTGTCATCTCTCTTCTCTGCTCTTCTTCTCTCTCTATCTCTCTCTCTCCCTCTCTCACCTCTCTCTCTCTCTCTGTCTCTATCTCTCTATCTCTCTCTCCTCTCTATCTCTCTCGTCTCTCTCTCTCTCCTCTCTCTCTCTCCTCTCCTCATCTATCTCTCTCTTCATCTCTCTCTCTTCTCTCTCTCTCTCTCTCTCTGTCTCCTCATTAGTCCAATACTTGGCTCTTTCCCCCACTCTCTCCCAGTCGGGTAGTACGTGGCTCTCTCTCCCCCCCAGTCAGTACGTGGCTCTCTCTCTCTCCCCCAGTCAGTACGTGGCTCTCTCTCCCCCAGTCAGTACGTGGCTCTCTTGCTTATGAGTATAAGAACAGTTAAGGGACAGTCAGTAATAGCGTCGAGGTCTTCACTAAAGGCAGAACGCTTAAGCGAGTGGCAGCAATAAGCGGAACAGTTTCTCTCCAATAAGGCACTTCAAAACTTCTCCTAAGCTCGTAACTAGAAAAAATTGCCTTATCGCAAGGCAATCCTCGTTCAATTAGAACTTTTATTATTGTTGTGTGAGTCTATTGTATAAGCAACGCTTACCTGTTGTGTGAGTCTATTGTATAAGCAACGCTTACCTGTTGTGTGAGTCTATTGTATAAGCAACGCTTACCTGTTGTGTGAGTCTGTTGTATAAGCAACGCTTACCTGTTGTGTGAGTCTATTGTATAAGCAACGCTTACCTGTTGTGTGAGTCTGTTGTATAAGCAACGCTTACCTGTTGTGTGAGTCTGTTGTATAAGCAACGCTTACCTGTTGTGTGAATCTATTGTATAAGCAACGCTTACCTGTTGTGTGAGTCTGTTGTATAAGCAACGCTTACCTGTTGTGTGTGTCTGTTGTATAAGCAACGCTTACCTGATGTGTGAGTCTGTTGTATAAGCAACGCTTACCTCTTGTGTGAATCTATTGTATAAGCAACGCTTACCTCTTGTGTGAGTCTATTGTATAAGCAACGCTTACCTCTTGTGTGAATCTATTGTATAAGCAACGCTTACCTCTTGTGTGAGTCTATTGTATAAGCAACGCTACCTCTTGTGTGAGTCTATTGTATAAGCAACGCTTACCTGTTGTGTGAGTCTGTTGTATAAGCAACGCTTACCTGTTGTGTGAGTCTGTTGTATAAGCAACACTTACCTGTTGTGTGAATCTATTGTATAAGCAACGCTTACCTGTTGTGTGAGTCTATTGTATAAGCAACGCTTACCTTTTGTGTGAGTCTATTGTATAAGCAACGCTTACCTGTTGTGTGAGTCTATTGTATAAGCAACACTTACCTGTTGAGTGAGTCTATTGTATAAGCAACGCTTACCTGTTGTGTGAGTCTATTGTATAAGCAACGCTTACCTTTTGTGTGAGTCTATTGTATAAGCAACGCTGCTGTTCTTGTGGAAGCGGACTGTAGAAGTACCTACAACACCGCTCTAGTGGCAAACTGTAGAACCACTAGAATCCAACTTATCCAAGACTGAGTTAATAACGTTCACTTGTGCAAATTAATTGTAGACTAACACATTACATAATTATTTTGATAACTCCCTTACCATAATTATTAAACGGTGCTTATGCTAACTGGTGATGACCATCATGAGGAGCTGCTTCTCTATATAATAATAATAATAACGTGTCAGTCACCGTCATGGAGGAGTTATCGTGATCGCAAGTGAAGCATTACCTCGGAACAAAGGACAACAGTGGAGACCTGCTCCTGTCAAGGCTGATATGGAGCGACAGGCACGACTGTCTTCCCAGCACTCAAAACGAGCTTATCGTGAGTACACACACACACACACACACACACACACACACCTACCATGGAAGCAGCTCCGAAACACCTGTCTAACTCCCAAGTATTTATTTACTGCTAGGTAACAGGGGCATCAGGATGAAAGAAACTTTGCCCATTTGTTTCTGCCTGGTCCGGGAATCGAACCCGGGCTTTAGAATTACTATTCCTTTGCGCTGTTCGCTCAGCTACCAGACCCTCTCAGAAGTGTGTGTGTGTATATACACACACACACACACCAGGAAGCAGCCCGTGACAGCTGACTAACTCCCAGATACCTATTTACTGCTAGGTAACAGGGGCATTCAGGGTGAAAGAAACTTTGCCCATTTGTTTCTGCTTGGCGCGGGAATCGAACCCGCGCCACAGAATTACGAGTCCTGCGCGCTATCCACCAGGTTACGAGGCCCCTGTGGCTCCCTGTGGCCCCTGTGTGTGTGTGTGTGGTACAGACGCCATACAGAGTGCTGGGTAGAGTCTCCGGGGGAAGGTGAGATGGATGTGGCATTAGACGCTCAAGGTCCTCCGTCTTCCTTGTAGGTGGCAGAAGCTGCTTCAATCCATCCTTCACCCTCCGCCATCCATCCTCCGCAATCCATCGAGCCGTGAGGCTAGTGATCCTTCGAACCACCTCCAAGTAATCTCAAAGGTATTCACCTTCTGGTTGGAGGAGGAGGAGGAGTCACTGACCTCCAACATCCACCCTCTGGGAGTGGGGATAACTCCACCCTCCACCTCCGCATGATCGCGTGGAACAAGGGGACTCCACACCTAGTAGGGGAAAGTGCGACACAAAGCGAACATTCAACCACTTGTCAACACAATATAAGTGGCTCTTCCGGGAATACAAAGTTAGTCAGCCTCGCTTTCTGAAACATTTCTCTAAATAAAATTAAAACTTTAGAGAGAACAAAAAATAATTTCAACTCAACGCTCTTATAACACAAAAATAAATATCTGACGTGGGGGAGAGCGAGACTTAAAGTCGGAACAGAATATTGAAAGACATAAAAATTTTAACCTGAATTTGGTCAAGGAATCTACGAATATCTTGGAAGGTCTTCCGCTCCTGTGGAACATAAAAGGTAAGCAGTTTCTGGAAAGACATGCCGGCAAATGGTCGGAAACGATTTGGCAGAGCTTAGCTTGTGTTCCCTAGGGAATGATAGAGCTTGGTTGTGTCTTTAGGGAATGTTAGAGCTTAGTTTTTGACCCTAGGGAGTGGTAGAGCTTAGTTTGTGTCTTAAGGGAATGGTAGAGCATAGTCTGTGACCCTAGGGAATGGTAGAGCTTAGTTTGTGTCTTAAGGGAATGGTAGAGCATAGTCTGTGACCCTAGGGAATGGTAGAGCTTAGTTTGTGTCTTAAGGGAATGGTAGAGCATAGTCTGTGACCCTAGGGAATGGTAGAGCTTAGTTTGTGTCTAAAGGGAATGGTAGAGCATAGTCTGTGACCCTAGGGAATGGTAGAGCTTAGCTTGTGTCCCCTAGGGAATGGTAGAGCTTAACTTGTGTCCCCTAGGGAATGGTAGAGCTTAGCTTGTGTCTTTAGGGAATGGTAGAGCTTAGCTGCTGACCATAGGGAATGGTAGAGCTTAGCATGTGACCCTAGGGAATGGTAGAGCTTAGCTGCTGACCATAGGGAATGGTAGAGCTTAGCATGTGACCCTAGGGAATGGTAGAGCTTAGTTTGTGATCCTAGCGAAGGGTAGAGCTTAGCTTGTGTTCCCTAGGGAATGGTAGAGCTTAGTTTGTGACTTAAGTAGAGCTTAGTCTGACCCCTAGGGAATGGTTGAGCTTAGCTTGTAACTTAAGTGAATGGTAGAGCTTAGCTTGTGACACCCAGGAAATGGTAGAGCTTAGTTTGTGACCCTAGGGCATGATCACTGGAGAGGTAGAGCTTGGCTATTAACTCCAGGTATTTTCAGAGCCTACGCTCTAATCCCAGAGATTTATAGACGTTGAATTATACTCACAAGAATGTGTAGAACGTTGATTTTAATCTCAGGGATTTATCGAGTTTTATTGCATTCTCAGGTAGAGCCAGGCTTTGAATCCAATGTGTATTGTATTTATTTGTATTTTGTATTGTATTTTAATCCCTTGTATTTTAATCTTAGGGAGCCAGGGTTTTAATCAAAAGAAAGGAGATTGTACAAAAGTTGCTTGTATAAGCATCTTATGACTGAAATAAAAGTATAAATGGCCAGAGAGAGAGATAGCGCGTATTACTATGACAATCAACTGTGATGGAGAAGATATCATCTTCAAGTAAGAAGATTTAATCTTCAGTGAAGAAGATATCATCTTCATTGAAGCTTTTTCGAATGTTGATCATTAATCTGAGAAGCATTCTTAATAAAAACACAGTCTTGGGGCCGTTTAATTAAAGAAATATAGAAGGGGAAGATAGCAGAGAGCCAGTAAAAGAGTAATAGTATAGTATGTATAATATATATTATATAATATATTATAGTAATAGTATAACAGATATTGCTATCACTGACGAGCATTTAGAGACTATACAATCTCGCATTTTCCATTATTTATGTCCTGGAACGTAAACCTTGAGGACTTTCGCGAAGGACTATGTTGCTCCATATGTGTTGGACTCATATTATCTTGATTATGTGGATCAATACCTCATATCAGATCTAAATATGATAGATGAGAAGAGGAAGGGGGGGGAACAAGAAGGAGCTTTACCTGTGAAGGAGGCGACGAGAGCTGTAAGAACGAGCTTCCAAGGATATTAGGCATATTTTGGTCATTATGAAGTCAATATAATCAAGCATTTTTAAGAATACGTCCAAATTGTTAAAATTATACTATTTTATTTTTTTTATTTTAGAAACAATTTTAGGGACTTTTTCTATTCAAACTCTTGAAGCATTCTTCACAAGTGCTATGGGAACCTCGAGCCTACTTAACAGGTAGGAAACGAACACGTAAGCATACAAAATTAATGTAACTCTAAACAGTTAGACACAAATATAGATGTAGAATAAATCCAGAAACATTACATTTTCTCAANTTGCTCCTGTTATAATCTACTCCGGTCGTTTCGAAAGGATGTAGATGACCACACGTTCTTTTGGTAGAGGTGGTGGCCCTGGATAAGAGCAAGTTTTTGCATCGTACCTTCGGCATATCATGCAATTTTTCAAGATTGATTTGACTGACTGTCTTCCCTGAGGAATCCAATAGTTGTCTGATTTGTGTGAGTGTGTCTAACACTCCTCCATGTTTGATGATTTGTTGATGTGTATGTAACACAATCAACCTGGTGATCCAATGATTTTTTGGTAAAAGCCATGGATGCACGGTATCTAGATTAACATCTGCGTGTTTAAGTCTCCCTCCACAACGCAGAATGTTGTGATTTTCTTGGTCTATCCACAGACCGAGATTATGTTTTAACTTATGCGGAAGATTTTCATAGTTCTTACCATAAGTTTCTGTCTGGGCTTGTCTTACCCAATAGATAAGTGCATCAGGAAAGTGTATTTTATACCTTTTTTCCTGAGATATTGAAACACGTTCTGTGTTACATTGATTAATTTGATGAGCGAGGAGTAACGAGTACAATCCAAGACTGATATTTGAGCTTGCTGCCTGGTGGTAGTTATGGTTTGTGTCGTGATGACGTGCGGCTTTTGTTCAGGCCAACTGCCATTCACTAACCATCTAGGCCCATAAAACCAAATATCTGCCTTTGCAAATTGTTTAAACGTCATACCTCTCTTGAAAGAGATCAGCTGGATTATCTTTTGTTGGTACATGCAACAATTGAAAGCCTGCGGAAATTTCTTTAATTTCCGAGACGCGATTTTTTACATAGGGAGTCGGACAGTTGTCGTTTCGTACCCATTGTAAAACAGCTTCATTGTCAGACCATATAATGACATCTTTGATGTTCATGGTAGACAAGACTTGTTTGATATGCACAGCTAAGCGTGTGGCTGTTAGCAGTGCTGTTAGTTCCATCTGAGGCAAAGTCCTCTTTTTTAATGGAGCGACTCTGGCCTTAGAGGTGATAAGATATGATTGATTAGAAGTCACTAAGTAAGCACAAGCTCCAAAAGCTTTGGCTGACGAGTCTGCGAATACATGTAGTGTTACTTCATCATTTTCCTCGACTATGTGTCTCGGAAAGATTATCTTGTCGACTAAAGTTTGTTCTTGAGCCATTTCCATCCAAGCTTTTTGTAACTGGAGTGGTAGTGGATCATCCCAACCAACTTTAGACTTCCAAGCTTCTTGCACCAGTAAACGCCACTTGATAGTTAAAGGATTTAGTAGACCAAGTGGGTCAAATATTTACTAACTTGTGAAAGTAAATCCCTTTTTGTAGCAATGCAATAATTTACTGGCACGGATTTGATCGAGATCATGTCCGAGATTAAATCCCACTCCATACCTAACACCTTTGTGATTCTGGTACGTGATATTCAGGGTAATCTCTTGCTATTTGATTATTCAATGTTGCATTATTAGAGGCCCAAGATTGTAGTGGCATGTTGGCACCTTGTAGCTCCTGTTGGCCTCTTGATATAATTGTAACAGTTCAGTAGTACTGTTAACTGTCCCTTGAAAATTATCTACATATAGATTCTGACTGATTTCAGCCTTATAGGGACTTGATGATTTCTTCAGATGAGTATCTAGAGTTGCTTGCAACAGGAATGGACTACTTGTAGCGCCAAAAGTACTGAGGAGAATCTGAAAGTCACTATAGGACTATTGATATCTTCTGGGTTCTCTACCCATAGAAACTTAGTGAAGTCTCTATCTTCTTCCTGCAAGCCGACTCTTAGAAAGGCCTTACTTATATCTGCTGAATATGCATATTTATTAAGTCTAAACTTCAACAGTATGTCATACAATTTCTGAGTTAGACTTGGACCTGTTTGCAAACAATCATTTAGACTGGTTCCTTGGGGTCCAGATTTAGAGCTACAGTTAAAAAACTATCCGTAAAGGAGTTGTTTTTGATTCTCTCATTACAGCCATGTGTGGTAAAAAATGGCCTGTTTGCTTATTGTCGTGTTTCACGACTTCTATGAATTTATTCTGTAATTGTTGAGCTATTATCTCATGATAGAGTTTTAAATGCTCAGGCCTTTTTCTTAGCTTTGCTAATTGAGATTTAAATTGACTATAAGCCATGTGATAATTGGTAGGTAAGGTTTTATGGTTGATTTTCCATGGTAGCCTTACCCAGTACTGTCCATCATGATACTGTACAGTTTCTAAGTACTGATTGTATGCACAGACATCATCAGGACTTGGTTGATCAGGAATTATTCCTATAGCATCAAGTTCCCACAATTGATGTACAGATTCCAATCCATCATCAATCATGTGGGGGATTTTAAGGGGTGATTGATCTTTGCCTAGTCAGGCCATGATTACAGTTTCTGTATGATGTGATTTTTCAGGAGTTGAAGGTTCAAGATCTAGTATAGGTCCTGTCAACAATATGCCTCCTGCTGATTTGAGTATTTTCATACCCATACATTCTTCTGACAGAATGAATTGATGATAATAGTCAGCTCCAATCAGGATTCCGATATCTCCTATGTAATCCGAATCGAGCCGAGGATCTGCTAATTGAATTCCTTTTTCTTTTAGGAATTTAATAGTGGCTGCCAGACCAGTCACTTCCATTTCAGTAGGGATTTTATCAACTACTATGGCTTCGACTGTCCTTTGGGATGTACCCAGGCAGACCATGAGTTGTACTACCGGAAAGGTTCTATGACCTGAACTGGTAAAAAACCCTGATATGGATGTAGATACTTGCTTTGAAGATTTAAGTTGTAAATCTTCTGCCATCTTTTTACTGATGAAGGTTTTCTGTGAACCCTGATCAAAAAAGCCTCTAGTTTGAATACAAACTCCTTCATTGCATCATTTTAGCTGTGCCGTTGGCAATATGGCAGTTGTAACAATTTCTGTATCTGAGGCATTGACATTACTCATTACTGTACAGAATTGTACTGCTGTTGTGGTATCATCTTTTGGCTTTGCCTGAGATGAAGATTGATTATTGGAAGCAAGTGATCTGGATTGAGTGTTGATATCACCACAGAGTGCTGTGTGATGTACACTTTTATTACAATATTGGCAGTTCTGCAATTGAGTGTTACACTCACTTGTATCGTGCTTCCGTAGACAACGGATGCACCTGTTCAGAGATTTCAGTCGATCGATTCGACTGGCACGGCCTACATAAACTGTGCATTGATAAATGCTATGTGCTTCTTGACAGAATAAGCATCTTGGGGCACTTGCTGCTCCTTTTGTCTTATCTGTCTTGGGAGCTTGATTTCCTACAGTTCTGTTAACTGTGGGAGATATAGCATAAGAGCCAACATTACTCTTTTTCCACTTTGCAGAAGAGGAGTTTTGTTGCCTTGATTTTGGACTGCCAGTTTGGACATTTTTGTTTTTGTCCGTGGATTCACTTTTAGTGATTTTTTCTTGAGATCTAAGTTTTCCTCGGCTTCGTAATCTTTGTACGTAAGCTCGAAGTCCATCAAAGATTTGGCTTTGTGATAAGATGTTGTTACAAGTATGTAACACCTGTAGGTAAGTAATTACATGCAAGTAGGTCATACAAGCATGTAACACTTGTACTCCTCCAAGGATTTCCTTAAAGGATGAATTGTATCTGTAATAATGTGTATCTACATTATTCATGATGTGATGAAGCATTTTGCTTTTTATTTTCTCGGCTTTGCCTTTTCTATTAAGTAAGTCTCTTTGAGACGCTTGATTGCCTTCAGATTTTCTGAGGCTGCTTTCACTCCAGTGAAAGCATGAGATTAGATGATCAAGACTATATTCTTGGATTAAGATAGTTATCTTAGTTGGATGATAATATTTGTATTGACATTGTCAATGGGCTGATATGGTCTGTAGGCTGTAGATTCAAGTGATTTTTTAGACACTTTGTGTCCTTTTCTTTTTCAGTAGCTGGTGGAATACTGTTAGTCATTTTGACCTTTTCCGAGTTTCGGAGATTCCGAGATATTTTCTTTTTTCTGATAAATATTTGTGATGTTAATGAGTTTTGATAAATGAGCTTTCCTGTCTACTTAGGTAATGATTCCAAAGATCGTCCTTCATTTCCTCCCTGGAATCTGGTTGTAGCAGGTGTTCAATTATCAAAAGTACTGTGATAATTTGATTTGTGACCCGAATGCACCAAGTTGGTAAATCCTGTAATAATTTTTTAAAAATAGTAAATGTCACTATTTTTGCAAAGTTATTACAAGATCTGTTACCCTAATAGATGCTTGATAAAATACCGTAGAATGCCTACTGGTTTTACCTGTAATAGGGTTTGATATAGTTGATTATGGATAATATGTAATGAAACGCTCATACAGTGATAAAAATTCTTTTTTAAAGAATATTATGTAATGAGCAGCACTGAAAATCAGTTGATTAGAGATAATGTTAGATAATACACTTAAATATGTATGTATGTTACCACTAGTGAGGTAGATAATAGTATATATGATTAATATGCAGTTGTCTTTGACACTGATAGATTAAGTACTGTGGTTTCTTAACACAGCACAGAATTAATATATAAATGCTTACTAGTTAATGGATATGGTGGCTTAAGCCACTGCAAACAATTTGTTTACTTAGATATATAGCTATGATAAATATTGGCTGATAGCTAGGTTAGGCTAGAATATGTAAAAATTATTCCAATGCAAAATCAAGAAGTTTCTTATGTATTTGCTGGAATAATATAGTCTAGTTTATAGACTATCTAGGTTTAAAGGACCAATAATTATCTAGTTTCTAGACTATCCGGTTCGAAGGACCAAAAATGTGGGAAAAACCTGCTGTGATTGATATAAGAGGAGACTACCAGGGACTTGTACTGAACTAAATTAAAAAATTACTGTATGCAAATTAATTCAACTAAAATCTCTAGCTAGGGTCGTAAATCCTAGCTCCTCTTTCCTAATGACAGATAATGGGCTGTAAGGGGCAGGTGGGGTGAGTGAATTAGTTGATAGGTTGATTGCAGTTCCACGTCCACCTGCCAACAGGTATCTCACATCAGCTTGTATTTTATACAAGGATAAGATTTATAAATTCAGTTATATAACTGAACACTGGCTCTGTTTAAATCAGAGATTTAAACATACACAGTCTAGCCTAGCACCTTAGCAATTAACAGCCAATACACTTATACTTTAAACAACTTAAATTGTAAATTGCAAAGTATGATAAATGACCTTAATGTATGGTCTGAGTACTGTTACTGAGTACTAAAATGATATTTAATTAAATGAACTTATATGATTACTTAAAAAATAACTAAGCAAGCAATTGTTAACTTAATTTATATATACAAGTATATGCAATGTATATGATCAATGTATATGATTAAATACAGTCAGCTTGTTGAATCTCTTCCTACACTCTGGACACTCATGATTATTTGATTACTTATTGTGACAATCTTCTCTGACACTGGACACTCATGAGGTTCAGAGCTTGGATAAGATTCTGCTGTACCACAATATTAATAATAAACTCACAGAAATATGAGGCGTTGCCTCGCCTTTTTACCGACTATCAGTCTTATAGAATATTAATGTTATACTAGCTTTAATTGGCCAACTAATACGCTACAGTAATAACACTCAATAAACTTAGCTGAAGCCGGGTGCCTGTCTGACAAAGTGTGCCAGACTGAAGAACTCTCTTGGCGAGTTTAGGCACGATATTTTAGATTACAGCGTTGCTGTTTTGACGTACGAGTAGCGTTGCTACGGATATGGGACTGCGTTGCAGAAGATAACAATGAAGATTAGGGATGAGATTAGGGATGAAGGTGGAGACCGCGTCACTAAATGCTCCACTCTACACTTATAGATATAAATGTTCTAGGATTTTCCTTGTTGATATATTGTCCAGGTACTCCCCCAGTTCTAGAGAGTGTTCACTGGTGATAATGATATTAGATAAGGTGTCCTTGAGCTGAAAATGTTCGCTAAGGGACCGTCACTGTTCACAGTTGTGTAAACATACGTGTTCTGCCCGCGGGCAGTGGTGGGCGCTTCTCTCCCGAGATGCCTCCCCCATCCCCCTTGAAAAAGGGGGTTACTTACAATGAATATCGATTGATTATTTTTACAGTCTAGACTTATGATTGAGATAAGATGTGATTATAATAAAATATGATATAGGATTTAAAGATTATAAGTAGTACTTGATAATACCACTGACTCTTAATAAGGATTCGATTTTATCTCTACCGGATACTACGTCATGTTCCAATAAATTTTTAATTAACAAATCCTTCTAGAAGCTTCTGGATCCTTGAGAGATCATGCACAAAGTCACGTAGGCATCTATAGGGCCCTATGGCGTACGTGATCATAGTGGCATTGTCTCTAGGATCAAGCTATATATAATGAATCTATTGTGATTCTGATATGATTCTGATATGATATAGATTTGATATAGATATGATATAGATATGATACATTTCTTAGATGATTATTAGATATGGTGGGTAAAAATTTCCCACATCTCACACCGCACAGGACACAAGCACTTTGTTTATTAATGTACTATTGGCACAACCTCAGCCAGAAGAGTTACTGCTCTGTTCTAGATTCTCCTATAGCGTCTAGATCATGCTAGACCCGTAGGTTCGACCCCTCATCACGGCTCCTACGGATTTTCCCATTGGACACATCACGTTAGTGTGATGACTCTCTGTGTATACATTAATGTTAATTTTTCGTTGGGAAAGTGTCGCTTTTACTTAGATAGTAAGTTAAAGCTGACATTTATGCTGATGGCTGCAGCTTGGACAAGCATAGCCTATGCATGGGTTGGTGAGGTTGGCACAAACGTGAACGTGGAGATTCTAAGATACATCTGACGCCATCTATTGGCATATTACTTTACTATCAACAGGTCAACAGTCGCCCATAAGATACATCCGACGCCATCTATTGGCATATTACTTTACTATCAACAGGTCAACAGTCGCCCATAAGATACATCCAACGCCATCTATTGGCATATTACTTTACTATCAACAGGTCAACAGTCGCCCATAAGATACATCAGACGCCATCTATTGGCATATTACTTTACTATCAACAGGTCAACAGTCGCCCATAAGATACATCCGACGCCATCTATTGGCATATTACTTTACTATCAACAGGTCAACAGTCGCCCATAAGATACATCAGACGCCATCTATTGACAGCAAATTAGACTTCCAATATGTCAGCTGCAGACAGCACGTAAGATATAGGTGGTGCCATCTATTGGGTTCCAATTGCACTATCAACGGACCAACAGCAGCCCATAAGGCGGGTTGTTGTGCTCAAGGAAGCATTCCCGCGCTTGTATCTCATTGGTAGAAACTCTTTGTTGACATTCAGCACAACAGCCAATCACAGGAAGGGATCAGTGAAAGGCTCCAGCCATTTAATAATATCTCCGGTGTTCAGTACACCAGCCCTGCTGGTGATATTCTGTTTCATATCTAATCAACCCACAAGTGGTATTTTTAATCATTTGAATTTGTTAATTAAGTGATAATTAATGAAATATTGCAGTACATAGAAGGTATGTAAATACGGCCTGGCAACCCAACTTCTGACGTCATCAGTTTCGTGGATTTTATGCTAAATTCCGCCGCATGACGGAACTTCTTGTGTGTGTGCGCTCGCGAGCGTGCGCACGCACACACACACACACACACACAGGGGGCCTCGTAGGGGGCCTCGTAGCCTGGTGGATAGCGCGCAGGACTCGTAATTCTGTGGCGCGGGTTTGATTCCCGCACGAGGCAGAAACAAATGGGCAATGTTTCTTTCACCCTGAATGCCCCTGTTACCTAGCAGTAAATAGGTACCTGGGAGTTAGTCAGCTGTCACGGGCTGCTTCCTGGGGGGGGGGTGTGTGGTGTGGAAAAAAAAGTAGTTAGTAAACAGTTGATTGACAGTTGAGAGGCGGGCCGAAAGAGCAAAGCTCAACCCCCGCAAACACAACTAGGTGAATACAGAGTTCGATCCCGGGCGCCGGCGAGAAACGATTGGCAGAGTTTCTTTCACCCTATGCCCCTGTTACCTAGCAGTAAATAGGTACCTGGGAGTTAATCAGCTGTCACGGGCTGCTTCCTGGTGTGTGTATGTGTGTGTGTGTGTGTATGTGTGTGTGTGTGTGTGTGTGTGTGTGTGTGTGTGTGTGTGTGTGTGTGTGTCTGTGTGTGTGTGTGTGTGTGTGTGTGTCTGTGTGTGTGTGTGTGTGTGTGTGTTTTTCGGGTGTAGGGAAAAAATAGTAGTAGTAGAAACAGTTGATTGACAGTTGAGAGGCGGGACGAAAGAGCAGAGATCAACCCCCACAAGCACAACTAGGTGAATACACACTGAGTACCCAAATGAGCCACAGGGACGTTAGAAAGAACTTTTCAGTGTCAGAGTAGTTAACAGGTGGAATGCATTAGGCAGTGATGTGGTGGAGGCTGACTCCATACACAGTTTTAAATGTAGATATGATAGAGCCCAGTAGGCTCAGGAATCTGTACACCAGTTGATTGACAGTTGAGAAGCGGGACCAAAGAGCCAAAGCTCAACCCCCGCAAGCACAAATAGGTGAGTACACACACTCATATATATATATATATATATATATATATATATATATATATATATATATATATATATATATATATATATTATATATATAGAGAGAGAGAGAGAGAGAGAGAGAGAGATAGAGAGAGAGAGAGAGAGAGAGAGACAGACAGACAGACAGACAGACAGACAGACAGACAGACAGACAGACAGACAGACAGACAGACAGACAAACAGACAGAGAGATGCCATCTATCTGCCGAAAATGTAATATCAACAGGTTAGGTTAGCAGCGATCCACAATAAACGTGGATAATAGCATTTAATTCACTCGGGCCATAGGAGAAACGAATCCACGACCACAAAAGCGAAAGAACTAGATTGTCCCAGCTGGGTTGTTAGTGTTTTTTGTGTTGGGTCTGGTCTGAGTGATTGGGCAGCACAGGCATCCCACTGATTGGAACATTCAACGAACCAGGATCGTGTATTTGTTACCGAATCGCTAAGGGGGATTCTTTTATTTTGTTTCAATATTTTTCGATGCAGAGAAGGAGGAAAGGAAGGCTGGTTAGCAATCTGGGAGGCTGTGCTGACACTAAGGTCGCCAAGTCTGACGGGAAGAATTGCTTGTTTTCACTGCAAGTCGCTCGTGGGAAGGTTGAGGATTTTCTCTAGCATGGATTCAAATGATATTTGAAGTCAATGGTATTTGAAAGTCGAGATAAATTAAGTCCTCACTTAATTTATCGCTGCTGTGGGAGGGAGAACACTTAAGAAAGCAAGTCAGCTTAGGTAGAGATAGGCAGCTTGTGAGGCGATAGATAGCATCATCAACATGGATTGTATCAGTCTGTCCTGGATTTAGGAGGATAAAATCTTACCTCCATGTGATGAAACATGTAATAAGTTGGATAATAACGGGTCAGATTGTTACATCAATCATCACTCATCATAACTTGTCATCAATCATCACACTCACAATGACCCACCGTCTATCATCACTCATCATCACCCAACACTCATCTCACTAGACAAGCACACTTTGTGTTAACATTTTGGTGTTGTTCACGCTGCAAGTTACATTTGATGAGTTGGCTGGTGAAAGATGTCAACAAAGACTCACAATTACATAGTGAAATGCTGTGTATTGTGTAGTGCCTCGTGCTGTATTGTGCTGTGTGTGTTGCATTGTCCTGTGTATTGCACAGTGCTGTGTATTGTATTATGCTCTGTGTTGTATTGTGTTGTATGTTTTTTGTGCAATGTCTTGTATTGTGTCTTGAGTTGTATTGTGTCTTGTGTTGTATTGTGTCTTGTGTCGTATTGTGCAGTGTGCTGAGATTTCTTCTGTTGCTCTGAGGGTAAAATTATTGTGTTGAGTTGTTGCTAGAACGAGTATTGCATTCTAGAGTTGATTTAGTGTTGCAATGCTTTGTTGCTTAACATGTTGCATTATTGTGTTGCTTAATGTGTCAGTGTGACACGCTTAGTGTTTTTCTTTCTGTGTTGAGAGTCTCACTAGAATACCAGTCAAGTGGTGCACTGAAGTGTTGAGGAAGATAAAGAGACGACGACGTCTTATCAAGTCGTCTGTGAGTCACACACGACTCACAAATCATCATCACACTTTCATTATCTTCAGGTGTTTGTAGTTTACTCATCATATCTTCAGGCACGTTATTGTGACTCATCATCTACACTTCGAGGGTAAATAGTGCTGCACTAGAGTCTTGTGGTGAGGAGAGCATTAGTGAGTATGATGAGTAAAGGTATGCTGAGTCATTAGAATATTTCATGATGAGTATAATGTCGTAAGGATCTGAGTTATGCAACATTTCCCCCATCTCTTATCCATGACATCTCGCTTCCCATTTCATCACGCTTCCCATCTGCTCCTCATGTTATCTTTCTTGGTCCGGGGAAGCCATTACTCACAGCTGTTTCTCATCTGACAGAAATTTCGCTACTTCATCAACGATGAGTAGCTCTCTGCCATGCTTGGAAGACATCTCAAAGGAGTTTTATATTAAAATATGAGGTAAAGTAATTGTGAGAACACACTAAGCGTATGAGGCTATATAGCTCTTGGAAGGGATATGAGGACAGACTTAGAACTCCTATATAATTCACCGGGCATGATGGACAGATCCTATGTAATTCACCGGGCATGATGGACAGATCCTATGTAATTCACCGGGCATGATGGACAGATCCTTTGCAATTCACCGGGCATGATGGACAGATCCTATGTAATTCACCGGGCATGATGGACAGATCCTTTGCAATTCACCGGGCATGATGGACAGATCCTTTGCAATTCAACGGGCATGATGGACAGATCGTTTGCAATTCACCGGGCATGATGGACAGATCGTTTGCAATTCAACGGGCATGATGGACAGATCGTTTGTAATTCAACGGGCATGATGGACAGATCGTTTGCAATTCAACGGGCATGATGGACAGATCGTTTGCAATTCACCGGGCATGATGGACAGATCGTTTGCAATTCAACGGGCATGATGGACAGATCGTTTGTAATTCAACGGGCATGATGGACAGATCGTTTGCAATTCAACGGGCATGATGGACAGATCGTTTGCAATTCAACGGGCATGATGGACAGATCGTTTGTAATTCACCGGGCATGATGGACAGATCGTTTGCAATTCAACGGGCATGATGGGCAGATCGTTTGCAATTCAACGGGCATGATGGACAGATCGTTTGTAATTCACCGGGCATGATGGACAGATACAATATAATTCACCAGGCATGATGGATTGATATAATAGTAACGTCTAAAAAAACGCACATTTTATTTACACCGATGAACACTTGTTCAGTCCAGCCGCAATTTTAACGATTTGTGCGAGTTATACCGAATGAAACTTCTAATTGTTGAATGGATTGAAAAATTATCCCACCTTTTAACGCACTTGGAGTAAAAAATGACAGATCTACGCAAAAGTTTTGATTTTTACTGTCCAGTATTACACAAAAATATGTCATTGCAGCTCTGGTGGCTGTGTAGTTAGCGTTAGCCAGTCATGTATCATGTACTAATTAACAATTTTTTGCTGTTGATATTGCAAATTAGGTTGTGGGAGTCTGCATAAATTAATTATGTATTCGACAATATAATTTGATATTACAGTGAAATAACCCTAGTGACAGTGGAATATACATTTTAATACAGTTAATATACACTCGTATGTCGTTTGAGCCTTCTCTGTTTACATGAGGATGAGTATATTGCTTGGTGAATGTCAGAGGGAAGCTGCAGTGGTTACAGTGAATGCATCAGTACTCACTAGAGTACTGCAACCAGTACTCATGCCAGGCCATGACACGATGGGAACACCTGTGTATCCGTCGTGACACAGGTGCTCAACTGCCAAGTAAACTGCTAAAGAACTAGTCGTTCTATACTTACTCAGTAACCACATTCTGGTCACTGGTCGTCTATACTTACTCAGTAACCACATTCTGGTCACTGGTCGTCTATACTTACTCAGTAACCATATTCTGGTCACTGGTCGTCTATACTTACTCAGTAACCATATTCTGGTCACTGGTCGTCTATACTTACTCAGTAACCACATTCTGGTCACTGGTCGTCTATACTTACTCAGTAACAAGTTTCCAGACCGTAGTCTTCTACACTTTCTCAGGAATCAGTTTCCGATCACTGGTCTTCTACTTTTATTCAGTATAACCGGTTTCTGCCCACTAGGAATCTACACTTACTCAGTAAGTGCTCAGTACACTTCCCGGTGACAAGTCCGGTCACGAGTCACTAGCAACATCCCTTTCACAACCTTGCGTCAACAGGCATGTCAGTCTCGCCTCTCCCAACACACACAGATCATCAAGAATCTTCACAACCACTCCCACAACCTATGAATCTTCCCTCAGTTGTGGCGACATTCTTTACATTGATTCAACAGATGGGCTCCTGGACTGGGACGTTTCAAAGCTCGTATAGGCTGTTGAATAAATGGGCATCAGAGCCGCTATGGTAGGTGAAAGATATACAGGTTTCGTAAATGCTGTGATGAATTCTGGCTCTTAAATGTAAACGTCGCATCAACGCATGTTAGTGCAAGATATTTCAATGCCGTGCATGACATAAACACCCCCCATAACATTCTCACTAGGTAGCTGCAAAGTCCTTTTGAAATGTCTTGCAAGTTGACAAATGCTTAAATGTTGTCTATTGCAAGCTGAACCTCCGTGTTGCAGCGACATTATTCTAACACGAACAAATAGTCGGAAGTCGAAACAAGTCTATTTTTCATGAAAACTTTTACTCAACAATTTTTATGCTCTGCATTTTTCAAATTCCTTCCAGCACCGTCTTTAGCATTTTGTTTCTCAAGTGTCTTACTTTTCTCCAAACATTGATACTAATTTACCTCATGATCTAATTTACCTCATACTGTCAGCTACAAGGTACCCCGGTACCTGGGAACCTCATACTGTCAGCTACAAGGTACCCCGGTACCGGGGGACCTCATACTGTCAGCTACAAGGTACCCCTGTACCTGGGAACCTCATACTGTCAGCTACAAGGTACCCCTGTACCTGGGAACCTCATACTGTCAGCTACAAGGTACCCCTGTACCTGGGAACCTTGTTAGTATCAAGCTTATCTTGAACCATTTCAATATAACAATATACAGTAAAATTAGTGATCATTCTAATATTAATAATAAGAACAGGGACAACAATATATATATTAAGAGGAGACGATGTTTAAGGCTGTGATTGTGACACATTGATTAGAGCGGCGAGGCCTGAGGTTACCACTGTCACTCCCACAGTGCCACCGACACTCCCACAGTGCCACCGACACTCCCACAGTGCCACCGACACTCCCACAGTGCCACCGACACTCCCACAGTGCCACCAACACTCCCACAGTGCCACCAACACTCCCACAGTGCCACCAACACTCCCACAGTGCCACCAACACTACCACAGTGCCACCAACACTCCCACAGTGCCACCAACACTCCCACAGTGCCACCAACACTCCCACAGTGCCACCAACACTCCCACAGTGCCACCAATACTCCCACAGTGCCTCCCACAGTCTACCTGCCTTTATAAAATTATGATATTTGTGAAGATTTGAAAACGAAATATTTATAACATTTCGTTTTTGCTCATATATTGTTAAATTTGTCGGGTGTTTTTTTTCTTTGTGTTTTATCTTTGTTGCTTGTTATGCCTCTGTGTATGTTTGTTCTTATTAATGAGGCTGTTTCAATCACAAATATTTTAAATATTTAGATAGTTGAGTTTATTTTCACGATTGTTTTTAATTTCCAACAATCCCTCACCAGCGATAATTTTTTTAAATAATGGTAATGAAGGGTCAGAACGGTGTAATTGAATAATAATTTGCTGCATACTATATTAATCCTTCGATTAGCTTTGCCTGAGTATATTTGCTCGCGGCCTGAGGCTTTCTCCATCCTTCCCTCATATTGTTCTGATATTCATATATATCGTTTTGAATTCAATTTTTTTTTTAATTTCTTGAAAAACCTGTCCAGAAGTTGGTGTTTAAATGCTGATTACGACGGCATCGTCAACTAGTTGATGTTATTGATGTTGTTTTTGTTTATGCAATAACTTCAGTGTTTCGTGTTTTATATTATAAGACAAAAACTTAAGCGGGAGATGAGGGGGTGATGACCTTGGATACTGTCCAGGATATCGAGGTTCTGTCCAGGATATCAGGGTCCTGTCCAGGATATCAGGGTTCTGTCCAGGACATCAGGATCCTGTCCAAGACACCAGGATCCTGTCCAGGACACCAGGATCCTGTCCAGGACACCAGGATCCTGTCCAGGACACCAGGATCTTGTCCAAGACACCAGGATCCTGTCCAGGACACAAGGGTCCTGTCCAAGACACCAGGATCCTGTTCAAGACACCAGGATCCTGTCCAGGACACCAGGAACCTGTCCAGGACACCAGGATCTTGTCCAAGACACCAGGATCCTGTCCAAGACACCAGGATCCTGTCCAAGACACAAGGATCCTGTCCAAGACACCAGGATCCTGTCCAAGACACAAGGATCCTGTCCAAGACACCAGGATCCTGTCCAGGACACCAGGATCCTGTCCAGGACACCAGGGTCCTGTCCAAGACACCAAGATCTTGTACAGGACACCAGGATCTCGTCCAGGACACCATGATCCTGTCCAAGACACCAGGATCCTGTCCAGGACACCAGGGTCCTGTCCAAGACACCAGGATCCTGTCCAGGACACCAGGATCTCGTCCAGGACACCATGATCCTGTCCAAGACACCAGGATCCTGTCCAGGACACCAGGGTCCTGTCCAAGACACCAGGATCCTGTCCAGGACACCAGGATCTCGTCCAGGACACCATCATTCTGTCCAAGACACAAGGATCCTGTCCAGGGCACCAGGATCTCGTCCAGGACACATTGATCCTGTCCAGGACACCAGGATCCTGTCCAAGACACAAGGATCCTGTCCAAGACACTCGGATCCTGTCCAAGACACCAAAATTCTGTCCAGGATCCAGCCATCTTGCCACAGGACCACTATAGGATCCTGTGCCAAGAGATAAGGCAGTAATAACCTTGAATCCTGTACAGCAGCGAGGATTCTGGCACTTATAGATCCGTCACTCTGACCACTTTTAAGTCCACTACGGGCTCACCATAGCCGGTGCTACTTGGAACTTTTTGTTCCAGGTAGCGAATCTTAAACAACAACAACATCTGACCACCCAGGCAGTGACTGTTTATATATGAATTGGTACGTGAAGGTACTCGACGGGAAGGTCAGTGCCTCTGACACGGTAAGGTCACTCCGAGCGTTGTGTTACCACTGGTAAGGTCACTCCGAGCGTTGTGTTGCCACTGGTAAGGTCACTCCGAGCGTTGTGTTACCACTGGTAAGGTCACTCCGAGCGTTGTGTTGCCACTGGTAAGGTCACTCCGAGCGTTGTGTTACCACTGGTAAGGTCACTCCGAGCGTTGTGTTGCCACTGGTAAGGTCACTCCGAGCGTTGTGTTGTCACTGGTAAGATCACTCCGAGCGTTGTGTTGCCACTGGTAAGGTCACTCCGAGCGTTGTGTTGCCACTGGTAAGGTCACTCCGAGCGTTGTGTTACCACTGGTAAGGTCACTCCGAGCGTTGTGTTGCCACTGGTAAGGTCACTCCGAGCGTTGTGCTGCCACTGTAAGGTCCTCCCTACCACAGCATGTCTCCTACAGGTCCTGGCCTCGGTGCAGAGAGTCTCCTCTGTGCCACATGTACCGCTAAAGTGCCATATACCCAGAGGAGGCCAGGAGCTTGAGCCCAACGTCATGGATGTTCCATGGTGATTTGTGATTGGCCGGAGTGTGTCACAGAGGGGTTAGGATCATCCACTTCCCACCCCCCCCCTCTCTATATAAAACCTCATCATTCAAGTTCAAGTTCAAGTACGTTTATTGAGATAAACAAAAAATACAGCTCAAAGGGATAGAGTAGCTTAGGCTATTTCTACCCCCCCCCCCCTCCACCTCATCATCTATAGCAACAGTTTACGTCACAATTTAAGTGAAATGTGGGTTGGATTGTCCGTAGAGTGTTACCTGGATTTTTTTTTCGATTGCGTATCAAGCACATTAAGCCAACAAAATCGTTTTTACAAGTGGATTCAAATTAAAAATAATACAAATAATGCCTTATGTGTTTTTTGTTTATGTTTTGTGTTTGTTGTCCATTGGTAGTTTCGAGCGACGGAGAGAGAAAACTAGAGGGAGAGAGAAAGGAAGAGGCAGAGAGAAGACAGGAAGAAGGATGAACGGGAGGAACGGAGACCAGGAGGATGGTGATAGGATTGGTGGGAAGGTAAGATAGAGAACTGGAGGGGCGGACAGAGACAGAGAGATACAGAGAGACAGATAGCCAGACAGAGAGACTCAAAGAGACCCGGGTACCACCGGGTACCTCTTCTTGTATCTGGGTAATGGAATGTTTGTTTACTAATCGTCTCTCTGCCCCCCACAGTCTGACAGCACCACTGCACCCCCACCTCTGGACAACACCACTACACCCCACCTCTGGACAACACCACTACACCCCACCTCTGGACAGCACTACTACACCTCACCTCTGGACAGCACCACTACACCCCACCTCTGGACAGCACCACTACACCCCACCTCTGGACAACACCACTGCACCTCACCTCTGGACAGCACCACTACACCCCACCTCTGGACAGCACCACTACACCCCACCTCTGGACAACACCACAACACCCCACCTCTGGACAACACCACTACACCCCACCTCTGGACAACACCACTACACCCCACCTCTGGACAGCACTACTACACCTCACCTCTGGACAGCACCACTACACCCCACCTCTGGACAGCACCACTACACCCCACCTCTGGACAACACCACTACACCCCACCTCTGGACAACACCACTACACCCCACCTCTGGACAACACCACTACACCCCACCTCTGGACAACACCACTACACCTCACCTCTGGACAGCACCACTACACCCCACCTCTGGACAGCACCACTACACCCCACCTCTGGACAGCACCACTACACCCCACCTCTGGACAACACCACTACACCCCACCTCTGGACAACACCACTACACCCCACCTCTGGACAACACCACTACACCCCACCTCTGGACAACACCACTGCACCTCACCTCTGGACAGCACCACTACACCCCACCTCTGGACAGCACCACTACACCCCACCTCTGGACAGCACCACTACACCCCACCTCTGGACAGCACCACTACACCCACCTCTTGACAACACCACTACACCTCACCTCTGGACAACACCACTGCACCTCACCTCTGGACAACACCACTACACCCCACCTCTGGACAGCACCACTACACCCCACCTCTGGACAGCACCACTACACCCACACCTCTGGACAGCACCACTACACCCACACCTCAGGACAACACCACTACACCCCACCTCTGGACAGCACCACTACACCCACACCTCTGGACAACACCACAACACCCCACCTCTGGACAACACCACTACACCTCACCTCTGGACAACACCACTACACCCACACCTCTGGACAACACCACAACACCCCACCTCTGGACAACACCACTACACCTCACCTCTGGACAACACCACTACACCTCACCTCTGGACAACACCACTACACCTCACCTCTGGACAACACCACTACACCTCACCTCTGGAATGATTAACGTGGAATGAGTTGAATTTTCAGCAAGATGGCAGACACAAGGGCATACACTTACATGCCGTCATAAGTCACTTTAATGCCTTCAGGTTAATTAACTCCTAAATCTTNTTTTTATTCACGGTTCTTAATTCTCTTGCATTTATTCATAGGTTTTTAAAACTTTGAGTTGAGTTTAACCAACCTGCCTCTGTTTGAATGCCTTCCCTTCGCTATATCACTATATATCACAATACATATTCATGAGAAGTATTTCCTGATATTCCTCAGCCTCATCTGAGTTTAGAATTTATTTCTCGATATCTTGTTCTTTTGTTGCAAATGTATTTTGTTTCCGTGAATCTTGAACTTCGTGCTTAGGTGTTTTCTGACTTTTGAGGTTGGTATATATGTGATGTGTTACATGTGGATTTCATTTTGGTGCTGCATACTGTAACATTATTCTCACGTAGGTGGTAACTTATACAAATCTGCTAAATTTTATGTGTTCGTGTTGCTGAGTGTTTTCTTATGGAAATAATGATTGTTAAATTCTTCAGATTTTATCTTGTTTAAATGTTTAAATGAGTCTCTATGTTGATGTTAGGTTCTACTTTACATAAAGTTAAAAAGTGGTCAGATTGCTGTAGTCAACTTCTGTATAATTTTTCTAGTTAGCTGCTCATCATCTGAAATAATTACATGAAGTCGTTTGCTTCCTTAAATAATTAATAAAAAATAGTGAAGGGTTCTTAATATTATTTACGATTACAGGTTCTTAATGAATAATCCAATCTGCTCCCATACATCCTTCCCCAGACTGTTTAAACCACCTCCACCAGTCCTGTTAGGTATGACGTCAAAAGATGCCAATAGCTTCGTTACACTTCCCAACGAAAGCTACCAACACAACAGGCTCAAACGGCATTGATAGCGTTGATAGTTAACAACATTTTTGTTAATTGTTCAGATATTGCATCCCATTATTTGGTTCCCATACATCAATGGGGTATGGGATATCCCCCACAGCTTAAAGAAAAAATCCTACATTGGGGAAAGGACAGAAATAGTAAAATGGAGTCTCGACAGATGCCAATTTATACTTTCCCGTCCAAAGACTCCCTAATCTGCATCACTGTTTTGTGGGATGAGGAATCTTATATTTTGGAAGCTAAATGAATAATAAATGGTTTCTTGGCCTCTAGTCTGGTTCTGATATGAACGTTCGATATCCTGCTGCTTCTTTCATAATGTTCTTGAGCCTTGTCTGACTTTGTTCCTCCTCTCTCAGTTAAGTTCATTTGTTCTTCATCTTTTTTTCTACCGTTTTCTATATAATGGATTCCATCATATCATGTACTATTTTTAAAACAGCTTTCCCGGTTTATTTCTTCATAAAACCTGATTGATGGGATGGACCTGAGTGATGTGAACAGCAAATGACGTATAGGTTCGTTCAAATGAAAGTTTTCAATATTGAAAAGCTGGTTCACCGTCAATGGTCTCATTATAGGTTCTTTGATTACGTGAAATTCTTCGAATTTTAATTTTTAATTTTTTTTGGGGGGGGGTAGCATTTCATTGAAACAATTCAATGACCCAGACTGGTGAACGCACTGATAGCTTCCGCACGAATTTATTCATTCACACCAATTGATATAATTCGTATAATTCGCACAAACTGATGTTCGTATGCATTGATATCATTTGCATGCACTCATTTTATACTCACGCACTCACTGATATCATTCGTACTGCTGCAGAAGTGTGTAACATCATATGGCTATTGTGTGTCTGAACAAGTGAGGGGCTTGGAGCGAATCACTGCAACGTTTATAAGCATAAAGGGAGCAATTTAAATTGTCAGAAATTCATTTGAGATGTTTCCCCTCCTATTATTGCAATTATTTCAAAACAGAAAATATTGCAGCCGTTTGTGTGGTGAGGTCAGGTTTTATACGTGTTCACGGTGCGCTCCTCTTAATGCTATTTTTCTAAAACTGACATTGATGTTAGTCAATGCTGTGTGTGTGCTTGTGAAACACTGCTATAACTGAGCTTACATGGTTGTTGTTGTTGTAAGCTGTAAATGTTAATTTAGCTACTCGGAACAAAAGTTCCAAGTAGCACGGGCTATGGTGAGCCCGTAGTGGACTTATTTGGCACTGGAACGGGGGTGTAAGTGATGGCTTACAAGAAGAAATCTAGGCATTTATAACTGTGGGTTCCCCTTACTCTACGATTCACCTTTGAGAATACAATTGTTCGATGGGGCTCAATTGGCCCAGAGGGAAGATGTAAGACCTGGCGGACAGCTAGAAGCCGGAGTCAGACAACAACAACCTCACCCTTCGCCGCTCCCTACGATTAAGGGAGTTAGGTGAATCGTAGAGTGAGGTGTGTCTTGTGGATAAGGAAATCAAAGGTCACGCTCTTGCCTTTGCCAAAGGAAGCCTGCTTAACCGAGAAGTTACAGTCAAATTCCAAGGAAAAACATCGTTCTCAAAGAGGTGGAAAATGGAACTCCGCAGGGAGGAATACTAAGCTCCTTCCTCTTCAACTGTCTCATGGAATAATTCATAAAGCTCGAGTTACCAAAAGCCAAACTGCTTAACTATGCAGACGACTTTGTGGTCATCATCAATGGCAAAGGTGCAAGGAACCATGCACAAAAATGCCAAGATATTATCAGCAGGGAAGCGGAACGCATAGCAGTGAAAATAACAATAAAACCAAAGCAATGGCCGTTAAAATTAGAACTCAAGACATCAGACTCGCAAAGCAAGAACATGAAATTGAGTGGGTTACCTCTTTTTCAATACCTTGGAGTCATAATAGACAGCCACTTGAAATTCACTCAAGAAATTGAATATCTTCGGCAACGTTGTAAAGCCAGAAACTCAGCTTTGCGCTCCCTGACCAGTCTTAGAGATGGTGCATCTCTACCAGTACTCAAAATGTACTACGTTCAAGCAGTTAGGTCACTCATTGACTATGCTGCTCCTGCTCTTACATCCCTCAGTGATAATCAATGGGAGAAACTGGAAGTGACTCAAAATGATGCCCTCAGAACAATGCTGGGAGCACCTATATGGACGAGTCGAGAGAATCTAAGAATGGAAACCAACTTACCAGCCTTAGAAAACAGTATCAAACCAAGAATAGCCACCATAACAGCAACACTTGTTGGAACCACCGCCAGACTGTCAATCACAGATAGCATACACAGATCGCTTCCAAGAAACCTTCAGTATAGAACAACTGCATGGACGGATAATCTAGTCAAGATTCTAGAGAAAGGGGACTTGAAATGGACAATTAAAAACAAAGGAGAAGATAGACCATATCAACACTTTCGGCAGCCTTCTTCATGGGAAGAATCGAGTCTAAAGATAATCATTGAAAGATTACCAGTTAAAAAATCAGCATGTGAATCGCAGAGGCTCAAAGCTGTCATAGAACAACAAATGGAAACCATCTCAAGACCGACAACGACTCACATCTTCACAGACGGATCAGTTGATCAAGAAAGAGGTTCTGCTGGGGCAGCAGTTTACTCTAACAACCATGAAGCTTACTGGAGCATGAATAGTGGGTGCTCAACATTGTAGACAGAATTATATGCCCTGAAGGAGGCCATAAACTATACAATTGAGAATAATTTACATGATGTCATCATTCATACCGACTCTAAATCTTCGCTAAATCTATACAACTCCTCAAAGAAATCCAACATATAGGAAAAGAAGCCCATAATCTAGGGCTGTCAATCACCCTAAATTGGATGCAAAGTCACACTGGCATAGACGGTAATGAAAAGGCAGACTCACTAGCAAAAACTGCCACTGCTCTACCTGTTGTTCAGGTTCAAATACCTCCAAGTTTTTCATAGATTAAGGAGCAAATCAAGAAGAAAATACTCCCAACTATCAAAAGTCGCCACAGAGCCAAAGTAGCAGAAGGAAGATCCACTGCGATATGGTACGAACAAGCCACTGGTTACTACTCTTTTAAGCCTGACAAAAGGATATCCAGAGACATTGCAGTAGCCATACACAGACTCAGACTTGGTTACAAGTGCTGCTGAGAGGTAATAAACCCAATAGTTAAAGAATGTCACATCCGTGGAAGAGAAGCAGAGGCGCCACTGTTGCACTACTTACTGGAATGTGAAGCTACTGAAGCCCTGCGCATCAAACTCGACATTAATCCAAGGACAGCAGCTGCATTAGATGCACATTCCACAGCGACTACAATGATTAGAAAAGCCGGTAAAGAATGGGACTCACTAGTGAACATTCTGCACCTACATCCGCCACTAAGATAATGTTATTAAAACAAGACTAAAAGAGAAGCGAAAAAGAAACAGGGAAAAAGGAGGAAACCCCACCTCCATTTAATACTTTGACCCAAATATCAAAGTAACAAGGTTATCGCGAATAACCGAAATCAATTACGGGCTCACCATAGCCCGTGCTACATGGACATTTCGTTCTAAGTAGCTAAATCTAAAACAACAACAACAACAACCTTATAAGCAAAGCTACGGGTTCACCATAGCCCGTGCTACTTGGAACTTTTTGTTCCCAGTAGCTGAATATATATCAACAACGACGACAACAACCTTATAAGCCATCATTCAGCCCCGCTCCTGTGCCAGGCAAGACCAATACGGGCTCACCATAACCGGTGAACTATATACACCATAAACCCAACACATGTATGTATAACACATGTACATAACATGTAGCGTCTAGGAAGTGTAACAAGTTTACTGTAGAATTTTACAGATGGATTGATGAAGATTAAGGCAACCCCCCCTCCCTCCAAGAGGTGGCACGGGCATGAATAGCCCGTGACCCCCCTTCACATCCATGTCTGCTGTGTTATGTGCTTGGCTAAGGTGTGTGGTGCTTTTTCAGCCGCCCCGCAGGCCCAGATCATCGGGGCACCGGACATGCACGTCGACATGGGCTCCACCATCAACCTGACCTGTACGATTGCGCACAGTCCTGAGCCTCCAGCCTTCATCTACTGGTACCACAACGGGAAGGTGAGGACCATGGTACTGTTGTTCCTTCTGGCACCATAACTGTAAGGTGAGGCCCATGGTACTGTTGTTCCTTCTGGCGCCATAACTGCAAGGTGTGGACCATGGTACTGTTGTTCCTTCTGGCGCCTTAACTGTAAGGTGAGGACCATGGTACTGTTGTTCTTTCTGGCACCATAACTGTAAGGTGAGGTCCATGGTAGTGTTGTTCCTTCTGGCACCATAACTGTAAGGTGAGGTCCATGGTAGTGGACCATGGACTCCTTCTGGCCTCCTCATGGCCTCCTTATGGCCTCCTTCTGGCACCATAACTGTAAGGTGAGGACCATGGTACTGTTGTTCTTTCTGGCGCCATAACTGTAAGGTGAGGTCCATGGTAGTGGACCATGGACTCCTTCTGGCCTCCTCATGGCCTCCTTATGGCCTCCTTCTGGCACCATAACTGTAAGGTGAGGACCATGGTACTGTTGTTCTTTCTGGCGCCATAACTGTAAGGTGAGGCCCATGGTAGTGTTGTTCCTTCTGGCACCATAACTGTCAGGTGAGGACCATGGTAGTGTTGTTCCTTCTGGCACCATAACTGTAAGGTGAGGACCATGGTAGTGTTGTTCCTTCTGGCACCATAACTGACAAGGTGAGGACCATGGTACTGTTGTTCCTTCTGGCGCCATAACTGTAAGGTGAGGACCATGGTAGTGTTGTTCCTCCTGGCACCATAACTGTAAGGTGAGGACCATGGTAGTGTTGTTCCTCCTGGCACCATAACTGTAAGGTGAGGACCATGGTAGTGTTGTTCCTTCTGGCACCATAACTGACAAGGTGAGGACCATGGTAGTGTTGTTCCTCCTGGCACCATAACTGTAAGGTGAGGACCATGGTACTGTTGTTCCTTCTGGCGCCATAACTGACAAGGTGAGGACCATGGTACTGTTGTTCCTCCTGGCACCATAACTGTAAGGTGTGGACCATAGAACCAATGTCTCTTGTAACACCCTTCATAGTTACAGGGTTCTTAAGAGAGAGATAGTAAAGAATATTACTTCATATTCTGTTGTTAGGAATCATTATTATATTACAGAGTTTTAATTTTTACTAATGCGTCGCATTTCTAATGGACTGCTTGATTCCGTAAAGAAGGCGACGCATTAGGTGATAGGACGGAGTTGGCCATAAATTTTAAGAAATGTAATATAGACATTGAATTTGAATTTGTGGTGAATTCCCAGCAGTTTGCAGGGCCTTAAGGAAGTCAAAAAAATGTGAGTCGCGGAACACATCGAGTGACTCTGCGGTTCCTTGGAGTCTGATAAAAGTTTGAAGTTCAAGATAAGAACTTTTGGGGAAAAGTTTGACGTCATCTAATGTTTGTTTTAATATACGCAGGAAGCTAAGAAAGACCATATATTATACCATTCAGTATATATTTTATTTTATTTCGTTTATTAATATATAATTATGTGTGTAAATCACCAAGAAATTAACAGGTGACGAACAATGTCAGACCACGAAGGAAGGATTAAGACAGGAATTTCCTTAAGTTCTTTCGTATATAATAATACATCTTCAGAAAGATCATGATCCTTCTGAAGATGCATTATAATACAGAAACTAGCAGTACCCGGCCACGCATTGCTGTGGCTCAGCAACGCATGTGCGTTGAGACAATTTACAATTATTATTAACCTATCAACGGTATAGGTTAAGTAATAATTGTAATTAAGAAGCAATAAGATGCTTATCTTAATTAACATACTAAGAAGGTTAGGTGAGGTCGGTGTTTTCTATGAAGCTTTTCAAGGTAAACTAAAATATTCACAATCAATTAGTATGTCACATATGCACTTATTAAATAAGCCAATATTGACTCTAAGCAAGTGCGAGAACGGGTTGCCTGTACATACCAGTTGCGTTGCTCCTGGCAGTATGGGTTCGAGTCACTTCTGGGGTATGAATTTTCAGTTGCATATAGTCCTGGGGACCATTCAGGCTTGTTCGCATTTGTGTTCCTCACGTGTGCCCCAAAGAATGAGGTGATTTGATAAAATGCTATGCCCAAGATTACCATCCGAGTGCCGGGCGGGGAAGTGGTTCAAATAGCTTCGGCTATCACTTACTTATGTCCGGTCGTGATGGTCAAGCGGATTAAGGAGTCCTGTACATATCAGTTGCGTTGCTTCTGGCAGTATGGGTTCGAGTCACTTCTGGGGTATGAGTTTTCACTTATATATATATATATATCTATATATATATATATATATATATATATATATATATATATATATATATATATGTATATATAAAAGTAAAAGGGTATATAATGGGCCCTGTGCAACCGTCAACACTTCCTAAAAGATTTCCTATATTTTGCGTGGTCCATCCACCTATTGTTGCAGGCTATCAATATTGACGACCTTTACTACCTTGTAAACCGGATCCCCATAGCTGGGCGCCATAAAATTAAGCCGAAATCTCATTATGTGGTTTCAACAAAAAATCGTCGATTTTGGATCTATTCTGACGTTTTTTCACGTTTTTACAATTTTTTGGGGCGTATACAGGTCGTTGGTACTAAATTTTGTTAGAGTTTGGGCTACCAAAAAGGGGATTAACCACACCATTTAAACATTAAGAAAGCTTTCTTAATATATTCTCACAGTACATCTACTACGTTAATTTCTTAGTGAGGTGGGTCGAGAGATGTAAAAACAAAGAGGTTAGGTAACAGTTAATCTTGCAGTGACCTTTGATGACCTGAAACTGTATAAAAATCATGCGATCTGAGAAGACACAATTATAAAGTGCAAACTATATCAGTTTGAACATCCCAGGATCAGCTCAAGTTCATACCACAGCCCCGAACAGTTCACTTGAACACAAGGTTCGGATGGTGGCCTCTGGCGGGAGCAGTTGTGCAGCCCGTTCTCCTGACTTGCCATCACGTCAAAAACCCAACCTTCTAGCCTGACCAGAAAATTACGAACCCAGACAACCCACCTAACTCATCACTCCGTTGCCTTGAAAAACTGAGATATATGTTGGCTGCATTTGTCAAACGCTGTTTACCATAACATATAAAACGCGACCTATTAGTTAAGAAGACTGCTAGAGGCGTGACGAAGCCTCCACACCAGTGCTGTACACACCTGCTATACACACCTACATATATCACTCAACATATATGTAATTATAATTAACTCTAGAACATCTAATGGCACAACAAACAAATAACTATGACGAAAGAAATTATGAGGAAAAATCGCTAAGCCAGAACGACTAGATAGCACATGGAAGGGATACGAGGAGAGGATAGCAGATAGGATAGAGTAGGAGGACGGAGTGAGGGGACGGCTGCCCAACCCCCGTAGCGCCAGGTGACAGCGCCCTCCTTAGCCCCGTCTAGACACCAACTGATGCAGCGCCTCACTCTGGCGCCAAACTGTTTAATGTTTCTTAACTTAATACTTCTCTACCCCCCTCCAATGGCCCCCCCTAAACCCCCCCACCCCCCACTCACACGGTTCTCTGAGCTAATTCCTCGTATTTTGCACCGACTCGACCAGTCTGCTGAAAATGTAACGTATTAGCAACACTTAAACCATTGTAATGTTGACGTCTTCAGGGCATCAGCCTCGATTATTTAGTGATGCTGCGACTCTAATGTTTTGGGTGAAGAAAATAGTTGGATTCTTACGGAGTGGTTCACTTGAGGGCGGGGCCATGGCCGCTCATTCAGCCTCACTTCAAAGAATACAACACCTATGAGAGAATACAACACACACCTGAGAGAATACAACACACCTGAGAGAATACAAGGTCTCGTGTGGCCAATAACACACCTTTGATCTTGAACCTCCACAATATTAATTGTTCGTATCATGAAGAATTACATTTTCTCTCTTCCGGGCAATTCATTAGAACATTGAATTATGTAAGATATAAAAGAAATACATAATATTATGTGAGAATAATAATGGCAAAGGTACACATATATATATATATTTGCATATCCAGTATGATAATTATACATACATTTCATTCGTATAAATACATGTACACTGACGTATTCGTATAAAATTGCAAACTGTAATACGAAATAAGTCCTGGAAGCATGATCAATCAGACTGTCCTGACACCATGGTTGTGCGTGCCTGCAGTAGTGAACTACGACTCCCCGAGAGGCGGGATCACCGTTGTCACTGAGAGGGGCAACACCACCAGCGGCTACCTCCTAATACAGGTAAAGTTCACAATTGCGTTACCAAACACACACACACACACACACACTATGTTACCTAGTAACGCGTCTTTTAACATTCTTTGCTTTATCTGAACGCTTATGTGGTCTATAGGCTAAAGCTGTGTGTGTGTGTGTGTGTGTGTGTGTGTGTGTGTGTGTGTGTGTGTGTGTGGTGTGTGTGTGTGTGTTAATCACCTATATGTGTCTGCAGGATCGAGCATTGACTCTTGGATCCAAAGTGTGTGTGTGTGTGTGTGTGGTGTGTGTGTGTGTGTGTGTGTGTGTGTGTGTGGTGTGTGTGTGGTGTGTGTGTGTGTGTGTGTGTGTGTGTGTGTGTGTGTGTGTGTGTTTGTGTGTGTGTGTGTGTTGTGTGGTGTGTGTGTGTGTGTGTGTGTGTGTGTGTGTGTGTGTGTGTGTGTGTGTGTGTGTGTGTGTGTGTGGTGTGTTGTGTGTGTGGTGGTGTGTGGGTGTGTGTGGTGTGTGGTGTGTGTGTGTCTGTGTGTAGGTGTGTGTGTGTTTGTGTAGCATCCCAGCACGCGTAATGGGTTCGAATCTCACCTGGTGTTCATCTCTATAAAAGAGAAGGTCTGTATGTATGCCTGAGGTCAGATGTTGGTGGCTAGCCTCGCACAACATTCTATGGGTGATTTGTGATTTTATTTCAGCTGTTTATCACACAAATGTTGCTTCAACGCTGCATCCAAGTAACAGTTGTATAAGTTACGTTGTGTGCTTGCTGGGTGCTTACATTGAATGTTCTAAGAGAGAGAGAACGGGAGAGAGAGAGAGAGAGAGAACGGGAGAGAGACAGAAAGACAGACAGAAAAAAAGACGGAGACAGTGAGGAAGAAGCAGAGAGAGAGAGAGACACAGACAGAGATACATGGAGAAAGAGAGATAAAGAGATTGAGTCCGGGTCAATGTATTCACCTAGTTGTGCTTGCGGGGGTGAGCTGTGGCTCTTTGATCTTGCCTCTCAACTGTCAATCAACTGGGTGAATGTATTCACCTACTTGTACTCACCTATTTGTGCTTGCAGGGGTTAAGCTCTGGCTCTTTGGTCCCGCCTCTCAACTGTCAATCAACTGGTGTACAGGTTCCTGAGCCTATTGGGCTCTATCATATCTACACTTGAAACTGTGTATGGAGTCAGCCTCCACCACATCACTGCCTAGTGCATTCCATTTACTAACTACTCTGACACTGAAAAAGTTCTTTCTAATGTCTCTGTGGCTCATTTGGGTACTCAGCTTCCACCTGTGTCCCCTTGTTCGCGTCCCTCCAGTGTTGGGTGTGTGTGTGTTTGTGTGTGTGTGTGTGCGCGCGTGTGTGCGTGTAAGAAGGCGGAGGAGTGAGTGCAGCAGATGTAAGATCAGATGAGGTCATATATCCGTGCCTGTCTGTCTGTTGCAGGACGCCAGGACTTCTGACAACGGGAACTACTCTTGTGTTCCCTCCAACACGGCCGCCACAACTCTCAGGGTTCATGTCCTCAACGGTGAGTAACAACGGCAGGTCTCCAGTCTCAACGGTGAGTAACAACGGCAGGTCTCCAGTCTCAACGGTGAGTAACAACGGCAGGTCTCCAGTCTCAACGGTGAGTAACAACGGCAGGTCTCCAGTCTCAACGGTGAGTAACAACGGCAGGTCTCCAGTCTCAACGGTGAGTAACAACGGCAGGTCTCCAGTCTCAACGGTGAGTAACAACGGCAGGTCTCCAGTCTCAACGGTGAGTACCAACGGGAGGTCTCCAGCCTCAACGGTGAGTACCAACGGGAGGTCTCCAGCCTCAACGGTGAGTACCAACGGGAAAGGGAAATATCGGAAGATCCAAGTATTCAAGTGTGACAGATATATCTAACTATGCATAATTAATGAGCTGTAGCTGTGTGTGTGTATGGCTTCTACCTGGATTTAATCAGTAATAGCGTGATTAACGACTTAAGTAGGTGGGGCAGGGCTTATAACAGTGTTGTATTGGAGGGGAGCTACGCCCGTCCCGTCTGAGAGAGAGAGAGAGAGAGAGAGAGAGAGAGAGAGAGAGAGAGAGAGAGAGAGAGAGAGAGAGAGAGATAGAGAGAGGAAATAGAGATAGATGAACGCAAATAGAAAGACAAATTGGGGCATTAAGAGGATTAGAAACAAAGCAGAAGTGAGTTTTGATCTGAAAGAATCCCAGAGTTATTGAACCTCGAACGATAATGAACCTAGTAATATCCACTCTCACAATGGTATTAACCGCTTTCCTCACGCCAAGTCCTCTAACACGTGGATTAACAGGCGCTGCAGCCGATGAGTCACAATAACGTGGCTGAAGATATGATGACCGAACCACACACACCAGAAGATGATTAGACGACGACGTTTCGGTCCGTTCGGTTCATGGTTCACACACGTCTTGACAACGGTCTAGGACGGACCGAAACGTCGTCGTTTCTCCATCTTCTGGTGTGTTCTTTGTTCATCATAACAGGTGCTGAACACTCGCCACGGGCAGAGAACAAGCCACTATAACGTGACGTCATGCACCACTTTACTTTAGCTTGGCTCCATTCTTGGAGGTGATGGTACGACCCAAGCCAGTCGTACCGTCGTCGACAAGAATGGAGCGGTTCTGTCTGGAAGATCTTGAAGCAGAAAAAATTTAAATATTTACCGCAGTGAGCAATAAAGGTCACGACACAGTGGAAACATTTATTCCCAGCATAATTATACGATACTACAACATCACTTACCATAATACAGCACAAAATACATTAATACAACACCACATACCATAATACAACACATTTATAATACAATATATAACACCACATGCCATATTACAACTCAACATACTGTAATATAACTGCACATACCATAAAGCAAGACAACATGTTAAATACAATACCACATACCCTAACTTTGGTGAGGCTATCTCCAAGCGTCTGGCCTTGATATTGAGACAGACAGACAGACAGACAGACAGACAGACAGACAGACAGACAGACAGACAGACAGACAGACAGACAGACAGACAGACAGACCAACAAATATTATTTTTTATTGATTAGACTGTATTCCATAAGAGCTTTTTAGAAAGCACTAGAGTAATGCCATTGATTGTTTGAATGTTTACATCGTCTATTTATTAGTGTTAAAAATCTCGTAAATATTAGTGCAAATAGATGCCATGGACGCCAAGAATGCCTTCTATAGCAGCTTATACTTCAAAAAAAAATAAAGAAATATGTGAGGTGATAGAAGCAAATATATATGTGGGAAGAAAATAGATATAAAAAAAGGTGAAGACAATGAAATATTGCTTTTTTTGTCTCTACTGGAGTACAGTGCATTAATTGTAAATATCTTTGACACACAGGAGAGGCGCCGGCGGCGATGCAGACCAATGGTGTCAGGAGTCCATTGGCTCGTCCCAGCGGCCTTCCCTACTACCCACTGCAGGTGCTGTGCTTTCTCCCTCTCCTGACGCTGGTGGTCGGGGACGTCCTCCCGCCGATAGCAGCGAGGGGCAGGGGCACCTGAGGTGATGGCCCTGAAGGCCCACCTACGGCACAGGATAGGCTTAGATTTATTGCCTTCTGACTCAGCTGAATGCTCCTGCGGCGGCCACACCCAGAACGTAGTCCCGCCTCCCGACAAGTGCCTTCAATGTGAGAAATATCAATACTCGAACATGATGTCCGATCTCTGTACTCCGAGAGAGACTATACGTATGTCTTGGGATCTGGATTACGACTGATTGCTCCCCTCAGTCAGAGACTGGCGCTAGGGGGCGCTCCTGGAGTCTGTAAAGTCAACCCGCACCTGGTGGGGTGCTCTGATGAATGAACATATCAAACACAAACAATTATTACCAGCCAACTCACACTTGAGTGAGCTGGGCCACACTGACTCAGTCATCTTAAGAACGTAAGAAGTATAGATAGTGAAGAAGGCCCATGTGTCACCTTACTTAACTTCTTCAGTCTTGGTTATATTCAGTTGCTCAAGACAAGTTGTATACACTTCACTTCTGCTTTTGGAAATGGTGACATGTTCAATGAAACGCATCTCTTAGAGTCTGGCCATATAAAACTGTAATATATATATATATATATATATATATATATATATATATATATATATATATTATATATATATATATAGATATATATATATATATATATATATATATACATGTGAAAGAATATCTGTCGAAGTTGGAAGCCATACGCTTAGGGTTAGCCTCACCCAAATTTGCAGGGGAAATGGTAAAGGGTACGGGACGGACATAGGCTGGTCACGGTAGCCCTAAGATAAATGATTTACGAATTATTATTAATTATTCACACCCCCCCCCCCGTCTAATTCTCACGGATTAAATTCCGGCCAAGTGTGAAACATTGGTGGAGATGACCCAAGAGTTTTTCGCCATCTGAAATTTTATATCCATTAACGTAAAGTAGTTTCATTGACCCTTAATGTTATATTTCTTAATGGTATATTACTTAATGGTTGGGGTGTTGGGTAAGGAGAGGGGGATGGGGAGGGGGTATGGGGAGGGAGGATGGGGAGGGGTAGGAGGAGAGGGAAGACATGGGGACGAGGGAGGGGTGAGTGTGGGGGGGGGGACGAGGGGCGGATGGAGATAGGTGGACAGACAGATAGATGAGTAGATGGATAGATAGATAGATGGATAGTTGCATTGATAGATAGATGGATAAATGGATTGATTGGTAGATAAATAGATAGATAGATGGACAGATAGACGGATAGGTAGATGATAGATAGACGGGTAGATGGCGTAGGTATAGATGGGTAGATACATGTATAGGTAGATGGATAGATTAATGGACAAATGGATAGATAGATGGATATGTAAATGGATGCAAAGTTGGTCAGACGTGAAGTGATGAATAATTAGACGATAATTAATGGATAGCTTGATGAAGGGATAGGTGGATACATATACATACACATGGTCATTCATCAAAGCAAGAAGCGTGGTTCAGCTACACAGGGAGGCTTTAGCCCCTGGGCCCCAAACTCTCACAACAGCAAGAGGAGTTGGAGGCTGCAGGCCACCCACAACCGGCCCGGGACCCACTAAGTTAACCAGAGACTTAAAGTCTCTCCATCCGGCTTGGAGTGGCATGAGGTGTGGTCGTGGCTCTTCTATCCGGCTCATGTCTGCTTGGAGTGGGAGGTGTTGCCGGACATTGGCAAACTGCGTTGATTCGACGTTACCGAGCATGTTCTGCCGACTGGGATCAGTCCTAATCCTCGTGGGATCAGTCCTAATCCTCGTGGGATCAGTCCTAATCCTCGTGGGATCAGTCCTAATCCTCGTCCTTCAATTTGTATACTAAATGTTACGTAATGTTTTCTTGTCTCTGTATTACTGAAATGAAAATAATTAAACTATTCGCCAAAGATTTATTCCAATTTTTTCCCCCAAACCCTTTCTCAATCGTCAGTATTTGAATCAATTACGGTACTTGTGTGTAATATATTTTTATATATATAATTGTAATATATAATTGTGTAAAATATATTTGGGTTTGACCCTCATACTCTGGGTTCCACTCTGAATCTTTGGGTTTCACGCTAATACTATAGGTTCCTGCCTGATACTCTGGTATCAACCCAGATACTCCCTGGATTCACTCCTAATACCATGGGTTTAACCCTGATGCCCAGGGGTTTAACCCTATTCCCTGCATATTAGGGTTAAACTACTGATATCAGAGGTGATTCATGATACCCAGGATTCAATTCAGACACTCTGGATTCATCTTCTGATACCCAGGGTTGAGCTCTGATACCCAGGGTTGAGCTCTGATACCCAGGATTGAGCTCTGATATCCAAGTTGAGCTCTGATACCCAAGGCTCAGTCCTGAAACCCCGAGGTTCAACCCAAATACCCGCAGCTCATTTTCCTTCTGGAATTTAGTACTGTATTGATGGTCACCTGTAAGCTTCCGACTGAGTGAAGTCTGACCTGTGTGTGTGTGTGTGTGTGTGTGTGTGTGCGTGTGTGTGTGTGTGGTGTGTGTGGTGTGTGTGTGTGTGTGTGTGTGTGTGTGTGTGTGTGTGTGTGTGTGTGTGTGTGTGTGTGTGTGGTGTGTGTGTGTGTGTGTGTGTGTGTGTGTAATTACCTAACTGTAATTACCTAAATGTAGTTACAGGAGGAGAGCTATGCTCGTGGTGTCCCGTCTTCCCAGCACTCTTTGTCATATAACACTTTGAAACAACTGACGGTCTTGGCCTCCACCACCTTCTCACCTAACTTGTTCCAACCGACTACCACTCTGTTTGCGAAAGTGAATTTTCTTATATTTCTTCGGCATCTTTGTTTAGTTAGTTTAAATCTATGACCTCTTGTTCTTGAAGTTCCAGGTCTCAGGAAATCTTCCCTATCAATGTTATTAATTTTGTTACTATTTTGTACGTAATTTGTTACTATTTTGTACGTAGTGATCATATCACCCCTTTTTCTTCTGTCTTCTAGTTTTGGCATATTTAATGCCTCTAACCTCTCTTCGTAGTTCTTGTCCTTCAGTTCTGGGTCCTTAGTAGCATGTCTTTGAACCTTTCCCAGTTTGTTGATGTGCTTCTTAAGATATGGGCACCATTCAACCGCTGCATATTCCAGCTTTGGTCTAACAAAAGTCGTGAACAATTTCTTTAGTATTTCGCCATCCATGTATTTAAAAGCAATTCTGAAGTTAGAAAGTGTAGCATAGGCTCCTCGCACAATGTTCTTAATGTGGTCCTTTGGTGATAGTTTTCTATCTAGAACTACTCCTAGATCTCTTTCTTTAACAGACTTCTGTAAAGATTTCTGACATAATTTATAGGTTGTGTGGCGTTCTAAGTTCTCCTATTCCACATTCCATAACATGGCATTTATTTACATTAAATTCCATTTCCCAAGTGGTGCTCCATATACTTATTCTGTCCAGGTCTTCTTGAAGGGCATGACAATCAGCTAAGTTTCTTATCTTCCCTGTTATCTTAGCATCATCAGCAAACATGTTTATATAATTCTGTATTCCAACTGGTAGGTTGTTTATGTAGACAATGAACATCACCGTTGCAAGAACTGAACCCTGTGGTACTCCACTTTTGACATTTCTCCAGTCCGATACACTTCCTCTTATCACTGCCCTCATTTTTCTATCAGTCAGAAAATTTTTCATCCATGTTACCAGCTTACCTGTCACCCCTCCAATGTGTTAAAGTTTCCAGAACAACCTCTTTTGTGGAAATCTGTCGAAAGACTTTTTTAGGTTCAGATAGATGCAGTCAACCCAACCATCCCTTTCCTGTAAAATCTCTGTGGCTCGATCATAGAAACTGAGTAAATTTGTTATACAGGATCTACCAGATCGAAAACCATACTGACGATCTGATATTATATCGTTTGTCTCCAGTTGTTCTACACATTTAGTTTTAATTATTTTTTCAATATTTTGACTATTACACTTGTCAACGATACAGGTCTATAGTTGAGGGGGTCTTCCCTGCTGCCACTTTTGTTAATTGGAACTATGTTAGCCTTTTTCCACACGTCTGCTACGATTCCTGTACACAGGGATGTCTGAAAAATCAGGTGAAGTGGAATGCTGAGCTCAGGTGCACATTCTCTCAGAACCCATGGTGAAACTCCATCTGGGCCAACTGCATGTTCTTACTTAACTCCAAAAGCATTTGTTTCATTTCGTCTCTAGACACCTCTATGTGCTCTATGCTGTTCTCTGGAATTCTTATTGTGTCTGGTTTTCTAAAGATTTAATTTTGTACAAATACACTTTGGAACTTTTCGTTTAATGTTTCACACATTTCCTTTTCATTTTCCGTGAATCTGTTTTCCATTTTCAACCTCTGAATATTATCCTTTTCCTGCAATTTGTTGTTTATGAATTTGTAGAATAGGCCCGGTTCTGTTTTACATTTATCCGCAATCCCTTTTTCTAAATTTCTTTCTGCCTCTCTCTTTACTGCTATATAGTTGTTTCTCGCTTGTTTGTATCGCTGGTATGTTTGGGGGTTTGGCCTCTTCCTGTATTGATTCCATTTTTGTGTCTTTTGGTCTCTGGCTCTCTCGCAATTTCTGATAAACCAATCCTGTTTCCTAGTTCTGCATCTCAGCTTTGGAACAAATTTTATTGTGCCTTTATGATATATTTCACAAAACCTGACATACATCTCATTTACTTCAAGTCCTAACAGCAAGTCTTTCCAGTCAAATTCCTTAAAGAAATGTCTGAGTTCCCCATAGCGACCTCTCCTGAAATCAGGGTTTTAAACTGCTTCAACCTCATTTTCTTCCAGATTATAACGCATTGCATACTTTATTCCCAAAAAGACATGGTCACTTTTACCCAAGGGAGGAAGGTACTGAATGTCACATAACTCTTCCTCTTTCCTGGTAAATATCAAATCCAGCATTTGTGTGTGTGCATGTGTGTGTGGTGTGTGTGTGTGTGTGTGTGTGTGTGTGTGTGTGTGTGTGTGTGTGTGTGTGTGTGTGTGTGTGTGTGTGTGTGTGTGTGTGTGTGTGTGTGTGTGTGCATGTGTGTGTGTGTGTGTGTGTGTGCATGTGTGTGTGTATTCACCTAGTTGTGGTTGTGGGGATTGAGCTTTGCTCTTTTGGCCCGCCTCTCAACTGTCAATCAACTGTTTACTAACCACTTTTTTTCCTCTCCACACACACACACACACACACACACACACACACACACCAGGAAGCAGCCCGTGACAGCTGACTAACTCCAAGGTACCTATTTACTGCTAGGTAACAGGGGAATTCAGGGTAAAAGAAACTTTGCCCATTTGTTTCTGCCTGGTGCGGGAATCGAACCCGCGCCACAGAATTACGAGTCCTGCGCGCTATTCACCAGGCTACCAGGCCCCTGTGTGTGTGTGTGTGTGTGTGTGTGTGTGTGTGTGTGTGTGTGTGTGTGTGTACATTGTGGATGGTAAACAAACAGGTGTCGTGGCCTTAATAACACTCTAGAGAATGGACCATAATCCCACCCATTGTTCTATCATTAGGGAGGATCCCACTTCTTGGGATCAACCCACAAAGGAACCAATCATCAACACATTCCATAAAAATCTTCCGCCTCAGCGTCCTCTATTTTGTTACCAATTTATTTTCCGGAAATTAAAATCTCCACTAACTCACCTCAAAATCAGGTTCGTATTTTATGCATGAACCAACTTTCCTCTCCCGGGTTTGACCACTTTTATGTATGTCTGTTTTAGGTACCCTTATAGAAAGAATACAAATGTTTGTGGAGACATACAAAAACATTAATTTTCGACATGATAAACCTCCCTAATGAAGAGACTAAGAACAATTATTTTTCATGTATAAAGAAAATTGCAGAGAAATGGAAAACAAATTTGAAGTGGATAGAAGTATTTAATATAAATGAGACGCAGGTACTGGATGACGCAAATGGGGGCTGACGCAAGTCCAGGACGCATCTAGTGCGCTTGATGTAGGTACAAGACGCCACAAGTGCGCTTATGCAGGTAGAGGGCGCCACAAGTGCGCCAGATGCAGGTAGAGGGCGCCACAAGTGCGCCAGATGCAGGTAGAGGACGCCACAAGTGCGCCAGATGCAGGTAGAGGAAGCCACAAGTGCGCCAGATGCAGGTAG
The DNA here is from genome assembly GCA_020271785.1 of Procambarus virginalis. NCBI lineage: Eukaryota > Metazoa > Arthropoda > Malacostraca > Decapoda > Cambaridae > Procambarus > Procambarus virginalis. The sequence goes on along the minus strand of WNGS01164437.1, from coordinate 44,257,225 downwards.
AGGAAGCCACAAGTGCGCCAGATGCAGGTAGAGGACGCCACAAGTGCGCCAGATGCAGGTAGAGGACGCCACAAGTGCGCCAGATGCAGGTAGAGGACGCCACAAGTGCGCCAGATGCAGGTAGAGGACGCCACAAGTGCGCTTATGCAGGTAGAGGACGCCACAAGTGCGCCAGATGCAGGTAGAGGACGCCACAAGTGCGCCAGATGCAGGTAGAGGACGCCACAAGTGCGCTTATGCAGTAGAGGGCGCCACAAGTGCGCCAGATGCAGGTAGAGGGCGCCACAAGTGCGCCAGATGCAGTAGAGGACGCCACAAGTGCGCCAGATGCAGGTAGAGGACGCCACAAGTGCGCCAGATGCAGGTAGAGGAAGCCACAAGTGCGCCAGATGCAGGTAGAGGACGCCACAAGTGCGCCAATGCAGGTAGAGGGCGCCACAAGTGCGCCAGATGCAGGTAGAGGGCGCCACAAGTGCGCCAGATGCAGGTAGAGGACGCCACAAGTGCGCCAGATGCAGGTAGAGGGCGCCACAAGTGCGCCAGATGCAGGTAGAGGCGCCACAAGTGCGCTTGACGGTAAAAAATTGCAGAAAAAATTTGCTTATCAAGATACCCAGGTGGTCACAGCCACTCTTATTACAACAGCGTGAAGAGGAGTGAATGATATTGTCTTTTTGGAGCGACATTCACTCCTTAGTGTGAGAGTGGCGCATGAGCACCCTCTTGTTAGTTATGAGGCGAGCTCTTGTAACGTATTGTGCGGTCTCACATCACCTCTCACACACAAACCCTCTCACACACAAACCACTCACACACAAACCACTCACCCACAAACCACTCACACACAAACCATCACACACAAACCACTCACACACAAACCACTCTCCCACAAACCACTCACACACAAACCACTCACACACAAACCACTCTCACACAAACCACTCTCCACAACCACTTACACACAACCACTCACACAAAACCACTCACACACAAACCACTCACACACAAACCACTCTCACACAAACCACTCAAACCACTCACACACAAACCACTCACCACAAACTACTCTCCCACAAACCGCTCTCAAATGACCCAGTCGTGGAATTGCAAGTTTTACACACCAACCAAGAACCATTTATATCATGACAATTTTAAGATGCATTAATTGCACAGCTGGATGCAGGGCGACTTCAAGCGGACGGTAACACATTGTCTCTGAAAGGGTGTTTTCAAATGCAAAAAAAAGAGTTGAAATTGTTTTAGAAGCAATCTATGTTCTTATAATAGCAGAGCTTCAAGTGTTTAAGAAGCAATCTATATTCACAAATAGCCTCATTAATCAACAAAATACAATTATCGTATTTAAAATGTATTTTCTGTCACAGAAAGCCCACCCTTGACCACTAACGAGCCCTGTGCAGGAGTGTAGGCATGTATAATTAACCACTGTTGATGTGTGTAAGTGTTAAGGGGCGGTGGCATCACACAGGCTCCCATTGTCTGGGCGGAACAGACACAAGCAATGAATAGCAGCATTTGAAATGCAACAGGAAGCGTTGCAGGGCAACTGCCAGAGAGAGGACGGTTAAGATGCTTGCTGCTGGACTCTCTCTTGGAGACCAAGAGTGGGAGAACTCTCTCCTAGAGACCAAGAGTGGGAGAACTCTCTCCTGGAGACCAAGAGTGGGAGAACTCTCTCCTGGAGACCAAGAGTGGGAGAACTCTCTCCTGGAGACCAAGAGTGGGAGAACTCTCTCCTGGAGACCCACAGTAGGAGATAACCAAGCAGTGTCCGAGGATTTCACTGTTATATCAAAGACATTTCGCATGTTTATTATACCTTTGGCGAGCAACCATTGGCAGAAGAGGCTCCTGGTGGTGTCAGGAGTCCTTGATTCCTCATCCTTAGGACTGGGTGAAGGCTGGTTCTTTCCTCGATGGGACCAGTAGGAGAAGATTCACTGCGAGACTGTGCAGTCCCCCGGCAGTGGGTGACTGCCTAGGGTAACCACAGCGTAGGAAACGTTGTGGTTCCCGTATATAAGAACGTATGTATGTATGTATGTATGTGGTCTGTTTGCGAACAGAATGCCACGACATTCATGGTGCTGTTACCTCGTACTGGGATTAGTGACACGCAAGACAAATATTCATGCAATACCCGCGGAAAGATTTCGCAGTTGTGGTCAAATTCAACATGGTAGTCGACCATGTTAGTCCGGTTTACATGGCACTCGACCATGTTAGTCCGGTTTGCATGGTACTCGACCAAGTCCAGTTTACAGCAGAGGGAGCTTCGTGGGGATGTAGCCCGAGCCAGCATGATTATACGGCACTTAGAAGGGATACCTGGCCAGACAAAGACCTGGTGTAAGAAGACTGAGTGAAGGAACGATACCCATCCACTTGGACCATCGGGAATCGAACATCGGAACTGCAGGTGATGCTGTGGCTGTACCGAACACTCTAAGCGGATGGGATCACGGGAGGTAGAATTTGATCACTCAGGAAACCTAGCAGCACTCTATATGACGAGATTAGTTGACCAGTAATACAGTCTGGAATATCCTATAGTGTGCCAAGAGTCAGATGACCTTCAAGTATTATATTCCATATCGCGAATAAGTCGTCCAAGGCTGATATAAGCCTAATTATTTTGAAAACACTTTTGATAAGGCTTCTTTCAATAACGTCTTTTAAAATTAAAATGTAATTCTACATGAGCCGAGCTGTACTGTGTCAAATCTCGCTTGGGACACAGCAAAAGTAGTCAAACTACTAAGACATCCTTGACAGATCAATTTGACTATTGCTTCAGCCAAACAAGCTACAAACAAGGAGTAGCAATCAACTAAATGAATACCTTTGAATCCACGAAAGTATGCAAGGAATATGATCCAGAAGCAATGGGGACTATTTTGGGAGTTGCCAAATGGGGGGAATAATGGGGTTCTCTTTCCCATTATCAGGAACCGAAAACCTCTTAGACTTAACGAGGTCCTTGTAAGAACAGCTACTGTTCTTACAAGGAAACAAAAGCCACAACAATTACCTAACTCAAACATACCTATTTACTCCAATAAAAAAGAGAGAGGCCTTAGATGAAAGGAAATGTTACCCAAACCCCTTTGTTCTGAAACCCTGAAATTTTCGGTTGTGAACCAGCGACGCAAACCACTGCGCTCAGAAAAGACAAATGAAATAATTAAGCAAACTAACATAATTTAATACCTCGTTTGGTAGTTTTTTTTTTTAACTTTCGGGTCCTTGAAAGTTAGCCTCACTTTTGTTATTCTTCTTTCATATTATAGAAATTATCATAAAGATATTGCGACAATATGTGAGGAAGTAGTTGACCAATTGCAAAACACTTAGAACCGAATGATGATAATTATACCCCAGACCAGGAGCTAAATTATATGAAGAAAACTGAGAAATGCTAAATTTGCATTTCTTGAAAGACAAAGAATAATATGTGACTGAATATGTGACATTACATGTATTTGCATTTGTCTAAAGGCAAGATAAAATTAACTGGGAAAAATACTTTAATATTGCGAATTTTAAATTAAAACACCAAAATTAATTACATTTAATAGTAAGTGATATCATTTCAATAACACGTGATATAATGTAAATTTTAAATGAGAGATAAACATTGCGAACAGTTTATCAAAGGAGTCCATTAAGTTAATGGAATGGGAGAGTAAGAAGGCATTACAAGCACTTTGCTTCATAAATATTCCATATTAAGTATACATGAAAGTGATCACGCCACAATAAAACACTCTGAAAAATAATAAATGAAGAGAAAAGGAAATTACGAATGACAGAGACGACACATTCAGGTGAGGAAAGCATGAGTCATGAATGAGGGAGCCACGAGTCGTTAGTGAGGGGAAGCATGAGTCGTGAATGAGGGAGCCACGAGTCGTTAGTGAGGGGAGCATGAGTCAAGAATGAGGGAACCATGAACCGTGAGTAAAGAAATTATGAGGACTAGGCATCTTGGTTTCCTGGTGCCTGGGACAATTTGCTTGTTAGGCTTATAGCGGCCACCATAATCAGTGGCTAGCCACAGATAGGCACAGGCATCCAGTTAGGCCTAATATGTTGCTCTTGCTAACAACAGAACATTGTTGGGAACATTTATCCTGTTAGGCTTAAGGGGGCATAACTGCGTTTCTTATAAGTTGTTCAATGTCAACCAATCTTTATTGACTAGTTGTGTATGAAAAGGATTGCAATCGTTCCAAGCTTCAGTATTGCAGCCCAAATAGAAAGGGAGATTTTATTATTTATTTATTTTTGTATTTTAAACGAATTTTACACATTTTCAAATCAAAATTACAATCACAAGTTTCAAACAAAATCATTTCTACGACACATTTCTATCGCATTAGCATATAATAAAAGGATCTGTTTAGCGGATTTGTTAAAATATGTTTAGTTTTACTAAAACAAATAGTCAAAGTTCCATAAAAAAAAATCTGCAAATATATCATGGTTTATTACTATTATAAAATCAATAAATGAACTTAGAAAAAAATGCTTTTTACGGACTTGTAGAAACATAAACTGTACATAAAAGGTGTAAGTTTCATGTAAATTGAATAAAAAATAAAAGAGTTATAGAAACGTTTACGTTACTTGAAAATAAATAAGAAAAAATAAAGTCTAAGGTGCTGCCATCTGTGGCTGAGGTTGACATCAACTAATTTCCTGGCCCCCTTACAGATAGGCTTAGGTGCAGTCTGGTGTATAAGTTGCATGCAAATCGTCCGATAAGCAGATAAGAAAAATGAAAAAAAAAAAATTAACTAATTTTTTTTCTTTTTGGGATAAAACTAATTATTAAATATTTTTATTATATGCTATTGTGATAGCTGAGAGTCATAGACATGATTTAAGTTGACACTTGTGTTTGATGTTATTTTTTTACTATTTTGGAAAAATTTTGACACATAATTCAATATTTTTTTTCTCCCTTCCTATTTATGCTACGATGCTGAGACTTGGACCAGATGAAACCCTTTTCATATGCAACTCGTCCAAAAAGTTTGATTGAAATCGATCTAATTTTCATTTATTGCATATTTTTGGACTGATGTCCCTTTCACGAGGCCTCCCAAGCCAATGGCTAACAGTTCCCCCAAGATGCAACCCACAACAGTCGATTAACCCAGGAATACCTATTTACTAATAAATGAACAAAAACATCATGGGATTATTCTACAGGAAGCAACCCACAACAATTAACTGACTCCCATTTACTTGTGTACTGCTAGGTGAACAGAGTCATCAGGAGTAAGTGAAACACACTCAAACGTCTTGCTTTGCCAAGAAATCAAAATCCAGGACCAACTGGTTATGAGCAAACACTTTAATCAGTAATAAACATGACGATGGTATAGACATAAAGCTGAGGAAGTGTGCGAAGCCGAAATTAAGACAATATACCCGGAATATATTATTATCAATATTCAAATAACAGCCTCTGGATAAACAATCCATCCTCTCAATATGTCGTATAATTTAAGGAGTCCATCAAGAAATCTGCGATGTATTAGTAGAAATTAGAGCACAGTAAAATTGACGTTTTCTGTGCATCGACCTCGATAGGTTAAGCGAGTTGCTTCAGTTTGTTCATTTCTGGTTAGGCAAACCTTTGCATTTTGTACGGAATGGCAAGTAGAGAGAATGGGTTGGAATGAAACCCAAAGAACGGAATGACAGAATACGCGTTTTTATCCACGTTGGCCCTAAGAAAGAAGCTGAAAGAAAACGAGAGCAAATGTTGGGTCAATCGAAGATGAACTCAATATATGAAAGAAAATTTTGAAAAGAGGTTTTATGTGTGACCAGTAAGAGGCTTAGTAAAGAAAGAGGAGTGAAGAGGTGAGAGAGGATCGTAAGACTTTTATAATACATCCTCTTGGCAAGCCAAACTAGAGTAAAGTGACACTATATTCCATTATATTGCCGAAGTCAGTGATAGTTGCAAGTTTCCGTTTGCTTAACTGTCTAGGCACTGCTTTTCGACTCCCTCCGTTAGTTTGGTGATTTTATATATAATATATTATTATATATATATATATATATATATATATATATATATATATGCAAACAAGCCTGAATGGTCCCCAGGACTAGATACAACTGAAAACTCACACCCCAGAAGTGACTCGAACCCATACTCCCAGGAGCAAAGCAACTGGTAACTACAGGGCGCCTTAATCCGCTTGACCATCACGACCGGACATAAGGAAGTGATAGCCTGAGCTATATGAACCACTTCCCCGCCGGCACCTGGATGGTTATCTTGGGCATAGCATTTTATCAAATCACCTCATTTTTTGGGGCAACACGTGAGGAACACAAAAAGCAAATGTTGGGTCAATCGAAGTGTTCCTCATTTGATATGTTGGGACCATATCTTTCTTTCTCTTTCCTTTTCTTTCTCTCTTCTCCTACGCTCCCTTGCTATCCTCTTCTTATTCCTATTACTTTTCCTTCGGTGGTTATAATGGGAGCTGCCTCGTATGGGCCAATAGGCCTTCTGCAGTTCTCATTATTACTACTATTCTCTACACCTTACTTTCCTCCTCACCTCTCTCTTGCCTATTTATTACCCGTTCTCTACCTCCTCATCACAAGCGACTTGAGAATGGTCCAGGACGGACCGAAACGTCGTCGTCCCTTCAACTTCTAGTGTGTGGTCTGGTCAACATACTTCAGCCACGTTATTGTGACTCATCGCCTGCAACATTTGTGTTCCTCACGTGTTGCCCCAAAAAATGAGGTGATTTGATAAAATGCTATGCCCAAGATAACCATCCAGGTGCCGGCGGGGAAGTGGTTCATATAGCTCAGGCTATCACTTCCTTATGTCCGGTCGTGATGGTCAAGCGGATTAAGGCGCCCTGTAGTTACCAGTTGCTTTGCTCCTGGGAGTATGGGTTCGAGTCACTTCTGGGGTGTGAGTTTTCAGTTATATATATATATATATATATATATATATATATATATATATATATATATATATACAATTCTTACTTTTTGTAGATCATTTACTTCCACCGGAAAGCTTTGTGTCCGTTCGTGAGCACTTCGTTTCCAACAAACTCCTTCCAGCTGAGAAAAGGTCGCCTCCATCACTGAACTCAATCCTGTTTAAGCTTGTTTGGTATTCAATTTCTCTCACAGCTTTCCTCAAGTCATTGGAGCTTTCAAATGTGCAGGACACGTGTGAAATATTTCTCCATAACCCCACATTCAGCAATATACTTTCAGGAGAACTTTAAATAACTGGTTACTCGCATCTTACTCTCACTAAATCTTTCTTTAACACATTACATACTTTTTAATATTTATATTCACGAGGCCTTGTGGTACGAGGATGTCTTGCCTACATGCACGGGTCACGGGACAACACCAGCAGGTTGTCCCCCCACCCACGGGTCAGGGACACTAGCACGGTGTCCCCACCCACGGGTCAGGGGACACGAGCAAGGTGTCCCCACCCTCGGGTCAGGGACACGAGCAAGGTGTCCCCACCCTCGGGTCAGGGGACTTCAGCAAGGTGTCCCCACCCACGGGTCAGGGGACACGAGCAAGGTGTCCCCACCCTCGGGTCAGGGACACGAGCAAGGTGTCCCCACCCTCGGGTCAGGGACACGAGCAAGGTGTCCCCACCCACGGGTCAGGGGACACGAGCAAGGTGTCCCCACCCACGGGTCAGGGGACACGAGCAAGGTGTCCCCACCCACGGGTCAGGGACACTAGCACGGTGTCCCCACCCACGGGTCAGGGGACACGAGCAAGGTGTCCCCACCCACGGGTCAGGGGACACGAGCAAGGTGTCCCCACCCTCGGGTCAGGGACACGAGCAAGGTGTCCCCACCCTCGGGTCAGGGGACTTCAGCAAGGTGTCCCCACGGGTCAGGGGACACGAGCAGGGGACACAGGATATTTTCAAATAGAAACATTAAGAAATTTTCGAAGATATATTACTTTTGAAGGCATAAAATATATTAATTATTGGTTAAGACTCCTTGTGGGCAGACAAATACCCGCAGACATAAAGAAAATTAACAGAAACATATAGATCAAATATACGAGCTCAAACCGTTTTTTTTATTTATTTTATCTTTGCAGCAAAACTCATATTAGTAACTTGTTAATTTTGATAAGGACAAAAAAAATTTTGTTGTTTACTTGTAAGTTGTCAATAGAATATAACAAAGTTGTATTTCTCTTCCATACCATTATATGTTGCATGACGTTACTGTAAAGTCAACATTTCCGTTGCATGCAGCTAGTTACACTGACCATTCTTTTCTGTTTAAAGGTCCAAACTGCGGAAAGTTTCGTTCATACATTAATGTTAAAGCCCACTCATCCCAGGATGGTGAGGATGAGAGCAGTGGGCCGCCAGCTGCCATCATTGAGACAAACAGCGTCAAATGCAGGCCACAAGTCACAATAACATGACGGAACATTAGACACCACTATTTTTAAAACAAATGACGTTTAATACATTAGATAGTTATATGAGTGAGAGGAGGATGGAGATAAATGGGGCCCATCTTATCATGGGTTAAACAAATTCTAATGGGTGGATGTAAATAGGAGCTGCTTTATAATGGTAAATAGGAGCTGCCTAGTCATGGTAAATAGGTCTTCTAGTGTTTCTAGTGTTCATGATTTCAGCCTCTTGTTCTCTGATCCTCATGTCTCGTGTTCTGAAGTTTAAGTAGTCAAAACTTCATTCATCTCCCATTGATGAACACAGGAATGAACACAACTTCAGATGGCATATTGGCCCCATACGCGGCTGCTCCTCTTAATATCCACCTAAACTCATTCATATATATGTATATCCGACGCTTGAAACAATCCATCGATTTCACGTCTGTTGCGTCACCCTTTAATTTGTTGCATAAAGCAACACCTCTGTTTCCAAACCAGTATTTTTCTCACGTCTTTCCAGAATCTACACTTACGTGCGCACGGACAACACCCCCTACATACGTGCGCACGGACAACACCCCCCTACATACGTGCGCACGGACAACACCCCTACATACGTCCACACGGACAACACCCCCCCTACATACGTCCACACGGACAACACCCCCCCTACATACGTGCACACGGACAACACACCCCTACATACGTGCACACGGACAACACCCCCCCTACATACGTCCACACGGACAACACCCCCCTACATACGTGCGCACGGACAACACCCCCCCTACATACGTCCACACGGACAACACCCCCCCTACATACGTCCACACGGACAACACACCCCTACATACGTGCGCACGGACAACACACCCCTACATACGTCCACACGGACAACACCCCTACATACGTGCACACGGACAACACACCCCTACATACGTCCACACGGACAACACCCCTACATACGTGCACACGGACAACACCCCCCCCTACATACGTCCACACGGACAACACACCCCTACATACGTGCGCACGGACAACACCCCCTACATACGTCCACACGGACAACACCCCCCTACATACGTCCACACGGACAACACCCCCCCTACATACGTGCACACGGACAACACACCCCTACATACGTCCACACGGACAACACCCCCCTACATACGTCCACACGGACAACACACCCCTACATACGTGCACACGGACAACACCCCCTACATACGTGCACACGGACAACACACCCCTACATACGTGCACACGGACAACACCCCCCTACATACGTCCACACGAACAACACACCCCTACATACGTGCGCACGGACAACACACCCCTACATACGTCCACACGGACAACACCCCCCTACATACGTCCACACGGACAACACCCCTACATACGTCCACACGGACAACACCCCTACATACGTCCACACGGACAACACCCCTACATACGTCCACACGGACAACACCCTACATACGTCCACACGGACAACACCCCCCTACATACGTACACACGAACAACACACCCCTACATACGTGCACACGGCCTCTCCCCAGCCTCACTCACTCAGTAATCTCGTTACCAGTAACGCCTTGTGTCCACGCTTAGTCAACAGCTTATGGACAGGATATTTTGTACTACCGCTAATCTCACTCTCATTTTCCTGGGCTGTTTTCCTGTAATACTTTCACTTAGAATCAGCAAATGTCATCAGGGACGAGCAACACAGACGCATTGCAATATACAGCTATGATATACAGCACAAATAGACTACACTAGTCCTTGCAATATACAGCTGTGAGCCATACAAATCTCTGATTCATACGGTTCTCTGAGCCACATGTGAGTGAAGCATTTGTAGAGGTGCATTTGTGGCTCATGGTAGAGTAGTTTTCATCCATAAAGATTCATCCATTTTTTATGAGGACGCGATGTGTATTCGGTGGCAAACTCTTTGACTCAAAATATAACATTTGAAACGCTTCTTGAACAATGAATCACCTTCTTCTTATGTTTGAGCAAAAATTAAGCCTATCTAAACAAATACAACCTATACAATAATGAGAAAATACGTTGGAGCAGTGATGAGGGTTCGAACCTATGCGGTGGGTGTTCAGACTGATACCGTAATCTTCTGCTAGAGCAGTAGATCTTGCCTGTTTCTTTATCGCCTATTCACCAACATATCTACATGCGCCAGCATGACGCTTCAACATTAAGGGCAAGAATAATGCGTGCTCAAAACTTATTGGGTGTCTAAACACACGTTCTCCTCCCTCCCACCTTATAGTACCCGAGACACCTGGACACCTGATGTCTCGCCGGTCCACCAGACGCCGCCAGCTAACTGCTTGTTTAACTGTCGGCTTCTCCAGAATTCGTGCCAGCTATGACGTCATGGTCCATATATATAGAGGGCTCGCCGGCGTCCAGTCATCAGAATATTCTTCCAGTGCTCAGAGCTGTAACATCTACTCTCGCCTCCCGGGTACTCACCTAGTTCACCTAGTTGTGCTTGCGGGGGTTGAGCTCTGGCTCTTTGGTCCCGCCTCTCAACCGTCAATCAACAGGTGTACAGTTTCCTGAGCCTAATGGGCTCTATCATATCTACATTTGAAACTGTGTATGGAGTCAGCCCGCTTCCTAATGCATTCCATTTGTCAACCACTCTGACACTAAAAAAGTTCTTTCTAATATCTCTGTGGCTCATTTGGGCACTCAGCTTCCACCTGTGTCCCCTAGTGCGTGTGCCCCTTGTGTTAAACAGCCTGTCTTTATCAACCCTGTCGATTCCCCTGAGAATCTTGAATGTGGTGATCATGTCCCCCCTAACTCTTCTGTCTTCCAACGAAGTGAGGTTTAATTCCTGCAGTCGCTCCTCGTAGCTCATACCTCTCAGCTCGGGTACTAGTCTGGTGGCAAACCTTTGAACCTTTTCCAGTTTAGTCTTATGCTTGACTAGATAGGGACTCCATGCTGGAGCCGCATACTCCAGGATTGGTCTGACATATGTGGTATATAATGTTCTGAAAGATTCCTTACACAAGTTTCTAAAGGCCGTTCTTATGTTAGCCAACCTGGCATATGCTGCTGATGTTATCCTCTTGATATGAGCTTCAGGGGACAGGTCTGGCGTGATATCAACCCCCAGGTCTTTCTCTCTCTCTGACTCTTGAAGTATTTCATCTCCCAAATGATACCTTGTATCTGGTCTCCTGCTTCCTACCCCTATCTTCATTACATTACATTTGCTTGGGTTAAACTCTAACAGCCATTTGTTCGACCATTCCTGCAGCTTGTCCAGGTCTTCTTGAAGTCTCAAGCTGTCCTCCTCTGTCTTAATCCTTCTCAGTAGGGTGACAGTAGACGCGTACAAGCTTTTGTATAAAGTTAAATGCACCCTTTTGATTAAGGTAAATTTCACTAGCATATATTTCTCTTTTTAATTTTGTGTAAAGCCAAGTGACTATGGACTTTGTTTTCATTACTTATTAATTGTTATTTGTCAGTTTGAGTAAACTTAGTCATTTTTTGTTATATTAAATGTTTGGAATTTCTATTCTCTCTAGTTTTTACCCGCAGCTCTCATGTGGGAAAAACCTGCTGTGATTGATATAAGAGGAGACTACCAGGGACTTGTACTGAACTAAATTAAAAAATTACTGTATGCAAATTAATTCAACTAAAATCTCTAGCTAGGGTCGTAAATCCTAGCTCCTCTTTCCTAATGACAGATAATGGGCTGTAAGGGGCAGGTGGGGTGAGTGAATTAGTTGATAGGTTGATTGCAGTTCCACGTCCACCTGCCAACAGGTATCTCACATCAGCTTGTATTTTATACAAGGATAAGATTTATAAATTCAGTTATATAACTGAACACTGGCTCTGTTTAAATCAGAGATTTAAACATACACAGTCTAGCCTAGCACCTTAGCAATTAACAGCCAATACACTTATACTTTAAACAACTTAAATTGTAAATTGCAAAGTATGATAAATGACCTTAATGTATGGTCTGAGTACTGTTACTGAGTACTAAAAATATATTCAATTAAATGAACTTATATGATTACTTAAAAATAACTAAGCAAGCAATTGTTAACTTAATTTATATATTCAAGTATATGCAATGTATATGATCAATGTATATGATTAAATACAGTCAGCTTGTTGAATCTCTTCCTACACTCTGGACACTCATGATTATTTGATTACTTATTGTGACAATCTTCTCTGACACTGGACACTCATGAGGTTCAGAGCTTGGATAAGATTCTGCTGTACCACAATATTAATAATAAACTCACAGAAATATGAGGCGTTGCCTCGCCTTTTTACCGACTATCAGTCTTATAGAATATTAATGTTATACTAGCTTTAATTGGCCAACTAATACGCTACAGTAATAACACTCAATAAACTTAGCTGAAGCCGGGTGCCTGTCTGACAAAGTGTGCCAGACTGAAGAACTCTCTTGGCGAGTTTAGGCACGATATTTTAGATTACAGCGTTGCTGTTTGACGTACGAGTAGCGTTGCTACGGATATGGGACTGCGTTGCAGAAGATAACAATGAAGATTAGGGATGAGATTAGGGATGAAGGTGGAGACCGCGTCACTAAATGCTCCACTCTACACTTATAGATATAAATGTTCTAGGATTTTCCTTGTTGATATATTGTCCAGGTACTCCCCCAGTTCTAGAGAGTGTTCACTGGTGATAATGATATTAGATAAGGTGTCCTTGAGCTGAAAATGTTCGCTAAGGGACCGTCACGTGTACACAGTTGTGTAAACATACGTGTTCTGCCCGCGGGCTGTGGTGGGCGCTTCTCTCCCGAGATGCCTCCCCCATCCCCCTTGAAAAAGGGGTTACTTACAATGAATATTGATTGATTATTTTTACAGTCTAGACTTATGATTGAGATAAGATGTGATTATAATAAAATATGATATAGGATTTAAAGATTATAAGTAGTACTTGATAATACCACTGACTCTTAATAAGGATTCGATTTTATCTCTACCGGATACTACGTCATGTTCCAATAAATTTTTAATTAACAAATCCTTCTAGAAGCTTCTGGATCCTTGAGAGATCATGCACAAAGTCACGTAGGCATCTATAGGGCCCTATGGCGTACGTGATCATAGTGGCATTGTCATCTAGGATCAAGCTATATATAATGAATCTATTGTGATTCTGATATGATTCTGATATGATATAGATTTGATATAGATATGATATAGATATATACATTTCTTAGATGATTATTAGATATGGTGGGTAAAAATTTCCCACATCTTCCAGAGGGAGAGAACTGGCACAGAGTCCTATACTAAGGACAGTAGTAACCATATGTATTTATTTACTCTCCATCGGATTGATAATACAAGTGCAAATTTTGCTTGCACTTTTGTGCGGCTGTCCGTTGTGGACGATTGTGCCTGTTAGGAGTCTGTGGGTCATGTGTAGTTAGAAGGTCTTGAGGTCTCTCAGGATCTAACTGCAGCTGGCTCACTGATTCCATGTGGATGAGTTTGTCCAATGTCTTCAGGGAAGTTGTTCCTTTAGACAGGATCTTGACTATTCTCAAAATCCCCTGGCTATCTGGATGGACTGAGACAACTTTACCTAATGGCCAGTCAGCCCTAGGGCCATCACTGTCTACCAAGACAATATCGCCAGGTTGGAGATTAGATATATTATGTGGGACATTGGCCCCATAGTGATGTTCTCGTAGAGATGTAAGATATTCTTTTGTCCAAACATCATTCCATTTTTGGATTATGCTGGACAGATGCTTATACCCCTGAACCAACTCGCTCTGACTCACATATGAGGGATCTCTGATCTCATCATCCACTAGAGATGGTACTGGAGTCAGAAGTCTTCCATACATTAGGTGTGCAGGACTTAATGGCTCATGTTGAGTAGGATCATCAGACAAGTAAGTCAACGGCCGGTTATTCACCCTTGATTCTATTTCCGTGATTACTGTCTGGAGTTCTTGAAGATTGATTTTCTGACGGTGTAGAGATTTTCTCAAGGATCTTTTGACAGTTCCTATTAACCGTTCATAAAATCCTCCGTGCCATGGGGCTCTTGGAGGGATAAATTTCCATCTGCAATGACGCTGTTCCAGTGTGGAAGTAACTGCAGGATGGGAACAGATTTCCCGTAGACATGCTTCTCCAGCTACCAAGTTTGCTCCGTTATCTGAAATCATCAGCTTGGGGCATGATCGGCGTGCTGCGAATCTGCGGAAAGCTTGAATAAATGATTGAGCAGTCATATCGGGTGTTACCTCTAAATGTACTGCCCTGGTGGTAGCACAGGTGAACAGACAGATGTATGCCTTGATAGGTTGCTTATCTGGAGTCCCTGTTAGATATATTGCTCCTGTATAATCTACTCCGGTCGTTTCGAAAGGATGTAGATGGACCACACGTTCTTTTGGTAGAGGTGGTGGCCCTGGATAAGAGCAAGTTTTTGCATCGTACCTTCGGCATATCATGCAATTTTTCAAGATTGATTTGACTGACTGTCTTCCCTGAGGAATCCAGTACTGTTGTCTGATTTGTGTGAGTGTGTCTAACACTCCTCCATGTTTGATGATTTGTTGATGTGTATGTAACACAATCAACCTGGTGATCCAATGATTTTTTGGTAAAAGCCATGGATGCACGGTATCTAGATTAACATCTGCGTGTTTAAGTCTCCCTCCACAACGCAGAATGTTGTGATTTTCTTGGTCTATCCACAGACCGAGATTGTGTTTTAACTTATGCGGAAGATTTTCATAGTTCTTACCATAAGTTTCTGTCTGGGCTTGTCTTACCCAATAGATAAGTGCATCAGGAAAAGTGTATTTTATACCTTTTTTCCTGAGATATTGAAACACGTTCTGTGTTACATTGATTAATTTGATGAGCGAGGAGTAACGAGTACAATCCAAGACTGATATTTGAGCTTGCTGCCTGGTGGTAGTTATGGTTTGTGTCGTGATGACGTGCGGCTTTTGTTCAGGCCAACTGCCATTCACTAACCATCTAGGCCCATAAAACCAAATATCTGCCTTTGCAAATTGTTTAAACGTCATACCTCTTGATAAGAGATCAGCTGGATTATCTTTTGTTGGTACATGCAACAATTGAAAGCCTGCGGAAATTTCTTTAATTTCCGAGACGCGATTTTTTACATAGGGAGTCGGACAGTTGTCGTTTCGTACCCATTGTAAAACAGCTTCATTGTCAGACCATATAATGACATCTTTGATGTTCATGGTAGACAAGACTTGTTTGATATGCACAGCTAAGCGTGTGGCTGTTAGCAGTGCTGTTAGTTCCATCTGAGGCAAAGTCCTCTTTTTTAATGGAGCGACTCTGGCCTTAGAGGTGATAAGATATGATTGATTAGAAGTCACTAAGTAAGCACAAGCTCCAAAAGCTTTGGCTGACGAGTCTGCGAATACATGTAGTGTTACTTCATCATTTTCCTCGACTATGTGTCTCGGAAAGATTATCTTGTCGACTAAAGTTTGTTCTTGAGCCATTTCCATCCAAGCTTTTTGTAACTGGAGTGGTAGTGGATCATCCCAACCAACTTTAGACTTCCAAGCTTCTTGCACCAGTAAACGCCACTTGATAGTTAAAGGATTTAGTAGACCAAGTGGGTCAAATACTTTACTAACTTGTGAAAGTAAATCCCTTTTTGTAGCAATGCAATAATTTACTGGCACGGATTTGATCGAGATCATGTCCGAGATTAAATCCCACTCCATACCTAACACCTTTTGTGATTCTGGTACGTGATATTCAGGGTAATCTCTTGCTATTTGATTATTCAATGTTGCATTATTAGAGGCCCAAGATTGTAGTGGCATGTTGGCACCTTGTAGTTCCTTGTTGGCCTCTTGATATAATTGTAACAGTTCAGTAGTACTGTTAACTGTCCCTTGAAAATTATCTACATATAGATTCTGACTGATTTCAGCCTTATAGGGACTTGATGATTTCTTCAGATGAGTATCTAGAGTTGCTTGCAACAGGAATGGACTACTGTAGCGCCAAAAAGTACTGAGGAGAATCTGAAAGTCACTATAGGACTATTGATATCTTCTGGGTTCTCTACCCATAGAAACTTAGTGAAGTCTCTATCTTCTTCCTGCAAGCCGACTCTTAGAAAGGCCTTACTTATATCTGCTGAATATGCATATTTATTAAGTCTAAACTTNAGTGAGGCAGTGTTGGAGTTAGGAGTGAGGCAGTGTTGGAGTTAGCAGTGAGGCAGTGTGGAGTTAGCAGTGAGGCAGTGTTGGAGTTAGGAGTGAGGCAGTGTTGGAGTTAGCGTGAGGCAGTGTTGGAGTTAGCAGTGAGGCAGTGTTGGAGTTAGCAGTGAGGCAGTGTTGGAGTTAGCAGTGAGGCAGTGTTGGAGTTAGCAGTGAGGCAGTGTTGGAGTTAGCAGTGAGGCAGTGTTGGAGTTAGCAGTGAGGCAGTGTTGGAGTTAGAGTGAGGCAGTGAGTTGGAGTTAGCAGTGAGGGCAGTGTTGGATTAGCAGTGAGGCAGTGTTGGAGTTAGGAGTGAGGTAGTGTTGGAGTTAGCAGTGAGGCAGTGTTGGAGTTAGCAGTGAGGCAGTGTTGGAGTTAGCAGTGAGGCAGTGTTGGAGTTAGCAGTGAGGCAGTGTTGGAGTTAGCAGTGAGGCAGTGTTGGAGTTAGGAGTGAGGCAGTGTTGGAGTTAGGAGTGAGGCAGTGTTGGAGTTAGGAGTGAGGCAGTGTTGGAGTTAGCAGTGAGGAAGTGTTGGAGTTAGCAGTGAGGCAGTGTTGGAGTTAGCAGTGAGGCAGTGTTGGAGTTAGCAGTGAGGCAGTGTTGGAGTTAGCAGTGAGGCAGTGTTGGAGTTAGGAGTGAGGCAGTGTTGGAGTTAGCAGCGAGGCAGTGTTGGAGTTAGCAGTGAGGCAGTGTTGGAGTTAGCAGTGAGGCAGTGTTGGAGTTAGCAGTGAGGCAGTGTTGGAGTTAGCAGTGAGACAGTGTTGGAGATAGTAGTGAGGCAGTGTTGGAGTTAGTGTTAGGCAGTGTTGGAGTTAGCAGTGAGGCAGTGATAGAGTTAGGAGTGAGGCAGTGTTGGAGTTAGTAGTGAGGCAGTGTTGGAGTTAGCAGTGAGGCAGTGTTGGAGTTAGGAGTGAGGCAGTGTTGGAGTTAGGAGTGAGGCAGTGTTGGAGTTTGGAGTGAGGCAGTGTTGGAGTTAGTAGTGAGGCAGTGTTTGAGTTAGCAGTAAAGCAGTGATAGAGTTAGCAGTGAGGCAGTGTTGGAGTTAGTAGTGAGGCAGTGTTGGAGTTAGGAGTGAGGCAGTGTTGGAGTAGGAATGAAGCAGTGTTGGAGTTAGGAGTGAGGCACTGTTGGAGTTAGGAGTGAGGCAGTGTTGGAGTTAGCAGTGAGGCAGTGTTGGAGTTAGGAGTGAGGCAGTGTTGGAGTTAGTAGTGAGGCAGTGTTTGAGTTAGCAGTGAGACAGTGTTGGAGTTAGTAGTGAGGCAGTGTTGGAGTTAGGAGTGAGGCAGTGTTGGAGTTAGGAGTGAGGCAGTGTTGGAGTTAGTAGTGAGGCAGTGTTGGAGTTAGGAGTGAGGCAGTGTTGGAGTTAGGAGTGAGGCAGTGTTTGAGTTAGCAGTGAGACAGTGTTGGAGTTAGTCGTGAGGTAGTGTTGGAGTTAGCAGTGAGGCAGTGTTGGAGTTAGCAGTGAGGCAGTGTTGGAGTTAGTAGTGAGACAGTGTTGGAGTTAGCATTGAGGCAGTGTTGGAGTTAGCAGTGAGACAGTGATGGAGTTAGCAGTGAGGCAGTGATGGAGTTAGCAGTGAGGCAGTGTTGGAGTTAGCAGCGAGGCAGTGATGGAGTTAGCAGTGAGGCAGTGATGGAGTTAGCAGTGAGGCAGTGTTGGAGTTAGCAGTGAGACAGTGTTGGAGTTAGCATTGAGGCAGTGATAGAGTTAGTAGTGTGGCAGTGTTGGAGTTAGTAGTGAGGCAGTGTTGGAGTTAGCAGTGAGACAGTGATAGAGTTAGCATTGAGGCAGTGATAGAGTTAGTAGTGAGGCAGTGATAGAGTTAGTAGTGAGGCAGTGTTGGAGTTAGCATTGAGGCAGTGTTGGAGTTAGTAGTGAGGCAGTGTTGGAGTTAGCAGAGAGGCAGTGATAGAGTTAGTAGTGTGGCAGTGTTGGAGTTAGCAGTGAGGCAGTGTTGGAGTTAGTAGTGAGGCAGTGTTGGAGTTAGTAGTGAGGCAGTGTTGGAGTTAGTAGTGAGGCAGTGTTGGAGTTAGTAGTGAGGCAGTGTTGGAGTTAGTAGTGAGGCAGTGTTGGAGTTAGTAGTGAGGCAGTGTTGGAGTTAGCAGAGAGGCAGTGATAGAGTTAGTAGTGTGGCAGTGTTGGAGTTAGCAGTGAGGCAGTGTTGGAGTTAGTAGTGAGGCAGTGTTGGAGTTAGTAGTGAGGCAGTGTTGGAGTTAGCAGAGAGGCAGTGATAGAGTTAGTAGTGTGGCAGTGTTGGAGTTAGCAGTGAGGCAGTGTTGGAGTTAGTAGTGTGGCAGTGTTGGAGTTAGCAGTGAGGCAGTGTTGGAGTTAGTAGTGAGGCAGTGTTCGAGTTAGCAGAGAGGCAGTGATAGAGTTAGTAGTGTGGCAGTGTTGGAGTTAGCAGAGAGGCAGTGATAGAGTTAGTAGTGTGGCAGTGTTGGAGTTAGGAGTGAGGCAGTGTTGGAGTTAGCAATGAGGCAGTGTTCGAGTTAGCAGTAAGGCAGTGTTGGAGTTAGCAGCGAGACAGTGATGGAGTTAGCAGTGAGGCAGTGATGGAGTTAGCAGTGAGGCAGTGTTGGAGTTAGCAGCGAGGCAGTGATGGAGTTAGCAGTGAGGCAGTGATGGAGTTAGCAGTGAGGCAGTGTTGGAGTTAGCAGCGAGGCAGTGATGGAGTTAGCAGTGAGGCAGTGATGGAGTTAGCAGTGAGGCAGTGTTGGAGTTAGCAGTGAGGCAGTGATGGAGTTTGGAGGAAAACTGACAATATCTTGGAAAAATCTCCACACCACAGATTCCTTCCTTAAATGGTGACACTGTTAGCGTCACCATCACCCACGGTGACTGTCAGTGACGCTGCTATAACGGTAGACAACAGGAGACAATGGGATTAAACGGGAGGCAACAGGAGACAACGGGATTCAACGGGAGACAAATGATGCTCCACATTTACACCAGACCGATGTTTCCTCCGCACAAATAAAAAGGAGCCATTTTGGCACTCGTGTCATCCAGAGCACGCAAAATGATGGCACGGGTTTGGCAAGAGCAGATCAATAAGGTAATCAGGGAGCGTTTCGTCTCTGCAACAAATATTTCCATAAGGCTATTTTGCATTATTTTACTTCTACTGCTTTAAGACGTCTTCTACATTACTTTATTTGACATATATAACGCATATGAACTCCGTTCCTTGTATATTATTCCACATAAGTCAATGGACATTGTGAGAAAGCCTGTTTAGGCTTCAGTGTAAGCCTCAGGAACCCTAGAGAATTCAGTTGAATCCCAGGCTGCAATGCTTTTGAGCATGTCGTGGGGTATTGGTGTGAGACGTGTGTTTGGCAGTGCCCAGAGCATGGGGTTCGAATCCTCCTCATGGCTCCGACTTGGATTTCCTCTCTATTTCATGGATTTGCTCTCTACGCCGACCGCTAGTGCCTAGCGTTCTCATTGGCTCATTCCTAACACGGCCAGCAGGAATTCCTTCCTCAGCAGAGTATAAGATCAGCGGATAGAGAGCTGTACCAGGCTTCCCTTTCCCGGAGGAGATGCTGCAGAGGAACTAGGGGGGAGGGGGACAATTTCTTAGTAATCAAGAAAGTTTTATCAGATGAAGCGGAAGTGGCGTCATGGAGATACGACTCGAGGAACTGGTGCTCTTGTACTGAAGGGTCAGTCAGAGGAACTGGTGCTCTTGTATTGAAGGGTCAGTCAAGGGAACTGGTGCTCTTGTACTGAAGGGTCAGTCAAGGGAACTGCTGTTCTTGTACTGAAGGGTCAGTCAAGGGAACTGCTGTTCTTATACTGAAGGGTCAGTCAGAGGAACTGCTGTTCTTGTACTGAAGGGTCAGTCAAGGGAACTGGTGCTCTTGTACTGAAGGGTCAGTCAAGGGAACTGCTGTTCTTGTACTGAAGGGTCAGTCAAGGGAACTGCTGTTCTTATACTGAAGGGTCAGTCAGAGGAACTGCTGTTCTTGTACTGAAGGGTCAGTCAAGGGAACTGGTGCTCTTGTACTGAAGGGTCAGTCAAGGGAACTGCTGTTCTTGTACTGAAGGGTCAGTCAAGGGAACTGCTGTTCTTATACTGAAGGGTCAGTCAGAGGAACTGCTGTTCTTGTACTGAAGGGTCAGTCAAGGGAACTGGTGCTCTTGTACTGAAGGGTCAGTCAAGGGAACTGCTGTTCTTGTACTGAAGGGTCAGTCAAGGGAACTGCTGTTCTTATACTGAAGGGTCAGTCAAGGAAACTGCTGTTCTTGTACTGAAGGGTCAGTCAGAGGAACTGCTGTTCTTATACTGAAGGGTCAGTCAAGGGAACTGCTGTTCTTGTACTGAAGGGTCAGTCAAGGAAACTGCTGTTCTTGTACTGAAGGGTCAGTCAGGGAAACTGCTGTTCTTATACTGAAGGGTCAGTCAGGGGAACTGCTGTTCTTGTACTGAAGGGTCAGTCAGAGGAACAGCCAGTCCTAAGGGTTCCCGTTTTCAAACTGTTAATGGAACTCTCGTTAGGTCTGCCACGTGAAATTTGCATAGATAAGGGATCATCAAGTTATCAGTTCCAGGGAAAATATGTATTGATCTTATGACTGATGAAGTCAGTAGCTTGCCTCCTGTCGCCAGCACGGTTAAGTAAATAGTGCCATAGTGGAACCAAGAGTGTCATGTATTAATGGGGCCAGGGACACCAATGTTTGCAGACCGTTCATTCACTTTCTATTGAAGGTCCTTACATTTTCCTGTTGCAAATGAGCGCGTCGCTTTTGAAATGTGGGAAAGGGTTCTGATTGACCTCCTGAAAGCAATCAAAGCCTTCGGAAAGTGTGCCGGATGCTCTGATTGCCTCCAGGAGGTCAACCGATGACAGGAAGTTTGCAGGGATGTGTGGAGTTGTTGTCTGAGGGACCTGTGGACCTCGAGTCTCCATTCACTGTACACCGTTCCTGAGCCTTTACAGCCACCATGTTATCGACGTTTATATGGCAGAAATCCTCGCCACACGCCCGACGCGTTCCTTTTGGCGGCTTGTTTACTGAGTTTGTTGGCTCCGAGGTCTCCCCCTTCCCCATGGCTGGTTGGAACAGCCTCTGCCATCCCCCAGAGCAAGTTGTATTATACATGCACTTCGATTGATTGGTGATGATAAAGATTAACCCATCCAAAAGATTAAGCCACCCACCATACTCTCTGTCTTGTGTCTCTGTCTCTCTCTCTCTCTCTCTCTCTCTCTCTCTCTCCTTCTCTCTCTCCTCTCTCTCTCTCTCTCTCTCTCTCTCTCTCTACTCTCTCTCTCTCTCTCTCTCTCTCTCTCTCCTCTCTCTCTCTCTCTTCTCTCTCTCTCTCCTCTCTCTCTCTCTCTCTCTCTCTCTCTCTCTCCTCCTCTCTCTCTCTCTCTCTCTCTCTCCTCTCTTCTCTCTTCTTCTCCTCTCGCCCCCACACACTACTGGTTTAATACCTCATCACGAGGATACCCAGGTGAGCTTTGTGAGATATTCACTACATAAGAGGATTATGACCAATATAACTCTATGGTCCATGACACCTTGTAATAACAGTCACCAGTTGGCTTGGATTGGTCTTGGCTTTAGCACCTAACAACCTCTAAAGGATTATTAAGACCTATCAATCTCTGAAGGGTTATTAAGACCAATCAACTTCTGAACGGTTATCAAGATCTATCATCCTCTATAGGATTATTAAGTTTGCAACTAATTGAGGGTTATTATGGCCTCCACAAGAGCTTTTTAATTCATTCGGGACGTGAATGACTCGCTTCCCCAGAGCAGTGAGGTGTATAACTCTCCAGCTGATAAGTCCAGAATTCTATTGAAACATTTGATGTCAGCATTTATCCACCAAGAACGATGCCTGTGTTCATCTGACACTAAAAACCAATTCACTATATGCACTACATTGGTGGTTTAAAGACACCATGTAACCCTCTACCATGGGGGAGTTCACGGGCCCGCCACCATGGGAGATGAAGGACCCACTACCCTGGGAGACAGGAGACCAGGGTGGCGTGTGGACAGAGAGAGAGAGAGAGAGAGAGGGATCTCTCGGGAAAGCATCTGGCGTTATTCCCCTTCTGGGGAATGTTCTTCACTTAAACAGTGTAATGTGGGTGGTATGATCCCTAATGACCCACTGTGAGGACGCAAGGGGCCAACTAACCCGGTAAAGAGTGGGGTTCACCGCCCCACACGCCAGGCACCCTCCCACTCCTCCTTAGCCCACCGGCTGCCATCCCTCGTATTTAAATCTCTCTGTTGTGGCAGATATAACCTAAAATGTTACATTTTTCACTCAGCTGCCATCTTCTGCCCTTCGGAACTCTCTCTGAAGGTTGCCATTTCCGACACCTGGCACTCTCTCTATACGCTGCCATCTCCCGCACCTGACACTCTCTAAAGTGCCATTGTACACGCGCTAAGGCAGTCTCTAAAGTGCCATTGTACACCCACTAAGGCAGTCTCTAAAGTGCCATTGTACTCGCGCTAAGGCACTGTCTAAAGTGCCATTGTACACCCACTAAGGCAGTCTCTAAAGTGCCATTGTACTCGCGCTAAGGCACTGTCTAAAGTGCCATTGTACACCCACAAAAAATCTTACACAGAACATCGAAAGACCTATTTCACATATGTGGCACCAAATCATCTAACTACAGAAATGTAAAGATAATATAAAGATTGGCGGATGCATTTGACGGCCGCGCTTCCTGCGAGGTCTACGTTCGAGCCCCGGTGGTCCCACGTGGTTGATCACCGCACCCTTCCCACGATCCTCACATCCCAGATCGTCAAATATTTCTCCTCCTCAAACCCTTCCTCCTCAGTCAAGTCGTAACGCCATTGTCATGTACTGAACCCTGGAACAGGATACGAGAGTTCCACCCTCCCTCCCTCCCTCTATCGTTACCATGTTGACACTCGCACTCATTGAGATGGATTCGAACCGGCTCGAAGCGTTTATTGTCAACGAGAGCCACGACGAGTGACCTGTGTCTCACGTTCATCTCTGGCGTTCATCTCTAATTCCTTTCACTCAAGGTTGGTCGGTGAAGCACACGGTTGGTGGGCTGTCTGTGGCAGGACAGAGTCGCTCCCTTCATTAGGAAAGGTAATTGGAAACTGGCAGTCACAATATAGTGTTGGATTGTTGGTACATGGATGCCCCTAGAGGCAGTGTTGGTACATGGGTGCCCCTAGAGGCAGTGTTGGTACATGGGTGGCCCTAGAGGCAGTGTTGGTACATGGGTGCCCCTAGAGGCAGTGTTGGTACATGGGTGGCCCTAGAGGCAGTGTTGGTACATGGGTGGCCCTAGAGGCAGTGTTGGTACATGGGTGGCCCTTAGAGGCAGTGTTGGTATATGTGTGGCCCTAGAGGCAGTGTTGGTACATGGGTGGCCCTAGAGGCAGTGTTGGTACATGAGGGCCCCTAGAGGCAGTGTTGGTACATGAGGGCCCCTAGAGGCA
Organism: Procambarus virginalis; assembly: GCA_020271785.1. NCBI lineage: Eukaryota > Metazoa > Arthropoda > Malacostraca > Decapoda > Cambaridae > Procambarus > Procambarus virginalis. The sequence continues at coordinate 44,233,014 of WNGS01164437.1, read as the reverse complement.
GTGTTGGTACATGAGGGCCCCTAGAGGCAGTGTTGGTACATGGGTGCCCCTAGAGGCAGTGTTGGTACATGAGGGCCCCTAGAGGCAGTGTTGGTACATGGGTGGCCCTAGAGGCAGTGTTGGTACATGGGTGGCCCTAGAGGCAGTGTTGGTACATGAGGGCCCCTAGAGGCAGTGTTGGTACATGGGTGCCCCTAGAGGCAGTGTTGGTACATGGGTGGTCTAGAGGCAGTGTTGGTACATGGGTGGTCTAGAGGCAGTGTTGGTACATGGGTGGTCTAGAGGCAGTGTTGGTACATGTGTGGCCCTTAGAGGCAGTGTTGGTACATTGATGCCCCTAGAGGCAGTGTTGGTACATGGGTGGCCCTTAGAGGCAGTGTTGGTACATGGGTGGTCCTAGAGGCAGTGTTGGTACATGGATGCCCCTAGAGGCAGTGTTGGTACATGGGTGGCCCTTGAGGCAGTGTTGGTACATGGATGCCCCTAGAGGCAGTGTTGGTACATGTGTGGCCCTAGAGGCAGTGTTGGTACATGGGTGGCCCTTAGAGGCAGTGTTGGTACATGTGTGGCCCTAGAGGCAGTGTTGGTACATGGGTGGTCTAGAGGCAGTGTTGGTACATGGGTGCCCCTAGAGGCAGTGTTGGTACATGGGTGGCCCTAGAGGCAGTGTTGGTACATGGGTGGCCCTAGAGGCAGTGTTGGTACATGGATGCCCCTAGAGGCAGTGTTGGTACATGGGTGGCCCTTAGAGGCAGTGTTGGTACATGGGTGGCCCTAGAGGCAGTGTTGGTACATGGGTAGCCTAGAGGCAGTGTTGATACGTGGGTAGCCTAGATATATGTTATATATTTACTATATATATATATATATATATATATATATATATATATATATATATATATATATATATATATTCACCAAATATGGTCACAAATCATGCTTTCGAAACTACTGGCAGCGGTAGTTGAAATCTTCCGCGTTCCAACACAAATATTCTGCCAACGTTTTTCACTGAAGATTCGGGATAAGTTTTGCCTGACTTTACTTCAGAATATTCAAAGTTGCCCCTTGTAACTTTTTTCTTGCGCTTTGAGCTTCTGTCTTGTCATAACAACGCGTTCCCCCGTCCACTTAGACACACGCACGTACACCCGTACACACACACATGAATCTGTACACCTGTTGATTGACGGTTGAGAGGCGGGACCAAAGAGCCAGAGCTCAACCCCCTCAAACACAACTAGGTGAGTACACATTCATTTAATCACGATTAATAAAAGCTAGTGATTATAATGCAGTTACTCGACATTATACAGCATCTCTAGGTGTCATGCTGTATAATGTCCCTGCTTGAAGGTCATTGTTTATGATGATCTTAAAGCTTCATGAGATGGCCTTCACAACATTTGGGTTACTATTGCCCCCTGGCCTCACACTTCCCCTCATTGACTATTCCCCTCTGCTGTAGGGTCATTACTGTCGATTGTGTTGGTCTTCCCGTCCTCGGCTTCTCCCTTCCCCCTCCCCTCCCCCCCCCCCGGCTTTTTTAAATCATTACTACCGATTGTGTTGGGATTGGTGTGTGTATTGACCTTCCCTGGCCACGTCCAGCGGTCCCTCACACCCCTCTGGTCTCGTTATTCCTCACACCTTACTCACCTTAAGCTACTTTACTCACACCTCTCCTACCTACTCCAAGCCGCCTCTCTCACACCTACCATACTCCAAGCCATCTTTTTACTCTACTCTGCTGTAATGCAACAGTTCTCCGGCTCTCCTCATCAAAGCCAGACGAGAGAACATAAGTGTGGCTTAGCACTGTTATTCAATTACCGTTTTTAAAGTTCCTCAGTCACCTTGTGAGGCTGTCTGTTGTGCTGTTGTTAAAGATTCGCCACCCGGAACAAGAAGTTCCAAGTAGCACAGGCTATGGTGAGCCCGTAGAGGCTGACTGCTCAATAAGGCGCCGCCTTGCATGAAGCGGGACAGATCTCTCACCTCTCAGTCCATGGAGGACTGATGAGAATGTTTACTTGGGCTGGCAACCACTTGTGCTGGACGGAAGAGCGACCTGCTTCCTGCAGGTCGGCGTTCAATCCCCGAGCGTCCTAGTGGTTGGGCACCATTCTTTTCCTCTCACCGTCCCATCCTTATCCTGACCCCTTCTCAGTGCTATATAGTCGTGGTGGCTTGACGCTTTCCCCGTAATAGATCCCTTGTTCACTGAGCAACACGTTATCGTTGATATTGATAACATTTTCTTAAAATTTAGTTGATACCGGGTATTTGATTACAGTGAGTGACGGCTTAAGAGAAAGGAAGGAGGATTTATTAGGATTTATCAATGTCCCTTCTACAATTTAATTGGTTTAATTGGTAAAGAGCTATAGTGCTATAGAGCTTTCAAGACTTGGATAATTACTTACTTGTAAGGAGCTATTGGAACTAAGACGGCAATTATCCTGGTAGTTCTCTTGCTGGCCTAATTGTTCAGGCTTCCTTCACTTTATCATACGCTGTTGCTTCAGTGAGAGAAATCTTTCACAGGTCATTCCGGATAACAGGTTACCCCGCATCACAGGTCATTCCGGATAACAGGTTACCCCGCATCGCAAGTCATTCCGGATAACAGGTTACCCCGCATCACAGGTCATTCCGGATAACAGGTTACCCCGCATCGCAAGTCATTCCGGATAGCAGGTTACCCCGCATCGCAAGTCATTCCGGATAACAGGTTACCCCGCATCGCAAGTCATTCCGGATAACAGGTTACCCCGCATCGCAAGTCTTTCCGGATAACAGGTTACCCCGCATCGCAAGTCATTCCGGATAACAGGTTACCCCGCATCGCAAGTCATTCCGGATAACAGCTTACTCTGCATCACAGGTCATTCCGGATAACAGGTTACCCCGCATCGCAGGTCATTCCGGATAACAGGTTACTCCGCATCATAGGTCATTCCGGTTCCTAGGTCTTTCCGGATAACAAGTCATTCCGGATCACAGGTCATTCCGGTTCATAGGTCTTTCCGGATAACAGGTCATTCCGGAAAGTTGAGATACTGTAACCTCAGGTTCGCCGCCATTCCAACTTGGTTTTGTGAGTAATAGAGAGGTGCACCGCCCCCCTCCCCTCCCTCTGGCCTGCTGACGCAGCCCCTGCGAACAAAGAAAGCCTTTACGACGCACAAAACTATGTCTTTATAACCATGACGCAAGTTGCGGTGTTCACGTTATCTTAAGAAGCATTTTGGAATATTTTTCGTATTTTCGTATTCGTAGCACTATTGACACCCAGTGACTGTGTACACACAATGAATCATTAACACACACACAGACACTGACCTGACTGTACGAGTCTGAGGGAAAACACAAAATTTTCGTACAATTTAAGACTTGAGAATGGTCCAGGACGGACCGAGACGTCGTCGTCCCTTCACCTTCTAGTGTGTGGTCTGGTCAACATTCGTACATGTTGCTCATTTCAAGCCTTTAAAACATGACTCTTCACACAGGGTCATGTTATCAACTATGACTTTAAACAAAGTTTCGTTCTTTCGTTAGTTAGTCTGTTACTAATTCATGGTTCTTGTATACATGTTGACACCTGAAACTGTCTTTTAAAATGTGTCTTATAGGTACTGGTTCATAACACGATGTATGCACATGTTCAAAACGTGAGCCCCTCTCCTCACAAACATGTCTTCCGCCTCACAATCATATCTCATTACTACCTGCATCGTGGCAGAGGGACTTGCGACATCATAAGTTCCCCTTTTGCACTTACGTATAGGTGGTATCTTCACCGTGTCTGATGCGCAGGTCTCGTGTCTATCCACACCATGTTGTTGGGGCCGAGAATGGTTTATGATGCTTGTGGGAGGGTTTATGAGGATGAGTGGGGTGTGGTGTATTGGGCTAGGAGTCTGTGAGGTGGTGTGGTGGGTTTTGTGAAGATGTTTATGAGGGGTAGGGGGTGGGTTGGAAGGTTGTATGAGGTGGTACAGGGTGGTTTGGGAGGTATATTGGAGGGTGGGTGGGTTGGTTGGGAGGTTGCTCTGTGTGATATGGGTGGTATATGGAGGGTTGTGGTGAGTATGGGTGGTTTGGAGGAGTTTGTAGGTGGTGGCGGGTTATTGGGAGTGAGGTTTGGGGGTTGGTGGCGTGTGTTTTGGGAGGGATTATGGTGGTGGTGGGTGGGGTTTGGTGGAGGGATTTATGAGCGTGGATTCCAGGCGGTGGTTTGCGCAGAAAATCGGATTGTGAGGTGGTTGGCGAGTGGTTTGGGAGGGAGTTATGACGGTGATCGGGTTTGGGAGGGATTTTTAGAGGTGGTGGTGGTTGTGGGGGTTTATGTGAAGGTGTGGGTGTTTGGGGAGGGCATTGAGGTGTTTGGGTGGGTTTGGAGGTTTATGGGTGGGGGTTGTTGGTTGAAGGTTGTTGATGTGTGGGTCTTGTGGGGGTTGATGAGGTAGGGGGTTGGTGTGTGGGAGGGTTTTATGAGGTGGTGGTGTTTGGGAGGGTTTATGAGTTTGGGTGGTTGTTGGGAGGTGAGTTGTGACCTGGTGGTTGGTTTGGGAGGGGTTGTGAGGTGGTGGGGTGGTTTGGGAGGGGTTTCTGAAGTGGTGGGATGGTGTGGGAGGGTTTATGACGGTGGTGGGTTGGTTTGGGAGGGTTTATGAGGTGATGGGGTGGTTTGGGAGTGTTTATGAGGTGGTGGGATGGTTTGGGAGGGTTTATGAGGTGATCGGGTGGTTTGGGAGGGTTTATGAGGTGATGGGGTGGTTGGGAGGGTTTATGAGGTGGTGGGATGGTTTGGGAGGGTTTGTGAGGTGGTGGGTGGTTTGGGAGGGGTTATGAGGTAGAGGGTTGGGTTGTGGGAGGGTTTATGAGGTGGTGGGGTGGTTGGGGAGGGTTGTGAGGTGGTGGGTTGCGTTTGGGTGGTTTGTGAGGTGGTGGGTTGGTTTGGGAGGGTTTATGAGGTGGTGACTTGGGAGGGTTTATGAGGTGATCGGGTGGTTTGGGAGGGTTTATGAGGTTGGGGGGTGGTTTGGGAGAGTTGTGATGGTGGTGGCTTAGTTTGGGAGGGTTTGTGTGGTTACAGA
>WNGS01164437.1:44146433-44185028 GCA_020271785.1 Procambarus virginalis | reverse complement strand
ATTGACAGAGGTGACTACACGGTGAAGATATGAAGACTATACCACACACCAAAAAATGAGGAGACGACGACGTTTCGGTTCGTCCTGGACCATTATCAAGTCGATTGTGATGAGATCAGATGATTGGTTGATGAAGATTAAACCTCCCAAGAGGTGGCACGGGCATGAATAGCCCGTAAATAAGATGAGGGAGGCACTGACATTAAGTTACCAGGCATTTGATAGGTTACCTGTTTAGGTTTAGGTTCTGTTGGCGATTATTTATACTTGTAGAACGTGGGTGAAGCATTTACAGCGTTGTGGTTCCAACATAAGTCGTCAGCGAAGCACTTGTTCTGGAAGTGTTCGGACGTCATCAGTTGTGAGTCGTGTGTAAACCGCATTTCATTTACAAACAGGGGGTTTGACGGCTTTATTAACGAACTTGGATCTTTGTATGCGAGGACGGGCTGGCCTCCCCGGCCAGGAAGCGAACCCAGGCCACAGGGCTCGCGAAGCGCTGGGCGAGTGTCTTACCACTGCGCCAAGAGGACTCCTTAGGGAATTTCTTGACACAAACTTTTTAACCCTCTGCCTTGGGTAGTCGTATAAATGCAGATGTATAAAAATATGCCCGAAAATAACGCTCTAGGTAATAATGACTTTAGGCATTGTACTTTCTCTACCCTGATTTATACAATCTTCGTTTATTGTATGTATTTTTTCTTTTTTTAGGTAAAGGTAAATCAGATATGCATACATGTATGTACTTTTGCTTAAATAAAGATTATTATTATTGTTATATATTGAAAAACATGACTATACGCCCCAGCTGGAAGCTGTAATAGCACCTGCTTCCTCTGTACCTCACCCGGGAGGTGCTGCCCTCTGGTCACTACCCTGCCAACTAACCACCAATTTGGAAAGAACAGACACTTAACAAACTGTTCACATCTTTTTAGCTAGTTTAGTTCATTTGTTATGCACCCCATACCCATCTTGTGGGCGGTAGTGGAAAGGGTTACAGAGGCACATAATGGGCTCAAGGACTGAACCCACAATTTATTTAGTTAAGCAAGTTAAAAATTGAGTATAAGTCGTCACATCAACAATGGGTTCGAGACCGACCACACGTACAATTTCTAAATTAAGCAACTGACATATGTGCAGAGCTGGTGTCATAATTGATATGTTTGTCCTGCACACCGCCCCCATCCAGTGGGCAGCGGTGGATAGGTTACACAGTCACTTAGTTACTACCTACAGTTAGCAAACTGGGGATATTTGGCTAAAATTTCTGGTAGCAGATTATTTTGAATGAAATATTTACACATCGTTGGAACTTTTGTTATTGAACTGTCTCTGAATTCACGTATCTTTTCGCACTCCATCACATAGTGACGGAGGGTGTGCGAATAATTTTGTTGACACAGTTTACATTTGGTCAGGTCTACATCGGCAGATAATGAGAATTCCCAGAGATACTTGTAACAGAGTCTAAGCTGAGCAGTACTAACATCTAGAAGTCTGCTGATTTTAATGGATGAACCATAGATGTGTGACTCCTCACCAGCAAACTCCGAGCTTCCTCGGTCGATTTTTAGAGTTTATTTACGAGCTCAATGTGTCTCAGCTTAGGTTAGACTATGCTAGGTGATAAACTCCACTTTTTTTCTGCGTAAAACCAGATGTTGCTGGATGTTATTTTCTTTGAACGTTCTCATTTTGTTAGCTGTTGTAAATTTTCCCGACAATTGGATTTTTTCTAAATTTGTTAATAATATAAAAAAATTCAAACTAGGATAGCACCCGCGACAGTCCTTGGAGGTGCTGTCCTCTGGTGAGGTCGCCGCCAACTGACAACCAGCCGGTAATGGTCAGACGACTTGGCAAACTGCTCCACCATCATCGTCAAACTGGCTCTTCCTTGGCGGGTTATTTATGCGCAGGAGTGAGTCTCAGCTCAGGTCGGACTGCGATAGGTCATCACTTCCACTTTTAATCAGAATAGAACCGGCGTAGCTGGAAGACCATCTTCTGTAGTGTCGTGTGAGGTAAAACTTTCTCTCGTCTATTTTTTTTAGTCTCTCTCCTCTACTAATTATGTTTTCTTTTAAATTACTGTATTGGGACCTATTTCTGACTAGTACTATCTATTTAAGCCCCAAGGTAGACTGGGGGAGTTTTAGTTGAAATAGCTATACGATTTTGTTTTATTCTTGTTGCAGCAGGTTTAAAGTTTTCCGTTCCCAAAGTTCACGACAAGCATCTCCCTACATTCCCCCCCATCTCCCCCCCCCTGGGACACGACCCACCAATCATAATTGGTTACGATCTCACAAACATTATTCAATGTCCAGTCTTTAGATCCTTCACCCTGCCGGTATGAGGTACCTGGAGCTTTTCAAATACTTTAGGAACGCTTGTGTTCTCGAGGTAAGCTTCAATGTATCCAAATTTGGAAGTATTGATTTTATTTATAAAAGAAAAACACAATGTACAAAGAACAAAACAGTTAATAGCTGACGAAAACAGTACGTGAACACATACAAGATTCTTCTTGAGGTTATCTTGAGATGATTTCGGGGCTTTTTTTTTTAGTGTCCCTGCGGCCCGGTCCTCGACCAGGCCTCCACCCCCTAGGAAGCAGCCCGTGACAGCTAACACCCAGGTACCTATTTTACTGCTAGGTAACAGGGGCATAGGGTGAAAGAAACTCTGCCCATTGTTTCTCGCCGGCGCCTGGGATCGAACCCAGGACCACAGGATCCAGCGTGCTGTCCGCTCGGCCGACCGGCTCCGCGGACAGGATAAACAGGATAAACAGAACAAAGGAATAAGACAATGAAAACTAACAAAACATTACATAATAAAGAAACAAAGAGTGAAAATACATAACACAAAGCACATCAAAAAACCCCAACGGGCACGGGATACAGAACAAAAAATAAAAAATAATATTAAAAATAATAATAAAATAACAATAAAAAGTTACAAAGAAAACTGTACAGGAAATAAACGACATAAAACATACCCATAAATCTGTAAGTTCAGAAAGACAACACAAATACACCAACCCCACAACCCATACACAGGAGCATAATAGTACACACACACACACACACACACACACACACACACACACACACACACACACACACACACACACACACACACACACACACACACACACACACACAAAGAAAACACTAGCCTCGTAGACCACATACAAAGAGGCAGAAGTACAAAATGACAATTAACAACAGAAATAAATACAGAGAAACAGGTGTAAACAGCAACAATCCGCAACACACAACAGCATTAACAGTAACATGCAGAGTACACTAAGCAGCCTGAAGGGCACACAACAAGATACAAACATGTAACAAAGTTCAGAAAACAGAACATTATAACTCGTATTTGTCCGGAAACTGGTCCTTCGGAATCGAACCTGGTACGCCTCCCAGCGCAACCACAGCAGGGCCATCCAACTCCTCGGGGAGGGGGGGGGGGAAGCATAAAATCCGGAACGTCGGACACGAAGGGACAGACACTGCAATTATGTGCCTCTGTAACCCTTTTCACTATCACCCACAGGATGGGTATGGGGTGCATAATAAATTAACTAAACTAACTAACTAACCTCTTTCCCCATGACAGTCCATCCAGTTGTGAGATGAGTTTAGTATCATTTGCCTAGCTCTTAGCATAAACTCTATCTAGCCTGGGGTAACCGTATAAATAAATGTCAATGTATTGCATCTACGAATGGAAAGACAAAAGTTCTTTTAGATTCAGCTACTGGGAACTAAACGTTCCAAGTAGCACGGGCTACGGTGAGCCCGTAGTGGACTTACCTGGCACAGGAGCGGGGCTGTAACTGTGATGGGTGAAATGTTGTTGTTATAGATTCAGCTACTCGGAACAAGTTCCAAGTAGCACGAGCTATGGTGAGCCCGTAACTTACCTGGCACAGGAGCTGGGCAAGAAGCACGGGCTATGGTTAGCCTCGTGGACAGGAGATGTCTCCCGTCGATGGGTGAAAAAAATATCACATTTTGTAACACCAACAATTTCTACTCCACCTGACCCGTTAGGTGCTGCCATCTTGTGGGGCTGTCGCTAACTAGCCACCACCCGGTAATGAGCGGAATATTTGCAAACTGCTCACACTATTTTCGCCGGCAATTCAAATTTCAAATTCAGATTTTGATTCAAAAGAATGTGTGTACAAAAACATAAGGATGATTATTAATGTACAATTGTGGGGACAGGAGTTACACAAAATAATGAAGCCACTATAGCCACTCATTCGAGTTCACCTGAGCAGCAATGTTGTGTGGAACACAACATTGTTGTGTTCACAAAACACTGTGAACACAACAATGTTGTGTTCACACAATGTTGTGCTCAACACAACATTCACACTATGTTGTGTTAAAGCTCTCTTGCCCAGTCAATGTAGCAGAGGCGAAATGCCTCGGTATATGCTGGTCAGAATTACCATTGTCCAATTACTAACGTAAAAGCACTTCACCCACATATTCTATCACCGAGCGTGATAGAATATGTGGGTGTGATAGTTATCCTGCCGGCAGGATAACAATCAGTCAGGCGGTTACAGCAACCCACCGGCTTGCACACCTGCGATGGTCTGGCGTCCGGTAGGGAGGGGGGAGGTGTACCCTGGGAGTGTTGTCTAGACAGGCGTCTGGACTTTGCTTCAACTTCAAAACGGACGAATGTAGTTCTGATTGAGATGGAATAGTGTCGAGAGAAGTTTGTCAACGACGAAGGTGAGAGTGAAGAACGCACTTTTCCCGGCAATGAAGGGGGGGACTTGAGTGACACTGCATATATGTGCCATGCATAAATTTAAAGACAATTGTTGCGCTTCTATTTATTTAGTTAAAATTAATATCTACTGTTCTGTTGCAATTTCTGCTGTTCTATTCAACATGTAATTATTGTCGTTCTTTTCGTCTACTTCAATTTAATTTCAAGCTTTTGGTCTCAATTAGTTTTAAGTCTTCGTTTTTAAGTTTTTTTTTCTCACATCTTGCTCGAAACGCTGTGCGTAATAGTGGCTTTAGGCATAGTATATATTATATCTAGCTAGAAATCCAACACTGCTTGGAACTCATTTTGCATATATGTACTTTTAACTAAATCAAGCATTATTATTAGTTATTATTATTATTATTATTATTATTATTATTATTATTATTATATTATTATTATTATTATTATTATTATTATTATACTAGTGATGACGTTGGGTGGTAAAAAACTGGTTAGGTCTTAGACCCCACTCAATAAATGACCACCTCGTCTATGGTAGAAAATAAAGTTCGGCTTCAGCTCTTCCTTGACCCCGCTTTGGTTTATTTACGTGGTCAGGTTGGGCTGTACCGGGTAACCAGTCCCGGCCACTGCTAATTGAATAGAACCCTGCGAATCTGTTAGACTGTGCATTCATCATTAGAGAGAGAATCATCTCTAGTTTTATAATAATTAGTTTTTCTTGTAAGCCAGCGGCATGGTATCTCCAGCTGAGTTTACCTGAGGGGCTACACTCTCTCTAGTGACCTCGACGGGGATAGGAAGCCGTCGGCTTGCCAAAGGCTCCCCCTATTGTTTCTAAATAATTTTGTTTTCTATTTGGATTTTGAACTGAAGTAATGTCTGGGAATTTACGGCTTCCGCGACCTCTGGCCGATGTTCGTCCCCATAAGCCTCCAGGCTAGACTGCAACGTCAGGCAATAGGCGCATTTCAGCTTCCTGCCAGACCGGGTCAAGCGTACCCGCTGTGGGTCCTCGTGATAGTGCGTCAACAACAGTTGGGCACTGCATCTCAAGGATGACCTCGAGCTTATGGCTTTGGCTCGAGCTTATGTTTAGAATATTATGTAAGGTCTCGTAGTACTTCGAAGAAGAGGCTACGCTCTCTACTCACAATCAGGGATCCTGGGTTCGATTCCTGGGCTGGATAAGAATGGCTGGCCATATATTTCCTATAATGCCTCTGTTCACCTAGCAGTAAATGAGTTCAGTTCCAGAACCAATTTATTTACACAGTTCCCTTTGTGCCTTTGAGATCTTTCCCACTGCTGCCTCCCACTGATCTACCTCACACAGGAGACGACCCCACACAGTAGACGACCTCACACAGTAGACGACCCCACACAAGAGACGACCTCACACAAGAGACGACCTCACACAAGAGACGACCTCACACAGTAGACGACCTCACACAGTAGACGACCTCACACAGTAGACGACCTCACACAGTAGACGACCTCACACAGTAGACGACCCCACACAAGAGACGACCTCACACAAGAGACGACCTCACACAAGAGACGACCTCACACAGTAGACGACCTCACACAGTAGACGACCTCACACAGTAGACGACCCCACACAGGAGACGACCTCACACAGTAGACGACCCCACACAGGAGACGACCTCACACAGTAGACGACCTCACACAGTGGACGACCCCTCACAGGAGACGAGTCTTTCTGCTCCTCTATATGGAGACCCAGTGAGCCTCCATGCTCACAGGCCGCATACACGACGAAAACCTTTTACATGATTCATTATATCATCACTCTAGAGTCTAGTATACCACATGTAAACAAGACAGCCTTAGCTGTTATCCCAAGAACCGCAGAACGTATCTGTTATCTGATATATCAACCGAACCTTTAAAGTGCAGATATCATAACCGAATGATCCCAGGTTCGCTTCCCGGGCAGGATGTGACGTTTGGGCACGTCTCCTTATGCCCGATACCTTTATTCACCTAGTAGTAAATAGCTACCCGGGAGCAGGCGATGAGTCACAATAACGTGGCTAAAGTATGTTGACCAGACCACACACTAGTAGGTGAAGAGACGACGACGTTTCGGTCCGTCCTGGACCATTCTCAAGTCGATTGTGGGAATTATTTCACACAATCGACTTGAGAATGGTCCAGGACGGACCGAAACGTCGTCGTCTCTTCACCTACTAGTGTGTGGTCTGGTCAACAGCTACCCGGGAGTCAGGCAAATGTAATAGGGAGGGTTCCGGGCAGAATCGGTCTTTGTCCTACGTGAACCTCGATAAGCTTACTCATGTCAAATCAAAAGCTTTATTCATAAATAGTTGTTCATTTCTAGCTGAGAAAGTGTACATAAATAATGCAGAACATTAATTATATAGAGTGTCACAATAACAGGATAGCATGTACACGTTATTAATATCAGTATTACAAACTTTATTCGCAACAACTTATACAAATTATTACAATATTGGATAGACTAAACAGGTGTAAAACACCTGTTTAGTTCTTCACCCGTGGGAGGTATCAGGCACAGCCAGGTATATATTCTCCTTCATGACACTCTGGCAGGTATACTACACTGACACTCTGGCAGGTATACTATACTGACACTCTGGCAGGCTTCCTATTCTGACACTCTGGCAGGTATACTATACTAACAGTATGACAGGTCTACTATTCTGACAGTATGGGAGGGCTACTATACTGATAGTATGGCAGGTCTACTATACTGATAGTATGACAAGTCTACTACACTGACAGTATGACAAGTCTACTATACTGACAGTTGTTCTGACCCCAGGTAACCTGGTGAAGCGAGTCTACCAGGCGAGAGTTATTCTGCTTACCTGACCAGGAATTAGATCAGAGGAAGGAAATATATTAAGTAAACGTCAGTGAGTGACTTAAAAGAATTCAAGCAGAGGATGAGCATCTTGCAAAAGTGGGAATAGGATGTTGACATTTTGTGACGTGACGCTGGCGGACCTCGTAACGCGTCACTTGAGTTACCACAGTCGTCAGGATCAGATGTATGTCTTGTACCTCCTGGGAAGAAGGACGAATACGGTGTCCTGGTTGGTGGTTGAGTGAAGACTACTTGTTGTCAAGTGTGAAGAAGCTGTAAGGGGACGTTGTGCATCAGTTCTCGGTGTTAGTGAAGATATTAGAGGCGACCAGAAGCCTAGTGTGTTGGTCGTGCCTGTGAGGGACTCTAATGTGTTATATCCTCAAGTGGAGGATGTAATGTAATTATAAAGTAAGGCACCAAGCCAGAAAGGCTATGTAGCACCATAGCCTTCCCGGCTCGGTGCCTCCACTCTTAGAGTGGAGGAGAGTAAGCAGGTATTTATGTGTGGAGCCTGCCAGGAGACTTTGTGTGCTCAAGTCAGGAGGAGAGTAGCTGTGAGAGGCAGTCCTAAAGTGACTTTGTTGGGCGGCCGAGAGTGACGCCATCTTGGAGCGCCAGAGGGCGAACCCCCTCACGTCCTGAATTCTGCGGTTTGTATGGAAGAAGTTAATGAAGGAACTTCGCATCTGAAGAAGAGTATATGCAGAACTCCAAGTGGGAGCTGAACTGCAAGTGGGAGTAGAACTTTAAGTTGAGGAGCAGAATTACACTGCGATAGAGCTGAACTTCAAGTGTAGGGGAGTTACATGTTTCTTTTGTGAAGCCGTGTGGAGGAGCTTCACTCTCATTCGAGTGGGACTTCATGTGCAGCAGATTGAAAGAACTGAAGGAGTACCTACCTGATTTTGAGGACTCGGATAGATGTTCTTAGTAGTGGGCCTCGAGCCTCGAGGAATAGAACAGAGGAACATATGGACACACTGATGTATGAGGGAGTGCTTGGTTGTATATTGGCATGAAAGGAGCAGTGTAAGGTGAGAGACTGATTTCTCTTTTGTTGGATATATATATATATATATATATATATATATATATATATATATATATATATATATATATATATATATATATTAGTTGTACCAGGTATTTGATCCCCAAGTAGTGAGGGGGCAGTTGGTTGTGAGCTGAAGATAGAGCAGCATCTTAATACGGTTTATGTGACGAAGGTCTGAGATAACAGTGGAGTGTAATCGGTTGGGGAGGACCCTAGGGAGCTGCACTCTAATATTACTTTTATATATATTCTTTTGTCTATGAACGCCTGGGCGCCTGACAGCTGGGTGGACAGCGCTTCAGACTCGTAGTCCTGAGGTTCCGTGTTCGATTCCCGGTGGAGGCGGAGACAAATGGGCAAAATGTTTCTTTCATCCTGATGCCCCTGTTACCTAGCAGTAAATAGGTACCTGGGAGTTAGACAGCTGCTACGGGCTGCTTCCTGAGGGGCGTGTAACAAAAAGGAGGCCTGGTCGAGGACCGGGCCGCGGGGACGGTAAGCCCCGAAATCATCTCCAGATAACCTCAATATATGACTTTGAGTAATAAATGTTTGTATGTTAACAGCTGATTTTTGCCCTTGTCCTGGTGTGGCTTCCTGGATGAGAGAGAGAGAGAGAGAGAGAGAGAGAGAGAGAGAGAGAGAGAGAGAGAGAGAGAGAGTTACGGTTGCAAATTAGGTGACAGTGGTCGGTGACTTCACAACGGGGATTTAGATCATCCTATGGTGTGGGGGAGTCACGGCGGCTCGAGTGGGTGTGTACTCATGACAACTAGGCCAGTTTCGAGCCATCCCTTTGAATAAAGGTGAGGCTGAACCCCTCTCCGAGAACAAGACGATTTCAATGTGAACTCCCAAGACATTGCAAGCCCTCCAGTGTCCATTGCTGGTCGACTGATGGCAGTAGAAGTGTGGTTGCGTGGTCGGTCATATTTTTATCAGGGAGTGGTTAGGGGTCTCTGCTCGTCGGTAAGCAAGTATCAGTTTGGCTCAATAACCAGTTTATAACCCCCCCCCCCGATACAGTATGACAGGTCTCCTTACATATGTAACAAAGTCGAGTGTAAGAACTGCTTCGAAATAGTTGTATCAGTAAATATGTAATATGTAATATGTAAGGAAAATCTATAAAAGGTGTAGGTGAAAGGTGTGGATACGAGCGGCTGTTTCTTCAATCATGCAAATTTATTCCTACCTTGTGTTTACCTTCTGCTGGTCTCTGGGATCAATATCCTTGCGATCCGGTCTCTGACCAGGCCTCTCTGTATGCTGTATTATGGCGTCGTTTCTGCACGTTTTATTCGTTGTATTAGCTCTCTCCATACAGGTATACATCAGGTTCTCATGATTTTTATTTATGTAAACATTATTATCGGCTTATTTGAATTGTAACAGGAATGTTTTTATGGAGTGTTTGAGATTTCAGTTGGTCGAGATTGTCGCCATCGTCATGAAATATCTGCTTTACACACACACACACACACACACACACACACACACACACACACACACACACACACACACACACACACACACACACACACATAGGGGGAGGGGGGTAGTCCTGTGGCTGAGTGGACAGCGCTTGATACTCGTAATCATAGGATCTGGGTTCGATCCCAGGGATGGCGGAAAACAAATGGGCACAGTTTCTTTTACCCTGATGCCCCTTGTTACCTAGCAGTAAATAGGTTCCTGGGAGTTAAACAGCTGTTACGGGCTGCTTCCTGTGTGTGTGTGTGTGTGTTTGTGTGTTGTGTGTTGTGTGTGTGTGTGTGTGTGTGTGTGTGTGTGTGTGTGTGTGTGTGTGTGTGTGTGTGTGTGTGTGTGTGTGTGTGTGTGTGTGTGTGTGTGTGTGTGTGATGCCTCTGTTCACTTAGCAGTAAATATGACGCAGTGAGTTAGGAGATTGTTGTGTCTTGCATTCTTACAAATCATCAGGCCTTGACCTAAGGAGGCATCAATAAGCCTAACAGGCCTGATGTTTCCATCTACGGGAAGCCGAATAATGAAACGGCGTTGATATATTGATTTGCAATGTTGCTTTTTCCTGTTTGCACGTTTTGCTCGAGTCGTCTAAATTATTAGTTTTAACCTTGTGAGTTACTTCAGGTGCATCATTACTGTAATCATTTTAACATTATCAAACCACACTTTGACAGCAAAACTGATTTTTTAATTGTAATAAAAATTTTCCTGTTATCGAAAGTGATGTTGTTGAGGGAAATGGGGCCGTGATACCATTAATCATCTTATCAGTCATTGGGTCTGGCCAGAATATAGATGGGTGATTCCTCTGACACTGTCTCGCCATATACCAAGCCTCCTTGAGGCTAGGTAAACCGGCACATCTACCCCTCCCATCCAACCTCTTCCAAAAGCACCAAAGAGAGCCAGAAATAAGCATGTCAATATTAGGAGAGACGTAAATAAAGTTCACTGCAGCAAAAGTTAAAAAAAAAAAAAATCCCAGGCTGTTGGACAATCACAAACAACACGAATGACAGTAAAGGACCAATTGATTAGACTTAGGAATTATGGAAATGTTTTAGCGAATGAGAAGGAAATCTGTGGGAAACTCAACGAAAGAGTTCAGGAGTACTTTAAGACAGAGCCAGAGTGTCACACAGAGCCACACTCACTGAGTGTGAGTGATGACAGACGTGTACAGGTCTGGACAAGCTTGTATCCTCCTCCGAGGAAGTGGAGACGCCCGATGTTAACTACATGTAACGAACATGATTAACTCCAGACGATATAGTGTCATGTGGCATCTGAAAGAAACTTCAGGTAGTCGGGGGGGGGGGGGAAGGGAAGTAGGCAGCTCCTCTAACTAGTGTCTACAACACAACCTTAGAGATCTGGAACTCCTTAATATATGCAAAACAGTGAACGTAATAACGATATTCAAGAAAGGAGACCATCAAGAGGCCATAAACTACAGAGTGGCTTCCATAGCATTCATTCCTTGCAGAGTGCTGGAGACTACAACCAGAAAGTCAATAGTGGAACATCTGGATTAAAAAGACACTGTAACGGAGAGTTAACATGTATTTGGATGGGATACGTTGTGGTTGAAAACGCTTTGGGTGCCTGTTGACAGACTCTCCAGCTTTGTACAGGCTGTATTTTGTAAAGGTGTCAAAAGCAAGTTTTTGTAAAATCGTGTCTTAGAAAAGCTGGAGTAGCAAGGTGGGATGACTGGTAAGATACCGTCCGGGTAAGGCAGGTCCTGAGGAGACACGCCACAGCCGAAGGGGAAATGATAGGAAATGAGAACAGTGCCAAGCACCGTCCCTGAAGCCTTCTCGGGGAGGATAAGGCTCACGAAGGACGCTCGGCCACTTGGAATAGACGGTAGAAGGACGGTTTCGCCTCTTGCAGGTCGGCGTTCAATCACCAATCGTCTAAGTGGTTGGGCACCATTCCATCCCTCAGTCCTATCCTAAATCTTTATCCTCATATCACCTGCCAAGTCCCATAAAGTCATGTGGCTTGGTGCCTTCTCCTAATACCTACCATACTTGACCCACGAAGGACTTTAGCATACTTCTGGAGGACGTTAACAAGCTGCATCAATCGATAGACAAATAACAGCAAGAGGTTAATCCCAGCAAATATAAATTATTGAAGATGGGAACAGGAGGACTGGAAACTAAGAGGGTTTTACGGCTTAACAGGATGTCAGGCAGGAGTTGAATTGCTTTAGCGTGGACATGACACTTGCATTAATACCAGAAGGGTTCGTAAATATTATGAAAGGGGCTTATGCAAAGCTGGAAAACAGTCAAACGGATTTTGTAAATCTCGAACAAGTGCTTCTAGCGTATTAAACACCGGTGAGAGTTGATGGTGAAGCTTGCATTGCGGTGTTGCTCTTGGTCACTGTGCCATGCAACATTGACTAACATTGCATTACTAAGATGCAATAATATAATATAATAATCGATTTATCATATTTGATATCTAATAGAAATGAACAATAAATTATCATCTATACAATACTGTATAATATTTTAATATAAGGACAATATAGTGATAAAATGTGAAGTATTTAAAATTATTCATTATACTATACTGTTCAGCACTATACTGTACCACGCTTCTCGATGAACATACTCTAAAAGTATTAAAAGTTTACTTTAGTCCTGGATAATGATCAAGACAAAAGTATACTTCCTGGATGGTCAGTAAACTGTTTTTGCGACCTAAATAACCCTTCAGAGGTTGACTGTCCTTAAGACCAACATTAAACTTCCATGTCGGCCAGTTTGGCATTGTGGTGGCCTTAATAACCCTTCATAGTTTGATAGGCCTTAAACAGTACACCGAATGAAACGAATACACTGTATTGCAATGATATAATAAACTGATATACCACCATATATTAAAGTACTGATGGACATACATATGTATTGCTGGTCAAGTTTTCGTGATATGTGACCGCATCAAGGCCTCTCTGGCAACCCGTGCCAGTGGCGGAACCTCCCAGTGTCGACCAGGGTCGCCAGTTGGCTGGCAGACACGGTAGTGGGTGGTTGTGTCGTGTTGCCTCTCCCCCAGAACTTTCACTTCGCTCCCTGTCAACCGAGCTGTGACCCCGTTCACCTCCGCCTTCAGTGTAGATATTTAAATTATTTGGTTATGCCATTTATTTTTTTCACCTAAGCAGTTAGGATCAATGTGCTGAGGAGAAACAAATATATTTGTATGGAAATAAATCTACATATTCGAGAAACTATATTCCCTTCGCCTGGCCCCAACTTCATTGAAAGTAGAACTTGGCAAAACGTTTAATGTAAGTGTAGGTTTGAAAGTAATTATTTGAGGTATTCAAGTTAACCTATTTTTCCTGAGATAGTTATCCCGCGATCTCTCAGTGGAACAAGTTAACAAGTTTAAATAAGATCACAGATAAGTTGTCCAGAGGAGCAAGACCAGACGCGACCAAACACGAATTAGTCTTAGGAACCTGCCCGCCAGAGTTCACTAGCGATGGTTTGGTGTGCTCGCTCCTGGGCCATCGGCTGCTCCTTCACCCTTGCCTCTATAGGTAAGCAAGTTACTGTTGGTGCTGGCTGTGGTGTCGGCTGTGATCTTCGGCGCCGCTTACTCTCTATAAATTGTTAAGTTGGTAGACAGCTGTGTGCTAGTCACTGCTGCCCCTTGTGTGTGTGTGTGTGTGTGTGTGTGTGTGTGTGTGTGTGTGTGTGTGTGTGTGTGTGTGTGTGTGTGTGTGTGTGTACTCACCTATTTGTACTCACCTATTTGTGCTTGCGGGGGTTGAGCTTGGGCTCTTTGGTCCCGCCTCTCAACTGTCAATCAAACGTGTGTGTGTGTGTGTGTGTTCTTATTCCTGTGTATGTTTGTCTTCATTTACACGGGTATTTTTGCATTTATACCACTGTGTGTGTTTATACACGAGTGTGTGTATTTGTGTGTATATGCGTGTATAATTTAATACCTTGTGTGTGTTTGTGTGTATCTCTTATTGAGATTGTAAATGTTTTTCTAAGGAAAATGGGCTTGCTTTAGGTGTGTTTTCACTACTGTTGTATATACGTGCGTCTGTTCTCAAGAGCAGAAACTGAAATACAGAAAAAGATCTGAAATGATCCGTATTTAAAAAAAATCCAAATAATGATACCTTAACTGTTTTGTCTTGGTCGTTTTGCGAATATTAAGAAGCTTCTCAAGAAAATATTTAAGTATTACAAATGATTGTGCATTGGTATAAATTATTTTGTTAAATAGATTTATATTTTAATTCTGGTTATACAAACCATTCATAAATGATTCCTAGTACATGTGAGTCATAATTCAGGGTCCATGTAGTTACTTAAAAAAAAACTCAAAATAGGCTCTGTTTTTTCAGTTGCTTCTGGGTAGGTAAACTGAGGAATAAATTCCTCTGGTATACAGAGTGAGAGTATACATAACCCCTAATATTTTTTGGGTTTAAATTTAATTTTTAAGCTTAAAAAAACCGGAATATTTATCTAATGACCCTGGTAGTCATTAAGCCCTACGTCGTAATCCTCATCTAACCTAAATAACCAAACTTAACTAACCTAACGCACCTAACATAACCTAGCTTAATCTAATTTAACTAACCTACCAAAGCTAGCCTAACCTACCAAACCCAATCTAAGTAAATTAATTTATCTAACTTAACTAACCTAACTTATCTAACTTACCTAACCTAACTCACATAAGCCTAACCAATCCTATCTTTCAGGTACACGGTATATAAGAGTTCATAGTTCACAGTCTTTCAGTACGCTGTATGCTATCTACATTTTATTAATTATGAAAGTATTAATAAGTAAATTAAACATATATTTTATACCAATTAATTTGATTTAAAAGTGTGCGAATTTTTTATGTGTTTTTGAGAGCCTGAATTATGTATAAGAGTTAATATTCTTTTAAATAGAGTGAATCAAAGAACATGTATTTTGGTATGTTCAACAAGAGTCCTGTCTAGGAAAATACCATGAAATTCTTTATAGGAAAAGACCATGAAAGTCGAGAGGAATGTAGAAAGAAAGGTGAAGAATAACCAGAGNCGCCTCGTGACGCGGACAGGTATAACATAGTTGAGATGGGAGACCAGGGAGGCCAGGATGCGGCTCTTCGTCACCAGGTGGCCACACAAGATTGTTTGCTGTCAATATGCTCCTCCATTTGTTTAGTTTCCATGACATAAATGGGTTTTAGCAAAACGGTTTAATAATTTGCCATCTGTAGATAAAATTAGACATATGGTATTGACAGCAAATATCAGCAGGTAGAATATGGCCACAGAGTATGACCAGAGTGTGAGAGCCGTGGTGGGACGCAGCCCTGGGAATATGATGACACACTCTGAACGGTGACCACCCTCGCCCTCACTTTCACCAGACGTGACCCTGTGACAGCCCCCACCATGTGACCTGATGATTTTGTTGTCTCTTGGTTGGTTGGCAATGTGGCGACCTGGAGCAACTGTAGGATGGTGTGGAGAGCTGTGTAAGGACTGAGGATGGTGCGAATGTTCAAGTGGCTGAGGATGGTCCCAATGATGGTTAGAGGTCTTGTGGGGACCTGAGTCACCAGGTGTGGTATTGTGGTGGTCCCAGCAGTAGGGGAAGCCCCCCAGGAACTTCACCACCGACGTCCACACCCGCAGTAAACGCACCATGCAGGAACCTGCAAGGACATATTTGGTAATAAATAAAAAATGTGGTACAAATTCTAGGCAGTGGTACAGTTGATGGTAGAGTTGACTTGTCGCAAATTTCAGACACCTGACTCCCTTTGCATATTTGGGTAACTTGACAGACACCTGTCTCTCTTGCCGGACACCGTGGTCACTCGGAGGACACCTGAGTAGATTGGTGAGTGTCTGGGTAACTTGGGGAAGTTCTTGTTTACGTGTGCTCTACTTTTTCTTCAGGGAACATCTTGGTCTCCAAAAACCTTCAATATCCACCTAGTTATTCCACTGAATATACATCAGGATCGTATGTTGAACACCTGGCTTCCTTGGCAGAATAGATGAACACATGGCTGATTTAATACTAGTTGTTATATACACCTGGTACGCTGGGTGGTAGTGGACACCTGGCCTCCTTTGACAAAGGTTGTAGTTACCTGGTCGCTTAGTGATGAAAGACTGCCCGTGAGCTTGCCTTGGAAGATCAATGTTGCCGTTGTGAAATGTGACGCAATGACGTCAGAGACAATGACGGGGCTGGGGAGAGAGACAAGCTTGGGTTGAGAGACAAGTGTGGGGTGAGAGACAAGGGTGGGGTGAGACGGGGCTGGGGTGAGAGACAAGGGTGGGGTGAGAGACAAGGGTGGGGTAGGGGGCTGGGAGAGAGACGGGGCTGGGGTAGAGAGGGGGCTGGGGAGAGAGACGGGGCTGGGGAAAGAAACGGGGCTGGGGTGAGAGATAAGGCTGGGATGAGAGACGGGGCTGGAGAGAGAAACGGGGCTGGGGTAAGACGGAACTATCTTCTGTTATCTTGAAACGATTTCTGGGCTTTAGTGTCCCCGCGGCCCGGTCCTCGACCAGGCCTCCACCCCCAGGAAGCAGCCCGTGACAGCTGACTAACACCCAGGTACCTATTTGACTGCTAGGTAACAGGGTAATAGGGTGAAAGAAACTCTGCCCATTGTTTCTCGCCGGTGCCCGGGATCGAACCCGGGACCACAGGATCACAAAACCAGCGTGCTGTCCGCTCGGCCGACCGGTTCCCTAGCCGACCGGGCTAGGGAGAGTGACGGGTAAGAAATATAATACGGAGCTGAAGTAAGACAGGGCAGAAGTCTGACGAAGGGCTTGAACGTAAGAGAACTCAACCTAGAAGTCTTAATCACAAGAATGACACCATCAACGTGTGCTTCTTACCTGGGCCGTGACGAGGTCCGGCGTCGAGGAGAGGACTACAATTTGAAACACATCATAAAGTCCAAATACGATGTTGTCCCATTTAACCTGTTTGTCATTGGTGGTGGCAAAGTAGAGTTTCACAATGAAGTAGCCGATACAGCGCGCGGTAAGGGTCAGGATGGGCGTGGAGAAGTAGGTATTGAGGAGCTGCTGGCACTGATGGAGCTGCACCAAGCGCCAACACGCAACCCGCACTTCCTCTACGGTGTCGTCCTCACTTTCTGGAGTCCCATTACTACTGTAACTGGTACTGGGGAGCGCTTGGAGTCCTTCACACCGTGGAGACACACACACAGTCTCCACAGTACGCTGCAGGTCGTCCAGCAACGCAGCCATGAGGCGAACCGTCAGATAGAACCCACTGATGTGGGAAAATATAATACTATGCATAATGAAATGATAAATAGCTTTATTCATAAAATATAAAAATACCGTGGAAAAATCAGAAACATTTAATATTTCTGTTATCCGGACTATTATGAAAGAAATGCCAGCGATGGTGAACATAAGAGAAATCACGAGGAAGGATTTGTCTTGTCTTAGTGACCATCGCCTCGTGACGTGGACAGGTGTAACATGGTTGAGGTGGGAGACCAGGGAGGCCAGGACGCGGCTCTTCATCACCAGGTGGCCACACAAGATTATTGATGTCAAAATGCTCACCACATTCATTATAGTTTCCATGGCATGAATGGTTTTAGCAAAATGGTTTAATAATTTGCCATCTTTAGGTAAAATTAGACATACGGTTTTGACAGCTAATATCAGCAGGTAGAATATGGCCACAGAGTATGACCAGAGTGTGAGAGCCGTGGTGGGACGCAGCCCTGGGAACATGGTGACACACTCTGAGCGGTGATCACACTCGCCCTCTCTTCCACCAGACGTGACCCTGCGCCAGTCTCCACCATGTGACCTGATGATTTTGTTGTATCTTGGTTGGTTGGCAGTGTGGCGACCAGGAGCAACTGTAGGATGGTGTGGAGAGCTGTGTAAGGATTGAGGATGGTGCGAATGTTCAAGTGGCTGAGGATGGTCCGAATGATGGTGAGAGGTCTTGTGGGGAACTGAGTCACCAGGAGTGGTATTGTGGTGGTCCCAGCAGTAGGGGAAGCCCCCCAGGAACTTCACCACCGACGTCCACACCCGCAGTAAACGCACCAATGCAGGAACCCGCGAGGCCATGTTTGGTAACCAAAAAAAAAGTGATACAAATTATAGACGATGGTACAGTTGACGGTGGAGTTCACTTGGCGTAAATTTCAGACACCTGACTCCCTTTGCATATCTGAGTAACTTGGCAGACACCTGTCTCTCTTGCCGGATACCGTGGTCACTTAGAGGACACCTGAGTAGATTGGTGAGTGTCTGAGTAACTTGAGGAACATCTGGTTTACGTGGGCTCTACTTTCCCTTGAAGGAACATCTTGGTTTCCAGAAACCTTTTATATCCATCTAGTTATCCCGGTGAATATATATCAGGATCGTATGTTGAACACCTGGCTTCCTTGACAATATATATGAACACATGGCTGATTTAGTACTAGTTGTTATATACACCTGGTACGCTGGGTGGTAGTAGACACCTGGCCTCCTTTCACAAAGGTTGTAGTTACCTGGTCGCTTAGTGATGACTGACTGCCCGTGAGCTTGCCTTGGAAGATCAATGTTGCCGTTGTGAAATGTGTGACGTAATGATGTGAGAGACAAGGACGGGGCTGGAGTGTGTGACGGGGCCAGAATGAGAGATGAAGCTGAAGAGCAAAACGTGGCTAGGGTGAGGGCCGGAGCTGGGGGGAGAGACGGGGCTAGGGAGAGAGACGGGTAAGGAATACAAAACGGAACTGGAGTAAGACAAGGCAGAAGTCTGATGAAGGGCTTGAACGAGAGTGAACTCAACCTGGGCGTCTTAATCATATGATTTACCCCAACGTGTGTTTCTTACCTGGGTCGTGACGAGGTCCGGCGTCGAGGAGAGAACTACAATTTGAAACACATCCAGCAGGCCAAACATGATGGTGACCCAAGTAATCTGTTCTTCTGGTGCGGTGGCACTGTAGAGTTGCATAATGAAGTAGCCGATGCTGCGCGCGGTAAGGGTCAGGATGGGTGTGGAGAAGTAGGTATTGATGAGCCGCTGGCACTGATGGAGCTGCACCAAGCGCCAACACGCAGCCCGCACTTCCTCTAAGGTGTTGTCCTCACTACCTCTGTCTTCCTTTTTTTCAGGGGCTCCATTACAACTGTGACTAGTACTGGGGAGCTCTTGGAATCCTTCACACCGTTTAGACGTACTCACAGTCTTAACAGTACGCTGCAGGTCGTCCAGCAAGGTAGCCATGAGGGAAACCGTCAGATAGAATCCATTTACGTGGGTTAATATAAAACCTTGCATTAGAGGATGATAAATTATTGAAGTCATAAAAAGGAATAATCCAGTAGAAAAGTCAGGGATTTGTATTATTATTTGTGTGAGGAATATTATGACGCAAATGGCATCCATAATGAACGTGAGAGAGATAACGAGGAAGGGTTTGTCTTGGTTTAGTGACCATCGCATCGTGACGTGGACAGGTGTAACATGGTTGAGGTGGGAGACCAGGGAGGCCAGGACACGGCTCTTCGTCACCAGGTGGCCACACAAAATTGTTGCTGTCAAAGTGCTCACCATATTCACTATAGTTTCCATGGCATCCATGGTTTTAGCAAAACGGTTTAATAATTTGCCATCTTTAGGAAAAATTAGACATATGGTATTGACAGCTAATATCAGCAGGTAGAATAAGGCGACAGAGTATGACCAGAGTGTGAGAGCTTTGGTGGGACGCAGCCCTGGGAATATGGTGACACACTCTGAGCGGTGACCACACTCGTCCTCACTGTCACCAGACGTGACCCTGCGCCAGCCCCCACCATGTGACCTGATGATTTTGTTGTATCTTGGTTGGTTGGCAGTGTGGCGACCAGGAGGAACTGTAGGATGGTGTGGAGAGCTGTGTAAGGACTGAGGATGGTGCGAATGTTCAAGTGGCTGAGGATGGTCCCAATATTGGTGAGAGGTCTTGTGGGGACCTGAGTCACCAGGTGTGGTATTGTGGTGGTCCCAGCAGTAGGGGAAACCCCCCAGGAACTTCACCACCGACGTCCACACCCGCAGTAAACGCACCAGTGTAGGAACACCTGAGGCCATGTATGGAAACAGACCAAAGTGGTACGAATATGAATTAATATTTGGTAGGATAGTGAAGCTGACCTGGCTTATATTTCAGACACTTGACTCACTGTATATATCTTGCTCATCTAGAGGGCACCTGGCACTCTTAATGCCCGCCAGGCTCTCTAGATGGACACTTGTGTCACCTGGTGAATAATGTGATAGGTTCTTATTCATCTGCTTACCTAGTTCATGTACATCATTTGCATTTTCTTTGAAAGTAGTATAAATGGACCCCTGGCTATATGGGTGTTGGTTGGGTATTCAGTAGGTTCACTGTGCGGGTGTGGACGCCTGAACACTGTGCGGGTGTGGACACCTGGAACACTGGGTGATGGTCACCAGGGTTACCCTGTCAAGACTGTCTGCTCTTAATTGGACTAGAAAGATCAATGTTGCCCTCATAATATATGACGCGCAGTGACGAGATAAAGTGAGGGAGAGAGAGAGAGAGAGAGAGAGAGAGAGAGAGAGAGAGAGAGAGAGAGAGAGAGAGAGAGAGAGAGAGAGAGAGAGAGAGAGAGAGAGAGAGGAAATTGTACAGTAACTGTAACAAAAGAATTTGTTTTACATACATACATGAACGTCTCCCCATTGCGAAGGTCCTCCTTCATCTCCTGTGTTTGTAAACTGAATTTTTGTGACCGTGATTCTGAAGCGGCTGAGTCCTTCTAGCGTTAATGCTCCTTGGACTCACACGACATAAGAACCATTCACCGGTGACTACATTTGTATAATTAGACAATTACTTATTGCTGAAAATAGGATTCACGTATTTGCTTGTTAAGTTTCTCGCTACTGTTTCCAATAGATTATATCTCCAAGTATACGCATCCTTGTACAGTTTTCTTTTTTTTTTCAATCTATATTACCACGGTTGTAGTTCCTCATGATGGGAGTCGAGGCCAATTTCCGGTTATAATAGAGGCATTATAGTAACAATTGCTTTAAGGTGGAAAGGGGAACAAGGAATGTGTGAGAAAACTTGTTTAAGGGTGGTAAGGACGTCAGGAACAAGCACTCGGCAGAATGGTTGTTTAGGTCTTGGAAGTGATGCGAGGATAAGACAGGAGCTGGGACTGGTTAGAGTTAAGGAAAGGTGCCCAACTATTTGAACACTCAAGGATTGAACACAGACCTGCAAAAGTTGAGAGTGACATTGTTCCGACCAGTCTAAGTGGATGGAAATTGGGGATGTGTGGTGTGCGACAGTTTCGTGAGGGAGTGGGCAGTGAGTGCTGGTAGTGGAACGTGAGACACACTAAGGTGGGAGAAAGGTAGCTGCGTGCGATTTTGTTAGTGGTCATTTGTGAAAAAGTTCCGCGTGCCACAGGGCATACCCCAAATGTCGTCTCCAAAGTGCACAGAGCTTGAACTTGTGTATCTAACCTGGTCCGTGACGAGGTCCGGCGTCCAGGAGAAGATCACGACTTGAAACACGTCGTACAAGAGGAACATGATGGTTGTCCATTCAAGGTTTGTATCCTGTGTTACGTTACCATAAAGTGCCATGATAATGGAGCCGATGCTGCGCGCGGTAAGGGTCAGAATGGGTGTGGAGAAGTAGGTATTTAGGAGCCGCTGGCACTGATGGAGCTGCACCAAGCGCCAACACGCAGCCCGCACTTCCTCTACGGTGTTGTCCTCACTACCTCTGTCTTCCCTACTTTCTGGAGCACCATTACTACTGTGACTGGTACTGGGGAGCTCTTGGAGTTCTTCACACCGTGGAGACACACTCACAGTCTCCACAGTACGATGCAGGTCGTCCAGCAACTCAGCCATGAGGCGAACCGTCAGATAGAACCCATTTGTGTGGGCTAGTATTATTATCATCAGAATGCCACGAGGAATTGTACTTTTCATAAAATGAGAGAAAATTGCATTGAAATTCGACTTATGAAATATTGTCTTGCTTTGAAATCCTATGAAACAAAGCATAAGAACAGTGAACATGAGGGAGATCACGAGGAAGGGTTTGTCTTGCCTTAGTGACCATCGCCTCGTGACGTGGACAGGTGTAACATGGTTGAGGTGGGAGAC
The DNA here is from genome assembly GCA_020271785.1 of Procambarus virginalis. Classification (NCBI taxonomy): domain Eukaryota; kingdom Metazoa; phylum Arthropoda; class Malacostraca; order Decapoda; family Cambaridae; genus Procambarus; species Procambarus virginalis. Next base: position 44,162,620 of record WNGS01164437.1, on the reverse strand, counting down.
CAGGGAGGCCAGGACGCGGCTCTTCGTCACCAGGTGGCCACACAAGACTGCTCCTGTCACAATCTCTACAACTTCAATTATAGAACGTGTGGCAGTATAGGTCCCAGAAGTGCTCGAAATTTTGTCCTGTTTAGGTAAAATGAGACACATTAGATTGATAGTCAAACTCTGCAGGTAAAATATCCCCACACTGTACGACCAGAGTGTGAGGGCCCTGGTGGAGCGCAGCCCTGGGAATATGGTATTACACTCTGAGCACTTCCCACACTCGCCTTCACGTGAGTGTTGGTGAAGTGGCTGAGGGTGGTCCGGATGTCGGTGAGAGGTCTTGTGGGAACCTGAGTCACCAGGTGCAGTAGTGTGGTGGTCCCAGCAGTAGGGGAAGCCCCCCAGGAACTTCACCACAGACGCCCACACCCGCAGTAAACGCGTCAGTGCAGGAACTCCCGGGGCCATGTTTGGTAACATAGAACACATCACTTTCTAACAAATACCTGATGCTGTCAGTGTTGGCTAATGGAGTTAACGTGGTTTATAATCCTGGCTTACTTGGTAGATACCTGGCTTACTTGGTGTACACGTGGCTGACTTGGGGGACGTGGGCTCCTTTGAACACCTAGATTTTCGGTATTGTTAACTCACAGAATCATCACCTGACATTCTGTTAATTTTGGAATCCCTTGCCAGTTGGTTGTATTAGACATGTGGCTCCCGTGGTGGACATGTGACTTTCGGGGTGGGCATGTGGTGACCATGTGGGCATGTGGTGACCATGTGGCTCCCGTGGTGGACATGCAGGATAGCTGAGTTATGCGTGAAGTTGGAACCTGGCTCGCCTGGTGGGAGATTGAAAACCTGGCTTTCTAGAATTTGTTGAAGACACCCGGTTCGTCACTGGGTAGCAGTTACGAACTGCTTGTGGTTGACACTTAGTTCCTCACTGGGCAGACACCTGGTTCCACACTGGGCAGACACCTGGTTCCTCACTGGGCAGATATCTGGTTTTTCACTTCACCTGGTTCCTTACTTGGTAATAAAGGTAGATGACACCTGGTTTTTCACAGGGTGGAGGCGGCTTCCACCGGCGTCGCGTGGAGAGCACTGACCACCAGCACGCCACACAACCAACATTGATGTTATCCCAGTGCATTTGTTACGCGATGATAATGTTTATTGACTCTCCAGAGTCAATAAAGAGTCAAAAGGAGTGCTGGCCTTCAGGTATGTTTACTTCGTCAAGAGCCCTAATAACAGCTCTTTCAGTGTCCCCTCCTTCGTCAGGAGCAATGATAACAGCTGCTTCAGCATCAGCTTACGTCAGGAGCCATGATAACATCCAGGCTTGACCCTTCCCAAAATGCAACCCCACAACAGTTGCCTAACTCCCGAGTACCTATTTACGCTTTTTGTGAACAGCGGCATCAGGTGGAAGGAATTGAATCAAATCATTTCTGTTCCGCCCAGAGATTGAACATGGGATTCTCAACTGTAAGTCGTCGTTGGAGCCGCTGAATTATCGAGACGCCAATGGAGACTGGCCTGTTTCTGGCAGTCCTGATGTTGAAGTTGACGTGTATCACTTGATGGTCCGAGGAAGATCATAGACCAATGGCCGACAAGGTAAAACGAGGGTTTTCCTGTCAGGTTTCCAATGGTTGGGAAAAGGAAGCCTTTTAGTCTTCTCCAGGTCCCTCTAGGCCAGCGTCTGACTGTTCCAAGGATGCAATCCATGACAGTCGCCAAACAGTTATCTATATTTACTGCTAGGTGAACAGTTATCGGGGGCAAGGATACTTGCCCAACCCGGAAATCGGATTTCAGTCCAATCAATTATGATCTGACTGTACAATAGGTCAGCAGAATTTACATATGATTTGTCAGATGAAATTTAATTTTATGAAATACTTATACAGCCTGTTGTTGCCGCCTGCCTCCCACGAGAAAGATGAACGGACATTGATCTTCAGATAGAGGCCACCATTACTGTAGTGGCCTTGACGGGGACAGGAAGCCGGCAGCTTGACAAAGATGTTCCTCATTTTCGTTGAGGAATTTTTCCAACTGGATTTTGAACTGTCTTGGCATTTGCGACTTCGGTGGATAGGCGGACACATTAGTGATTACAAATCGCTTATTCTATTAGATGTTCCACCGTCGCGTCTAAGATGTTCCACAGTCGGGCCAAAGATGTTCCACAGTCGCGTCTGACGAAGCTTCAGCGGACAGGCGATTCAGTTGGTTTATTACTTTAGTCCTTTATTATTTCCACGTAACTCATACCTTTCACCTGCGGCACTAGTCAATGTAAAAACTGCAATATATATATATACTCGGATACCCATGGTGTTTGAAGAACCAACAGAGGCTGTCAGTTTATCTCTACTGTTCCGCGTTAATGTCTTCCTGGCGTTGGGAATCCTAAGATGAGATTGGTGTTCCAATGTTTTGGGGAACTTACATGAGTATAGCCGGTATGTGAGTGGGCTGCGTTGTGATGGACTGTATCCTGGATTAGACTAACCAATATCTTCAGTGTTCGGTAGGATTTATTGATGTTAAATACTAGTCGCAGTTCAATGATGATTTTATTTTGGATTATTTGCGTTTCTTTTACTAGTGCGGAATGCCCTCTCAAAGTGCGCCTTGTTGTTATTATGGTTATAATGATAATAATTATTATAACACAGAGACATCAAATTATCGTGATATATCAATAAGAAAATCCTCAGGAGCTGTGATATGAGGGGTTCGAACTTGTGCGCTGGGTGTTCCCAGATACATAGACGATTACGCCATGACATGGTCAAAAGAATTCCAACCTGAGGCACTACTGCACGCTCGAGGATTCCCGAGGCTTCCTCCACTGCAGCCGAGCCAGTGTGTCTCAGAGTTCTCCCTCCCATGCACGCTGGCTCCGTCGTCCAGTAGTTCTACCTCTGACGCTCCTCTTTCAATACACAGAGAAATCTCATTATGGTAATATATCAATGAGAAAATCCACGGGAGTCGTGATGAGGATTCGAACCTATGCACTGGGTATATGCACCCAGATGCACGCTCTTAGACCATGTCGTGGCGAGTCGTCTAGCACGTGCATCTGGGAATACCCAACGCATAGGTTCGAAGACTCATTATGGCTTCTGTGGATTTTCTCAGAATTATTATAAATGATTATTATTATTATTATCGTTATGTAGTCAATGTCTAGACAGGTCGCTTGCCCAGGAGAGACTTCATAGTTAATTCATTTAATGTCTGTCTCATTTGTTGCCGTCAAAGTGCTTCTCACTCTTATGGTGTGCTTGTGGACCGTGGAAGTTTATCGTGACATAAAATACGTCAGTAAACACATTTTAACAGAGTATTATTCTGTAATGAGTCTTAGCGCTGGTGCGTGTGTGTTGTTTGGGCGGGGTGCCTCCAGGATAAACACAGGAAGCCAGCCAGTGTTGCTGATTATCGTACGCCGACCAGTGATGTTAACTTACTCGGCATCCCTTCACTCTCAAATTGATAGTGAGGCTCGACATTTTGTCGATGTGTTAAACGGCGGTTGAAGTGTTTATGTGCTTCCTCGTCATGTAGCATAGTTTTCCTATATCACATGTGGACCTGTTAACCTGTCGTATATGGACTGTTGGACCCGATTGTTGGACTCATTGATCGATTGTTGGACATGTTGGTGAATTGCTGGACACCCGGTCGAATTAGATAACAGACTCATTGTTGCCACCTGCTCATGCGGTGGACACCTGGATTATATAGGAGCATCCCATTCATATGATGGACCTCGTACTAATTTGGGGAGAGCTGCCTAGGCGTACAGTGCACCGTGTTCCTATATTGGTTGTCTGAGCCTCATTCATTAGGCAGACACTTGGCACATGTGGCTTGCATGGTGGACACCTGATTCATATTGTGAACACATGGATCACTTGGCAGACTCCTGGCTTTCATTGTGGACATTTGGTTAGTTCGCTGAACACCACCGGCCTCTACCAAACATTGAGCAGGAGGATCAAAAATTGAATATAAATAAATATGTTTATTCAGGTAAGGTATATACATACAAGTGATGTTACATTAATGGATCGAATTATAGATAGAGCTAGTACATACAATGCCTAAAGCCACTATTACGCAATGCGTTTCGGGCAGCCTACCTGATATACCTGACCTGACTCATGTTGTAGACACCTAACCCACTCATTATTGATGTGACCCAGGTCGTCTAAACTGTGTACACACAACAGGAGCGGCAGCCTCGAGCAGGTGACCGCCTATGCTGTCAGTCAACATGGAGTTATTAAGGCCAGGAATGTTAAGAGATGGGAATATTTGCTGGTTAAGGCGTGTGCAGTGTTGGGAGAACATAAGAAATATTGACATTTACACAGGTTAGCACCTCACAAACTTGATATACATTAATAATATTAACGCACAAAGGTCAAGGCTCCTGGCTGGAGCTGATGTTGTACTGAGTCGATTCTGATTACACGAGCAAGTCACCCCCGTCACAACCGAATTGTCCTGGATTCAGTTTTATTACCGCAATAATAAAATTGTCAAATTTATTTGGGAGAGTTATATATATATATATATATAATATATATATATATTATATATATATATATATAATATATATATATATATATATATATTGGTAGCAGTCTTTCCTGTAGACATATATTATTAAATATGACCGAAAAAGTAAGATTAATGATTCTAACAAGAATTTTCTCAATATTTCTTATGTTTCTTTTCACTGTTGATGGTAACTGAAAAAATCAATTCTCCAAAATTCATTTTTATTTCTAGTCTGACGCGACACTTGAACGCGTTTCGTAATAACTTATTACATTTTCAAAGACTTTAGTTTACACACACAACTATAATCTGCAAACACTAAACAGAGTTCTACTATGCTATAATTTAAACGGCTTTCATTTAAATACCTGCATTTGGGTGAGGTGATATGCTACAACAGTTTTGGATGAGGTGAAAACAAACTTTCAACACAAGACAGAACACGAAACAATGGGTATAATATTGGGTAAATTAAAGGGAAGAATGGAAGTAACTGCAAAGGGCCTATTGGCCCATATTTCTTGATGCTTCTATATTGGTGCGGAGTCTTGAAGTGGGTAGAATATAGTTGTGCATTAATTGGCTGTTGATTGCTGGTGTTGACTTCTTGATGTGTAGTGCCTCGCAGATGTCAAGCCGCCTGCTATCGCTGTATCTATCGATAATTTCTGTGTTTTTTGTTAAGACTTCTCTGGCGATGGTCTGGTTGTGGGAGGAGATTATATGTTCCTTAATGGAGCCCTGTTGCTTATGCATCGTTAATCGCCTGGAAAGAGATGTTGTTGTCTTGCCTATATACTAAGTTCTTTGAGGCTTAATTACAGTTCCTCATATGATTTTTCAATTACCATCGACAGTGAAAAGAAACATAAAGAAATAGTGAAAAAATTCGTGTTAGAATTATTAATCTTACTTTTTCGGTCATATTTAATAATATAATATATATATGATAGATTATAGGCTTAGACTCGGTTACAAGTATCTCTGGGAATTCTCATTATCTGCTGACTTAGACCTGACCAAATGTAACCTGTGTCAACAAAATTATTCGCACACCCTCCGTCACTATGTGATGGAGTGCGAAAAGATACATGAATTCAGAGACAATTCTATAACAAATGTTCCAGAGATGTGTAAATATTTCATTCTAAATAATCTGCTAATCAGAAATTTAGCCAAATATCCTCAGTTTGCTAACTGTAGGTAGTAACTAAGTGATTGTAACCTATCCACCGCTGCCCACTGGATGATGGGCGGTGTGTAGGACAATCGTATCAATTGTGACACTAGCTCTCCACATATGTCAGTTGCTTAATTTAGAAACTACTTTTGGCTCGATCAATTTGGCTCAATCTCGAACCCACTCTTGATGTGTCGATGTGCATTGAATTTTGTAACTAGCTCATCAAGGTTGTAACTTGCTTAACTAAATGAATTGTGGGGTTCAGTCCCTGAGCCCATTATGTGCCTCTGTAACCCTTTCCACTACCGCCCACAAGATGGGTATGGGGTGCATAATAAATGAACTAAACTAAACTAACGAATTAAAAAGTTGTCCATCCTATGCCTTATTCAAAAGTAAAACCAAAACGTACCTAATTTCATCTCTTAGTTTCCTACCTTGTGCTTCATACTCGCACAGTATCTTGTGCTACCCACTCCCCTAAACTATGTGCCTAAGCCATACAACTTCACCAGTGTAATGTCTGCATTTTTTTTGAGATATATACAAGAGTTGTTACATTCTTGTACAGCCACTAGTACGTGTAGCGTTTCGGGCAGGTCCCTGGAATACGATCCCCTGCCGCGAAGAATCGTTGTTACAACCAAGTACACATTTTACTGTTGAGTTAAACAGAGGCTACAGTTAAGGATTTGCGCCAGTAAATCCTCCCGGCCAGGATACGAACCCATGACAAAGCGCTCGTGGAACGCCAGGCGAGTGTCTTACACTGCACCCGGAGACTGGTAAATCTTATCTTTTGGAGAAACTGGTGAGAAACTGGTGATTTATATCACGGTTATGTTAAACGGAAATATACTGCAATGTACCTAGAAAAAATCCTCAAATTAGGGTACAATGTACCTGTTGATAATCCTCAAATTTTATTATAATGTACCTCCAAATTTCTTCAAATTCTCTTACAATGCACCGATCAGCATTTTTCAATTTTGCTAGAAATTATCTACTTAATATATCTGTTAGATTAGGACCTGCCCGAAATACTATGTGTGTTAGAGATTTTACAGGAATGTAAAAACATGTTGATCAGACCACACACTAGAAGGTAAGGGACGACGACGTTTCGATCCAGCACGGACCGAACGTCGTCGTCCCTTCACTTTCTAGTGTGTGGTCTGGTCAACATACTTAGCCACGTTATTGTGACTCATCGCCTGCAATGTAAAGCATCATGCTATGTACTCTCATAAACCCAATGTACTTTCTTGTATGTATAAATAAATAAATAAATAAATAAATAAATAATAAATAAATAAATAAATAATATGAGTTCTCGTCTAACGACACTTAAGAATTCAGTTCGACAGCCTAGGATTATGTTCAATATTATCTTTATTTACTGCAAGTCTGGCAAGAGCACCTCAAGTAAGCAATTATCCAAAGAAGGCACCAAGCTAAGACAACTATGTAGCAAGAGGATCGCAAACAGTTGGCCAGTTCAATGCGGGTGATTAGTGTTTAGTTAGCGACGCCCTCACCAGAGGGCAGCACCTCCCAGGAGACGCGCGGAAGCAGCAAGTGGTATTACAACTGCGGCGATCAGCATATCGATATAGGTAAATCCACATTTATATGCGGAGTGTATTAAGTAACTATACTAAAATGGCACCACACCTGTAAGACTATACAACAGTGTAAAAATGGTAATTTTAAAATAAAATAAATAAAAACTTAAAAGCTGTAACACTACTCAAGCCTTACCCTACCTCGCCCGGGAGGTGCTGCCCTCTAGTGACGCCGCTCACAACTAACGACCAGGGCACCCCCCCAAAAAAAAATAACAAATATTTAAATGTTCCCAAAAATCCCACATTCACTAATTATTAGAACCTGTATTTGAGGTCGATCTCGAACCCATTGTTGATGTGACGACTTATATTGAATTTTGTAACTAGCTCATCAAGATTGTAACTTGCTTAGCTAAATGAATTGTGGGGTTCAGTCCCTGAGCCCATTATGTGCCTCTGTAACCCTTTCCACTACCGCCCACAAGATGGGTATGGGGTGCATAATAAATGAACTAAAACTAAAACTAACACTAATTATACGTTTCCAAGAAATTCCACTTACTACAAATGATAATCTGCAGAGAATTTGGGCCGAAGCTGCTGGTGAGGGTAGACGCTAATTGCCGAGTTGGTCCTGTCTACTTACTGGAGCCTTGATGAACTCTGTGTTCTTCGCCAGTTAACTGACTGGTCGGTGACCACTTCACTTCATTGTCCAAAGGGCTTGGAGAAGTTGGGAGGGAAGGAAGCTTAGTTTCAACATCAAAAGGGTTTGGAGAAGTTTCCGGAATGAAGAAGGATGGCCGGGAAGTTGAAATTCACGAAGAGACGACAGATGTGGGATATGTAGCGAGTACACACAATATACTCACTACAGCCTCTCATTAGCTTAATGGCATAACTATTTTATTATTATTATTATTATATTTACGTGCAAAGCATGCTAAGAAATACAATAAAACAAGGTCATGAGAACGAAACATAACACCGGCCTGAAGGGCGCACAATAGTACAACACATTACAACACAGTACAACACAGTACAACAGAAGGATTAAGACAGAGGAGGACAGCTTGAGGCTTCAAGAAGACCTGGACAAGCTGCAGGAATGGTCGAACAAATGGCTGTTAGAGTTTAACCCAAGCAAATGTAATGTAATGAAGATAGGGGTAGGAAGCAGGAGACCAGATACAAGGTACCATTTGGGAGATGAAATACTTCAAGAGTCAGAGAGAGAGAAAGACCTGGGGGTTGATATCACGCCAGACCTGTCCCCTGAAGCTCATATCAAGAGGATAACATCAGCAGCATATGCCAGGTTGGCTAACATAAGAACGGCCTTTAGAAACTTGTGTAAGGAATCTTTCAGAACATTATATACCACATATGTCAGACCAATCCTGGAGTATGCGGCTCCAGCATGGAGTCCATATCTAGTCAAGCATAAGACTAAACTGGAAAAGGTTCAAAGGTTTGCCACCAGACTAGTACCCGAGCTGAGAGGTATGAGCTACGAGGAGAGACTACGGGAATTAAACCTCACTTCGTTGGAAGACAGAAGAGTTAGGGGGGACATGATCACCACATTCAAGATTCTCAGGGGAATCGACAGGGTTGATAAAGACAGGCTGTTTAACACAAGGGGCACACGCACTAGGGGACACAGGTGGAAACTGAGTGCCCAAATGAGCCACAGAGATATTAGAAAGAACTTGTTTAGTGTCAGAGTTGTTGACAAATGGAATGCATTAGGAAGCGATGTGGTGGAGGCTGACTCCAAACACAGTTTCAAGTGTAGATATGATAGAGCCCAATAGGCTCAGGAAACTGTACACCTGTTGATTGACGGTTGAGAGGTGGGACCAAAGAGCCAGAGCTTAACCCCCGCAAGCACAACTAGGTGAGTACATATAGCACAACAAACCACAGGCCCATCACACAGACTACTCAAACTGCTCATACTTATCCGGCCACTCTACTGCCGGGAATCGAACACAATACGCCTCCCAAAGCAACATATGTTATCCGGAACAGGTTTACTATGAACCGTACGAGGATCAGGCATCAACTCCGGCACACCCACAACAAAACACCGAGCCCGCGGAACCCAGGCGGAAGAAGGGCTCCATGGAACAGGATGCACGCGGTCAACAATGTCAAACAGCAAGGGGTTCTTATCATCATACGCCACGCCGGAGGCCAAGACGAGAGGGCGGGGCTTCTTCCCACGGGGCCGGGCAATGGGCAGCGCACTGGGAGCCTCCTCGGCTGCCTCACAGGACCCAGCGTCAACCACCGGACGTTGCACCTGCAGAGACCCCCCCCCCCCGCACGCCGGGCATCCTTCTTCAGCACCAGCACGAGGCTACGGATCGCACCAGCACCCTCGATCACCACCCACGTCCGTAGGAGCGACTACCCCCCACTGCAGAGAACCTTCTGCAGAAGAAAGAACAAGAGTTAAATCATATGCACAAACATTGTCATCAGCAGGCACATGGACGTCAGCAACCACCATCGACGTAGAGCACGAAGCACCTGGAACCACCACATCATCGCCCGAAGACCCACTGGCGTTGAAATCCTCCACATCAGCCCAGGCAGTAGAAGAACGCTGGGAATGCTTGGGCTCCGGCCGCACATCCTCAGAGCCGGAGGCGGACCCAGAACCACGGGTTTCACAAGCCGTGCGAACCGATACCCGTCGTAGAACGGCAGCAGCCTCAACCACAGGGGGAACCGGGCCGCACACATCAGGATGCTCCGCAGCCCCCCCGAGCACCCAGCACAGTCATGACACCTGGCAAGGGCGCAGGGCCAGTCACAGCAGCAGGAGACGAGGAAGATGAAGACGTCGATGACTCGCAGAGACCATCCGGAAGACCCACGGGAGCAGCTGGGACAGCGACAGGAGCAGGAAGATCAGCCGACGGCACTGTAACAAATGGAGGAGGGGCCACGTCATCTGGAGGACCGCCGGGTGACGCAGGGGGAGCCACATCAGCCAACGGGACGTCCACATCCTCGCCCACGGAATCCACCCCAATAGGGAGTGGCGGGAAATCCTCCTCCCGGAACAGGTTCACAGGAGCGACTGCAGCCCCAGAGCACCTGGCAGCCTGATGCCCCAACAGGCCACACCAAAAACAGGTATGGGGTTGCCGGGCATAGTATATCTGAACGTAGTACCCCAGAAGCCGGACTGAAGAAGGAATGTCCTACCTCAGGCGCATCCCAAGGGTACGAATGTTCGTACGCATACCCTTATACCTCCCCGAGGACAGCGTGTTCACCCGTACACTGACGACAGCGCCAAACTGCTGGAAGTAACGCCGGAGTAGGTCCTCGGGAAACTCCAAAGGCGCCCCATGCACACTCACATATGTCAGGGCACCACTACAGTCCGTAATGGTCACAGAGCTGGCACCATCCGGCAGCAACAAGGAACGCCCCTTGTAGCGACGGAGGAACTCACGATACACCTCCTCCCTCACTAATTTGACAATAACCTAGTGAGCAGTTACCATCTCAACACCGTAGACATCATCCACCGGGATACGGACGGGAGCATGTCACACATGACAAGCTCAACTGCAGGGTAACCAGCACGGCCTGTAAACTCCAGGCCCACGGAGTTCACTTTCACAACATGGGGAAGAAGGCTTCCCATCACAAGCATGCCACGTCAACACCAGCCAAGCGGCAACTGCAGGGAGGGCGGGGACGCCCAAACCCCCAACCGAGAGGAAAACAACAACCAACTACCGGAGGGCTCAGGCAACACATCTACACCCCACGGCAGCTAGCCATGAAGTCTCAGGTCTGGCAAGAGCGCCTCAAGGACGCAATTATCCAAAGAAGGCACCAAGCTAAGACAACAGTCTCCGTGGTGTAATGGTAAGACACTCGCCTGGCGTTCCGCGAGCGCTTTGTCATGGATTCGTATCCTGGCCGGGGAGGATTTACTGGGCGCAAATCCTTAACCGTAGCCTCTGTTTAACTCAACAGTAAAATGTGTACTTGGTTGTAACAACGATTCTTCGCGGCAGGGGATCGTATTCCAGGGACCTGCCCGAAACGCTACGCGTACTAGTGGCTGTACAAGAATGTAACAACTCTTGTATATATCTCAAAAAAAAAAAAAACTATGTAGCAAGAGCATCGCAAGCAGTTGGCCAGTTCAATGCGGCTGATTAGTGTTTAATTAGCGACGCCCTCACCAGAGGGCAGCACCTCCCAGGAGACGCACGAAAGAAGCAAGTGGTATTACACCTGCGGCGATCAGCATATCGATATAGGTAAATCCACATTTATATGCGGAATGTATTAAGTAATTATACGAATATGGCACCAAGCCTGTAAGGCTATATAAGTGTAAAAATGGTAATTTTAAAATAAAATAAATAAAAACTTAAAAGCTGTAACACTACTCCCTTACCCTACCTCGCCCGGGAGGTGCTGCCCTCTAGTGACGCCGCTCACAACTAACGACCGGGGCACCCCCCCCCAAAAAAAATAACAAATATTTAAATGTTCCCAAAAATCCCACATGCACTAATTATACGTTTCCAAGAAATTCCACTTACTACAAATGATAATCTGCAGAGAATTTGGGCCGAAGCTGCTGGTGAGGGTAGACGCTTGCCGAGTTGGTCCTGTCTACTTACTGGAGCCTTGATGAACTCTGTGTTCTTCGCCAGTTAACTGACTGATCGGTGACCACTTCACTTCATTGTCCAAAGGGCTTGGAGAAGTTGGGAGGGAAGGAAGCTTAGTTTCAACATCAAAAGGGTTTGGAGAAGTTTCCGGAATGAAGAAGGATGACCGGGAAGTTGAAATTCACGATATAGCGAGTACACACAGTATACTCACTACAGCCTCTCATTAGCTTAATGGCATAACTAATTAGCATTAATTACAGAAGCTATAATTCTTTCCCTAATTACAGGTAACATAACATAATTATGTAACAAAGTAACATAATCGTGCGTTACAGGGACAAGTTACAGGATAACAAATTTGGTGGCTTATCCAAATGTCCCCGATTTGCTAACTGTAGGTAGTAACTGAGTGATTGTAACCTATCCACCGCTGCCCATGCAGTGGATGGGGGCGGTGTGCAGGACAAAGATATCAATTGTGACACTTAGCTGTCCACATATATCAGTTGCTTAATTTAAAAACTGTACTTGTGGTCGATCTCGAACCCATTGATGATGTGACGACGTGCATTGAATTTTGTAACTAAGTCATCAAGAGTGTAACTTGCTTAGCTAAATGAATTTTGGGGCTCAGTCTCTGAGCCCATTATGTGCCTCTGTAACCCTTTCCACTACCGCCCACAAGATGGGTATGGGGTGCATAATAAATTAACTAAATGAAGCTAGCTTATCCACCATGGGTTGATGTCAAGTGTTTGGCTTAGTTCTTGATCTTGGTTTTGTTATTCTGACATGTCTTTGAACGGCGGGATGGGGCGTGGTAGGCTGGGTAGGGCTGTGAGGGTGATGAATGGTCCTTGGTTCCCCATTGTGGAAGTTGGAGAGTAACGTGGTGTGTAAGCGATGTTTGAAGACACCTCAATCTTGGTTCTTCATCTAACTTCTGTCTTCAGGATTATCCTCAGCTGCAGGTGGTTGTGTCCGTGTTGTAAGTTTTCTCGCACTTCTGGGTCTTCCGTTTTTTCTTCGTCTGAGACTTGCTTCGGATTGACATGGCATCGCTGTCGTTGGAGTTTGGTGAGGATGCCTCCATGAAGAAGTCTTGCATGAAGTAGGTGCTTAATGGGTGGTGTGGTTATGGTGCTCCCACTGATATTTCCACGTCTGAAGAGTCCGATGCGTCGTCTGTAACCGGTGATTTTGTCTTCGGTCGCACAGCCTGCAACCTGGAATGGGCTCTGATGTCGTGGGTTGGCGGTTGTGACTGCCGCAGGAGCGTTGGTGGTGTTGCTACCAGGCAAAAACGGTACTTTGGCGAGTGCATCAGCTGAGATGGTGATGGTAGAAGCGTTGGGAGCTGAAATGGAAGATGTTTCTGTTTGTGAAGCCTGAGGTCTTGGGTGGTGCCGGTGTCTGGGTTGAGATCTTCGTAGTCGGTCTTGTGGTAGTAGGAGAAGCTGTAAGACTGGTCTTAGGGGGATGATGGGGTCCATGCCGTTAGCAAGGTACAGGGGTGTTGAGTTCCGTGACAAATTGGTGGTTATCTGGGCCGGCGAGACTCTCTGCTACTCGAATGAGACCTGAAATAATGCCCTCACGTGAGAAGAGGGGCTGTGAGGGTGATGAATGGTCCTTGGTTCCCCATTGTGGAAGCCGGATTAACTGGTGGGTGGATCCACTGTTTGGTAAGGCTAGGAAGGCTACAGCACCTAAACTTTCGCCAACCAGCCAAAAGGCTGGTTGGCGAAAGCTTAGGTGCTGTAGCTGGTGCTGGAGGTGTCGACGGTGGAGGTGGAAACTTGAAATTTGAAAATGTCCGTAGAGCTGGCAAACAAGGGGTGGAAGAACAGGGCGAGGATGCAGAAATCTTGAGCGAGAACTGCAGACGAGGCGAAGAGGGGAGATGAAAGAGCGGTGGCCCTACCACCGCGGATTTGAACTTGAGTAGAGTGCAGTAAAGTTGAGTGGGGCGTCATTTGCAGTGCACACAGGAGCTGGGCTCTCAAGCAGCTGACAGTTGATGTTCAGTGTTGGTGTTACAGCATTTCGTCGGTGGTCTTTTTTTCTAGATGATTTCAGCAAAATCGGATCGTTGGTCTTCTTCTTGGGCTTGTCGGTCGGCTTGGTGGTCTGGCTACGTGTTGTCATTGTGGTGCTATCGTTGGAGGAAGATGGTGTAGTGTCGTGAAGGAAATCAGCAGCTGAGTAGTGCATTTCCGAGAAGGTGGAGATGGTCATCCGACCGAGACTTCCTCGTCCGATGAATCGGTTGAGTCAACAGCAGAGATGGTGGATCATGGAGGCCGAGTTCTTGTTGGTTGAGTAACAGCAGCAGGTCTTGTTGCAGGTGTAGAAGGTTCCGTGGATGCTCGTACGGTGGGTGGAGCTGTAGCAGATGGTGATGGATGAGAAGGCGTCGACCTTTGGGTTGTTTCCGTTGCAGGAGCGGGTGTTGGAGCTGCAGTAGGTGCGGAGGCGTTCACAGTAACGTCCGAGACCGGATCAGGAGCTGGAGAAGAACTCGTGGCTGAAGTAGAGGTGGTGTAAATTTCATCTGGTACAGTGAAGGTTGGGAGACCATTCGCAGTGTAGAGGGTATTAAAGATCCTCTCATATTCTTGGAGGTTAGAGCCAGCGATCATGTTAGCCACAGTTGCCAGAGTAGCCAGAGACTTTGCTATACAATGACTGGTCGGGGTGAGATGGTGGTGGGGACGGCTGGTTCAGTGACGTGCTGGCAGACTGGGAGCTAAGCCCCCATTGGCTGGAAAGGTGTGCAGTAGCTGCTCCTCCTCCCTGGAGCTCCGGGAAAGTGGTGGCTTAAACGTTGAATGTTGAGGCGGCTTGTGATTAGTTAGTTGTAGCTGAGGTGTTGAACTGGTGCCGGTTATAGAGGAGGATGTGGTAAAGGAAAATTTGGCTTTCTCCAGGTTCTTGATAACTTCTTGCCTGCGGGGACAGCGATGAGAGATTGCAGGATGATCACCGTTACAGTGTAGCAGCGTGTTTTTTTCGATTTGCAGATATAATAGTGGTAATTCTTGGTGCAAATCCTGCATTTCTGGATTGCCAGCTGAAACTTGTTGGTAGGGTGGGAGTACTCATAGCACCGGAGACACTGGTTGACCTTGTAGAATCTTTCCATTTTCACACGGAATAGCGGAATGTGGATGCTGAAGCTGTAGAGACTTTCTGGTAACCAGGATGGCAGAAGTTACAGTGACGAAGGTGAGTTTCAAGGTGTGGTCGTTGCAAAATAATGCTAAATGGACATTCAAGTCCGGATTTGAGTCGGTGAGGTTGATCATAGAAGCTGTGCCATCTTCTAGGTCCACGTTCCACGAACTACTGGCTGAGCTCATTGATAAAAACAGTTCGCGCAGCAAGGTACTGACGAGGGAAGTTGAGTAATTCTTTCTCGCGAAATTCGTGGTGGATATTCAGCAGTTTGTTGAGGTCCTCCTCGCTCGAGAAGTAGAATACGATGTCGGCGCCTTCCTGGATGATGTCGATACGCCAGCGCCTTCTTTAAGGAGCTTCAGGAGGTCTGTTTTGGAGAACGCAAGCTCTTCGAGGGGCGTTCTCTGGACCTGGTAGCGTTTGTGACGCATGTAGTGGGAGCAAGAGCAGTCTGGATAGTGCTCTGATTGCAATTTACATCATTGGAGAAGGCCTTCCGTCTCTTTCCGGTATAAAACACCAGGCTGGGAGTGCGGTCTGACCGTCTAGAAAAGTGATTCCATGCACCCGCCAACCCCCCTGTTATGAATTTATGAATGAAAAACGGTTACACACGACTCACAACTGTTGACGTTCGAACACTTCCAGAACAGATGCTTCACTGCGGTAAAGATATACAGCCCGTCCTCCAACAAAGATCCAAAAGTGATTCCATGCACCCGCCAAACCCCCTGTTTATGAATGAAAAGCGGTTACACACGACTCACAACTGCTGACGTTCGAACATATCCGGACAAGTGCTTCACTGACGAATTTTGTTCGAATCACAACGCTATAAATGCTTCACCCACGTACTACAAATACAAATAATCGTCAACAGAACCTAAACACCTAACCTAACCTATCCTGCCTATATATGCACAATATGCTAATATATTATAATATTAATTATACTTGAGAAAATCCCGTTTTGAATGAACAGCATGTTAAAATTTATGAATGCGTCTG
>WNGS01164437.1:44112360-44124224 GCA_020271785.1 Procambarus virginalis | reverse complement strand
CCCCTCCTTCCCCACCCCACCACGTCGCCTCCCCACCAACGAGGCCACCTTGCCACCCGCCCATAGATGCCGGGAGGCTCCCATGTGTGTCTACGCCACCCACCCCACCCAATGTATACCCACATATGTGTAGTGGGTGTACCCACACTTTGTATAGAGGTGGTATATGTATAACCACTCATGTGAGTAGTAAGTGCCACGGCCAGCTGAAATCCCCCCAGCCTCAACCGAGCCCAATCCCGTCTCCACCGCCGTCCAACCTCCCGCCTAGTGCCCGCCCAGCGCCCGCCCATGTCGCAGCTCTCAACAGCCAGCCAGGCTTCTCCAAGCCAAGATGAGCCATCAAGCAGGGGCAGACAAGGCAGATGTCAGACGTGTGACAGGTATGCTTTATCGGTCGAGTGACGGTAATGTGCGCAATCATTACCACAACAGAGCCAGTGTGTTTGGGTTCTGGGCGCCCTCCCAGGGAGAACACCAATCAAAGCCCACACCGCCCGTCAGGCAAACACCTCCCAGACCTTCATTCCACAGAAAATTTATTAGAAGCTATCAAAGCAACATCAGCCAGAACCTTGCAACACATCCCTAAAGCAGCCCGCCCCCATGCAGCAGCCAAATTATCTGCCCTCCTGAGAAAGGTCAACGACTCTCCTGGAACGACCCAAGCATGGCACAACCTCCTACGTTGGCAAATATGTCTAGCCACCCCTGCAAGGAGAGACAAAACCTTAGCTGCCTCAGTCATCAAAGCTATAATGATTTTCCCAGGGAGGACAACCAGGTGCGCCTCCCACCCGCGCGAGAAACACACGGCCGGAAGAGCACGGTGCATATCCGAGACATCAAAATCAGAACATCAGTCACCAAGAAAATAGAAGAAGGAAACACTATTGGCGCAATAAGAGTCTCACCAGTGAGGACTCAATTGCCGACAGAGATGCCGCAACAGCTCAAGCCCTAAGGGAGAAACACCCTGCCAGGGCTCCGCGTGAGGACGACATTGTACAAGTGGGGGCTACCGGAGCGAACCTATCTGGGTGGCTGAATCTGTGGTCCATAAAGCAGCCATGTCCTTCCCAACCGGATCAGCAGGTGGGTTCACAGGACTAAAACCCAACCACCTCAAGCAAATGCTCAACCCTGCATGGTGACATTGCAAGACACCTCTTGGTGGAACTAACCAGATTCACCAACACATTCTAGCTGGCAACATACCACCGTCCATAACGACCTATTTTTTTTGAGCATCCTCTGTGCTCTAAGAAAAAGGATGGAGGGATCAGGCCAATAGCTGTGGGCAATCTCTCTCCGGCGTCTCGTCGCCAAAGGCAGCCGCAAGAACCGTTAGTGATGCAGCGGCCAAAATGCTGAAGCCAAAACAGCTTGGGTTGGCATTCACAAGGGGTGTGAGGCGGCAGCCCATGCAGCTCGAGCCTTCATCGCCAAAATCACAGACGAAAAGGCCCTTATCAAGCTAGATTTCAAAAATGCCTTCATTTGGTGCTGAGGGATGCTGTACTCCGTGCGGTTCATAGTCCATTTTCTTCCCCTATCCCTTTCGTACATTCATGCTACAGTATGGATCTTAAGCTACTTTTGGCGATCATGAAATTGACTCGCGGGAAGGCGTCCAACAGGGTGACACCCCTTGCTCCTTTCCTTTTCTGCTTAGTCATCAACAAGTCACAGAGGTCCTGTCCAGCGAGCTTAACATCTGGTTCTGGATGATGGTACCCTAGTGGTTCCAAAAAACTCCCTCCTGGAGGCACATCAGAAAATCCAGGAGCAAGGTGCAGTTTTAGGCCTCACCCTGAACCCTTCTAAATGTGAAATAATATGTTCCAACCAGGGCATCGTAGAGAGAATAGAGGGTCTTCTGCAAAACATCCTAAAACTAAACCTGAAGACAGCACACTCCTAGGAGCTCCCCTGGGGTTGAAAGCATCGATGAGGTCCTTGATAAGAAAATCGCCGACCTTAAGAGGATGGATGGGAGGATTGAGAATATTGATGCTCATGATGCACTCTTCTCATCACCAGATGTCTGTCCCTCCCAGGTTAACCTACTTTCTGAGGTGTTCACCATCTTACAGTAGCCAAAACTAAGTGAGTATGACCGGTTACTGAAATCAATGCTAGAAAAAGCCCTTAACCTCTCTCTTGATGACCTGCAGTGGAAACAAGCCTCTCTTCCCGTAAGACTTGGGGGCCTCGGAGTTCGAACAGCAACGCAAATCGCTGTTCCAGCCTTCTTGTCCTCCTTATCAGCATCCGACGACCTTGTGAAGGAAATTCTACCTGCCCACTTACGTCAGCTGGCAGGTGTACATGATCCCAATTTTACACGCTGTGCCACAGAGTGGGCCTCTCGTGCAGGCCCATCACCTCAACCACCATCCCCAAAAGCCCACAGGCAATCCAGCTGGGATGGCCCCATTGTAGACAAAGTTGCTGCAGAGTGCCTGGGTGCTGCATCAACACAGCACGACATTGCTCGCCTCACAGCAGTAGCAGCCCCTCATGCAGGGGATTTCCTGTTAGCAACACCAATGTCGGCAACTGGCACGCGTCTCACACCACACGCCCTCCGAATTGCTGTGGCCCTCCGCCTTGCTGCCCCAATCCACACCAGATATAGGTGTATTTGCGGCGAGGTGGTGGCTGACAGGTACGGCCACCATGGCCTACTCTGCCAAAGCACAGGAGGATGGCACTCGAGGCACAGTGAAGTTAACGACATCATCAAGACGAGCCTCACCCAGCTGGATGCCCAGCTGAGAGAGAGCCTCGTTACCTAACGCCCCGTAACTCTGATGCTCTTATTGGTCGCCCGGATGGTATCACAGTGAACCCCTGGAAGAATGGCAAGCAGTTGGTATGGGACTACACGTGCGTATCAACCCTGGCTAACACCTACATTGACCTCAGTGTTGCACAACCAGGTGGCGCTGCCACCCACAGGGAAGCAGCCAAATCCCGTAAGTATAGAGAACTGGATCACCACTACAATTTTGTCCCCATTGCTTCTGAGACACTCGGCGCCTGGGGTAAAAGTGCTACCAGTTTTTTGAAGGAACTGGGTTCTAGGCTCATTGAAACAACAAGAGACCCTAGAGCTGCCAGCTTTCTTTTCCAGCGCCTCAGCGTGGCGATACAGAGGGGAAATGCGCACTGCATCCAGGGTTCCTGCCCGCCATCTGAGGAGCTGGAGGAACTCGACAACCTATGATAACCATCTTTGTAACCTATATGTAACTCCTTTTTTGTAACACAGTTCAAATAAAGCAAATATATATGTGTACATACAAAAGAATGGGGGTGGTAGGAGAAGAAAATATTAGTGTTCAGTGAGAAACCACAAGGTCTCCTCTGAATACGTTTTATTTTCTTCTCCGAGGCTATGGGTCCCCACATTGGCACCAGAGGTGGTACCCTCACAAACTTTAAAAAAAAAAATATATACATATACATATATATATATATATATATATATATATATATATATATAATATATTATATATATATATGTGTGTGTGTGTGTGTGTGTGTGTGTGTTGTGTGTGTGTGTGTGTGTGTGTGTGTGTGTGTGTGTGCGTGTGTGTGTGTGTGTGTGTGTGTGTGTGTGTGTGTGTGTGTGTGTGTGTGTGTGTGTGTGTGTGTGTGTGTGTGTACATATGTATATAATATTAACAATTGTGTAACTAGCATCACAAGATTGTCACTTGCTTAACTAAATGAATTCTGTGGTTCAGTTCCTGAACCCATTATGTGCCTCTGTAACCCTTTCCACCACCGCCCACGGGATGGGTATCGGGTGCATAATAACGAAAGAAATTGAAATGGGAACACTTGTGTTTACATGGTTACACCTGCACTTACATGATGCCACCTGTGTTAACAGTGGCACCTGTGTTAACATTGACACCTGTGTTAACATTGACACCTGTGTTAACATTGACACCTGTGTTAACATTGACACCTGTGTATGCATGGCGAGTCTTGTACCCAGCGAGTGACCGTACACACGGGGGCTGAGAGCCCTGCTCACCTGCTTCTCCAGGGCGGCGTTTGATGCCTTCAGCCTCAGATTAGACACCGCGAAGCGAAGTTTCTCCAGCTGAAAACCAAAGACTGAGCCTCAACAGAAGGATCTGTCACGAATATACCTGGAGACCCGACATAACTCTAGGGGGTAAACACGATTCTAAGTCACAATGATATCATTGTGACTTAGAAGACATTGTGGCAAGTCACTTCTCAGAGACACAAGAGAAACTGTAAAAATATTATATGGTCCGTCGACATGAGACTCTGTTAGATGTTGTTGTTTCAGATTTAGCTACTCTGAACATAAAGCTACAAGTAGTACGGACTATGGTGAGCCCGTAGTGGCCTTACCTGGCACAGGAGCGGCGGGGCTGTGTGTTCCATGACTCTGTTAGAGGTGTCGTAATGGCATATGAGAATGAAAGAGATATTAGTGAAAATGGTTCATTGGACAGTAAGGTATTGTGGTGGCCTCACTTACCATCCCCGCGGGGGATATAGGGGTCTCGTAGTACAGTTGGCTTCGTTCTTACATTCGGGGACCCCCCCGGGCTCTACAGAATTAGTTAGGCACGTTTTATTTCACCTAATACCTCTGTTCACATAGCAGTAAATAGGTACCCTGGAGTTAGGCCACTTTTGTGGGGTTGCATCCTGGAGAAGATTAAATTCGACCATGGGGTGGGGGAAGATTGCCCTCCATATATATAATAGTCCAAAAGTATATATATGGAGTGCGCAAATATACGTAAATTCAGATACAATTTTATAACAAATGTTCGAGAGATGTGTAAATATTTTATTCAAAATGATCTGCTACCAGAAATCTTAGCCAAATGTCTCCAGCTTGCTAAATGTAGGTAATAACTAAGTGACTGTAACCTATCCACCGCTGCCCACTGGATGGGGGGCGGTGTGCAGGACAAACATGTCAATTGTGACACTAACTCTCCACATATGTCAGTTGCCTGTACTTGTGGTCGGTCTCGAGCGTACTGTTGATGTAATGATGTGCATTGAATTTTGAAAATAGCTGATCAAGATCGTAACTTGCTTAGTGAAATGAATTGTGGGGTTCAGTCCCTCAGCACATTATGTGCCTCTGTAACCCTTTCCACTACCGCCCACAGGATGGGTATGGGGTACATAATAAATGAACTAAACTAACTAGTATATATGTGTATATATATATATATATATATATATATATATATATATATATATATATATGTCGTACCTAGTAGCCAGAACTCACTTTTTAGCCTACTATGCAAGGCCAGATTTGCCTAATAAGCCAAGTTTTCCTGAATTAATATATTTCTCTAATTTTTTTCTTATGAAATGATAAAGCAACCCATTTCATTATGTATGAGGTCAATTTTTTTTTATTGGAGTTAAAACTAACGTAGATATATGACCGAACCTAACCAACCCTACCTAACCTAACCTAACCTATCTTTATAGTTAGGTTAGGTTAGGTAGCCGGAGGTTAGGTAGGTTAGGTAGTCCGTAAACACAATATGTCATGTAAAACTTGGTCCTATTGTAGGAAAATCGAGGCCTTGCCATAGTGGGCTGAGAGAGTGGCTGTTTCTGGGCTACTAGGGTACGACATATATATATGTATGTACCTAGTAGCCAGAACGCACTTTCAGCCATATTCAAGGCCCGATTTGCCTAATAAGCCAAGTTTTCATGAATATATATTTTTTTCGAATAACCTAACCTACCTAACCTAACCTACCTAACATTTTCGGCTACTAATAACCTAACCTATAAGATAGGTTAGGTAGGTTAGGTTTGGCATTATAGATTTCTACGTTAATTTTAAATCCACTAAAAATAACATTGACCTAACGACAATGAATGGGTAGCTTTATCATTTACTAAGAAAAAATTTAGAGAAAATATATTATTCAGGAAAACTTGGTCTATTAGGCAAATCGGGCCCTTGCATAGTAGGCTGAGAAAAGTGCGTCTGGCTACTAGGTACGACAATAGTATATATATATATATATATTATATATATATATATATATATATATATATAATATATATATATATATATATATTATTATAGTTTATAATATTATATTCATTTTATATATATATATATATGGACCAAGCCTGAATGGTCCCCAAGGGACTATATGCGAAGAAAACTCCCACCCCAGAAGTGACTCGAACCCATACTCCCAGGAGCAACGCAACTGGTATGTTACAAGACGCTTAAACCACTTGACCATCAAGCCGGACTAATGAGGTGGATAGCCGAAGCTATTTGAACCACCTCCACCGCCGGCACTTGGATGGTTTTAATCTTGGGCAATAGCATTTTCCAAAATTCACCTCATTCTTTGGGGTCACACGTGAGTGAACACACAATGGCGAACAAGCAGACTGGTCCCAAGGACTTATATGCGAATGAAAAACTCAACCCCAACCCAGAAAGGACTCAGAACCTTACTGGGGCCTTTGTGAGTTTTCATTTGCCATTCTTAGTCCATGGGGGACCATTCAGCTTGTTCCGCATTTGTGGTTCCTCACGTGTTGCACCCAAGAATGGAGGTTGATTTGCTCTAAAAATGCTATAGCCCAAAGATAACCATCGAAGTGTCGGCTGTGAGTGTGGGTTTCAAAATAGCTTCGGCTATACCCTCATTATGTCCGGTCGTGATGGTCAAGTGGTTTAAGGCGTTCTTTTTACATACCAGGCGTTGCTCTTGGGAGGTATGGGTTGGTCACTTTCTCGGGGTGTGGATGTTTCATTCGGCATTAGTCCCTGGGGACCATTCAGGCCTTTGTTCGCATTTGTGTTCTCAATGTGTTGCCCCAAAGAATGAGTGATTTGGTAAAAAGCTATTGCCCAAGATAACCATCCGAGTGCGCGGTGTTAGGTTGGTTCAAATTAGCTTCGGCTGATCACCAATTATGTCCGGTCGTGATGGTCAAGTGGTTTAAGGCGTCTTGTACATACCAGTCGCATTGCTCCTGGGAGTATGGGTGTTCGAGTCACTTCCTGGGGTGTGAGTTTTCATTTTCAATATATATTATATATATCATTATATATTTACTTTATATATATATATATATATATAATATATATATAATGATTATTATAATATATTAATATATATACTAGCATACACAGGGTCCTGTACTTCTGCACAAAAAACGAACCACTTAGTCTTTTCATTTTTTTTAATAACGATATAACTACATGTCGCACTCCAAGGGTTAACGAAACATTTGTCAGGAGAAGCCGCGGAGACACTTAAGCCCCGGAAAACACCTCAAGGTACACCTCAAAGGGGTAGGAGCTAAAGGAAGAATGTCAGATTGCAGATGAACGGGATGTGTACACCAAGAGAAGGTTAGGTGTGTGTGTGCATGACTTCTGTGTAAGGTGGCAGGAGGCTTTGTCACGTGACGGAGCTCCATAACGGGGTGAGTGCGTGATGGACCGCTTGAGTGCCATGGTACATGTTCATCATTGCCCGAAACTGCGTGCGTACTAGTGGCTGTAGGCATAGTACATACTTGCTACTATCTAGAAATCTAATTTCTGCCTATAAACTCATTGCTATTACTTTTCCTTAAGCAAAAACACAAAAATTGTGGGGCTGACATGCGTGATAGTGCCAGTGAGAAAGGATGATTGCTGGACGTTGGGAAGTACCTGCGAGTGATCTGCGATGTTGGTGAGAGGGTTTTGTGGGGACCTGAGTCACCAGATGCGATAGTGTGGTGGTCCCAGCAGTAGGGGAAGTCCCTCCGGGAACTCCACATACCGACGTCCACACCTCCCAGTAAACGCACCAGTGCAGGAATCAGAACACGAAGAAGAAAGAAGAACGAAGAAGAACCCAGAAGGAGAAACCCAAGACGACAAAGAAGATAGAAGAAAGTGATAACACATCCAAAAGAACAAGTCACCACCTAGAGGAAAGAAGCACTGCCAATGCCGCCTTTTCTGACCCGACTAACGACCTAGACAGTTGTGGGGTTGTTCCAGCAAACAATTCATGACACGCAGTGGGTTTAGCCTGGCTCTTTTCCTAAAACTTCAGTGTTCCTCTCACCGTGACTTCTCCATATAGTGTCCCACTTCAAGTCGCCCAAAGGTATCTTTATCGTGTATCTATATTCATTAATATCATTCTAACAAGGCATTCCCTGAGCGCTTTATTTCTAGAGGTTCAGTCCCACTCCCTAGCCTGGTTTCTTATAATCGGAATACCAACCCGTTTCTCGCCACTTGCTTTAGTCAATATGGTATTTAATATAGGACATATGTGGACATACTAATTGATTGTGAAATATTTTAGTTGTTCCTTGGGGAATAAACGGAAGGCTCTTAAGGTAAAGGGCAAATCCTCTGGGCCTAAGCTTGGCGTACCATGATTTTCTGCGATCACAAACAGGTGCGCTTCAGAGGGGACCAGGACCTTTACCTTCAGAAGATCCTGGACTTGATCTCCACCAAAACTACAAGTTACCGAGACCGCACCACTAGACCCTGATCGCGTGGAAGACCCCAACTGCTGTTCATAGTGCTGCAGCCTTACAGGGTCTTGTTCGACACCCACCACATTACTGCTCCTTGGAGGGAGGCTGCATTCTGGTCCTTCCACCCCACCTCGGACAATACCATGCAGCCCGGGCTACGGCGTCCGTCCGTAGAGTGAAGCTCCCTTGGAATCTCCCGACGCAGTCAGTCACCGACGTTGTCGCCAGCATCAACGACCAGAACTTTTCATTGGACTCGCTGTCACTGTCATTCATCACTGTAACTGAAAGCCACCACGCCACCAATAAAGGGTTACTTTTACAATCGCTTAGGAAGCTACCTTTGCTTCGCTGACAACTGGATTCCGGTGCTGTGGTATACTCAGCAGCACCTCACCAGATCACTAAGAACCACTACGACTGTTCACAAGTGTAGCAAGTGCTATCAGCTACGATCACTTCAACGAAGAAGTGGCACTATCTCCAGTACCAACGGTGCAGGCAAGTGTGGCCGGGAACCACCACTCAAGAACTGTGATAACGACCACCTTCACTGCTCTGAAGACCATACGTGCTGTCTCGCTGAGTGCCCTGAACGAATCAAAGAAATCAAGAAGATGTCTGACGCCAGGCAAGTCTCACACACTCGCCCGGCACCACATTTCACGAACTCAACTTACAACCCAATGTAAACATTCAAGGGATGGGGGGGGGGGGGTGGATCACACAACGGCAGCCTTCGAGTCCATGGGGGGCCCAAGCCTCCCAGTCTGACGAAGCAATCATCCCAACTAAGCTGCCGCCACCACACACCATTGAACAGCCTCTGTCACCGCAGGTGGCATGCTCCCAAAACTTGTACCATATAGCACAGTATATGGCTCGTCCACCCATAGTGAGGAAAATTTGCTGGATCTCTATCACCAGACCTTGTTGAGGTATACCCACCGAAATTACACTCAAACATGTCTTGTCATAATTTATGTTTCTTGCGGTACCAATATACCCATCGACCGACACAGAGCCCCGATGCCATGCCAACCACTTCAATTCCTGCATCACTGGCACATCAGCATACCCTTGCATGAAATATGGTCTACTGATTTGCAAACAGCAAACAGCAACCTGACCACACTGGTCCTTAAATCCTCTGTTCCCCAACCCTGCTGCCCCTGAGGACACAACTCCTTCCACGCTCGATTTATAGAAGAAAACACCTCTTCTTCTTCCTCTATGCACCAGAAGGCAAATGATCACGCACTGTCGTAGCCGACCTGTTGGGGACCATGACAGGTGATGATGTGACAACGATCTGATTCGTAGTCCTGAGGTACCGGGTTCGATCCCCGGTGGAGGGGGAAACAAAGGGCAGTAGTTTGTCTTACACCCTGATGCCACTGTACCTAGAAGTACTAGGTTACCTGGGAGTTAGACAGTGCTGCTTGATGGGAGTGTGGAAAAAAAAAGACGGCCATGGTCAGGACCGGGCCCGCGAGGGGACGCCTAAGCTCCGAAAATCATCTCAAGTATATAGCGAAGAAAGCAGACGAAATCAAATTGTTGGATGCTGACTGATGTGCTGAGAGCCTTCCGTACGCTGGTATACATATCATGTATCGTTCAGGTGAATTGGCAGCCCAACATAACACAGACGTATAGTACGTGGCCATGGCTAAACTACGACATTTTTATATAACAACCTGAAGGCATGTATCGCCAGGAAACGACAAATCTTCACAACAGGCATATGGATGCTTCCTTCCTCACATCGTCAAACTCATCCCGAGAGGGTTTTTTGCCAAAAAATATCGAGAGGAAGGACTCTAAAGATAAGGACACGCAGTCAAGCTAGAGAAGTATTCTTAAAGAACCAAGAGAGACTAACAAAAACCAACTTATGAGAGAAGGAAGAGCAAGAAGATGAAGAAAGATGAGAACGAAGGACTCATAGAAAGAAGAAACGAAGGATCTTAGGAAAAGATAGACAGAAGGAGGCACACCCACCCAGCAGAAGGAAGAAGCACTGGCCTTTATTACCACATTGGTCTTTAGCAATGACCATGTGTACGAATACTAGTGATTCTTAGCAAATGTACATCAGAATCATTTGTGATTTACACCTAACTTCCTTGACGGTGTAGACGACCACTGGGTAACAATTGGCGGTGAGGACACCCAACGACACCTGGTGCATTTGGTGGTAGTGGACACCCAACGATACCTGGTACACTTGGTGGTAGTGGACACCCAACGGCACACCTGGTGCACTTTGGTGGTAGTGGACACCCAACGCACACCTGGTGCACTCGGTGGTAGTGGACACCCAACGGACACCTGGTACACTTGGTGGTAGTGGACATCCAACGGACACCTGGTACACTTGGTGGTAGTAGACACCCAACGGACACCTGGTACACTTGGTGGTAGTGGACACCCAACAGACTACCTGGTACACTTGGTGGTAGTGACACCCAACGGACACCTGGTAGCACTTGGTGGTAGTGGACACCCAACGACACCTGGTACACATTGGTGGTAGTGGACACCCAACGGACACCTGGTACACTTGGTGGTAGTTGACCACCCAAACGGACACCCTGGTACACGGTCGTGGTAGTTGGACCACCCAAACGGATAACCTGGTACCTTGGGTGGTAGTTGCAATCCCAACGGACACCTGTTACACGTTTGGTGGGGGGCGTGGGTCTCACCAGGCTGTCCTTTAACAACAAAGGTTGTTGTTCCTGATCGCTTAAATGCCAGGACAGACCGGCCCGCTAGTGAGCTTGATGATTGGGAAGATCTATATTGCCATCTTGAAATATGTGACACAGTGGCGAGAGAGAGAGATAGAAGTTACAGCCGACAGCCTGGGTGGTGAAATGGGATAAGGCTGATGTAACGAGGTTTATTGGTGCGACGATCTTATCGGACCCATAGAGTGTGAGACAGGGATGGAGTATGACGAGCTTACCCTGGAGTCTAAACGTGTTGTTTCTAACTCATGGGCCGTGACGAGATACGATCGTCGAGGGAAACTACAATTTGAAACACCCATCATAAAGTCCAAACACATGTGCTCCATGTAATTGTTTGTCATTTGCTGGCGACTGTTTTATTGTGTTGCTATGAAGTAGCCGATACAGCGCGCGGTAAGGGTCAGGATGGGTGTGGAGAAATAGGTATTGAGGAGCTGCTGGCACTGATGGAGCTGCACCAAGCGCCAACAAGCAGCCCGCACTTCCTTTACAGTGGCTGTTAAACCTGACTCGGTTTTCCTCACTTTCTGGAGCAAAATTTGAATC
>WNGS01164437.1:44084272-44111360 GCA_020271785.1 Procambarus virginalis | reverse complement strand
TGGCAGTTTACTATGTTTCAGATGACGTTGGCAGTTTACTATGTTTCAGCGACGTTGGTAGTTTACTGTGTTCCAGCTGACGTTGACAGTTTACTGTGTTCCAGCTGACGTTGGTAGTTTACTGTGTACCAGCTGACGTTGGCAGTTTACTGTGTTTCAGCTGACGTTGGCAGTTTACTGTGTTTCAGCTGACGTTGGTAGTTTACTGTGTTCCAGCTGACGTTGACAGTTTACTGTTTTTCAGCTGACGTTGGTAGTTTACTGTGTTCCAGCTAACGTTGACAGTTTACTGTGTTTCAGCTAACGTTGACAGTTTACTGTGTTCCAGCTGACGTTGGTAGTTCACTGTGTTCCAGCTGACGTTGGTAGTTTACTGTGTTCCAGCTGACGTTGGTAGTTTACTGTGTTCCAGCTGACGCTGGTAGTTTACTGTGTTCCAGCTGACGTTGGTAGTTTACTGTGTTCCAGCTGTCGTTGGTTGTTTACTGTGTTCCAGCTGACGTTGGTAGTGTACTGTGTTCCAGCTGACGTTGGTAGTTTACTGTGTTCCAGCTGACGTTGGTAGTTTACTGTGTTCCAGCTGAGGTTGGTATTTCACCGTGTTCCAGCTGACGTTAGTAGTTTACTGTGTTGCAGCTGACGTTGGCAGTTTACTGTGTTCCAGCTGACGTTGGCAGTTCACAGTGTTCCAGCTGACGTTGGCAGTTCACCGTGTTCCAGCTGACGTTGGCAGTTCACCGTGTTCCAGCTGACGTTGGCAGTTCACCGTGTTCCAGCTGACGTTGGCAGTTCACCGTGTTCCAGCTGATTTTTCTGCTAGACCTAATGAACAAATACCTATGCTATGCCAATTCAAATTGATAATGAAGCAATCTCTAATTTTCTTTCATTTGCTATGCCTCCTGGACCTCCGGGACAACTACAGGTTTTATTTTCATTTTAATGGATGTTGGTCGTCTTGCTATGTTCGAGTCGACGGTCTTCCTGGACTTCCTGGAAAAATCACCGGTGTTATTTACATTTACAATGGACATATCTCCTCTTGCTATGTTCCAGCTGACGTTCTTCCTGGACCTGGTGGACAGCTACCCAGCCTTCAGCGTGGCCGGCTTCTACGTTGTGGCCAAGGCCAGACTGGTCGACGTAAGTCCACAAGACTCACAAGAAGTATTGTAAAACAGATAAAAATTAAGTTATCCAAAAATGCACGGAAATCTTCATTACTTTGTGTATTTAATCTTGCATTATATTGCAGGTTGCCAGCTTTGTTGCCACATATCTGGTGATCTTGCTGCAGTTCCGAGCCTCTGAAGTCAACAACCCTGAAACATCAGTATCAGTATCAACATCACTTACATATTGATACAGTCGAATTTCCACGGGATGTAGTAGAGCCGGGCAACAACTCTAGCATCACCTCCTACACATTGATACATCTGTATTTCCAGCAGGAAAAGACGAGTCAGCGCCACACGCAACACCTGTAGTTCTTGACTGTGCAGTGAAACATAATGCATGTGTCCCCACTTGCACATACAGATGTAGTTCCTACAATAGCCCCAACACTTGCACATGAAGCTGTAGTTTCTGCAAAAGCCCTAACACATGCACATGCAGTTGTAGTGTCTGTAATAGATCCAACACATGATCATACAGCTGTAGTTCATACAATAGCCCCAACTTCTGCATATAGAGCTATAATTCATACAATAACCCCAACATCTGCACCTACAGTTGTAGTTCTTACAATATCCTCAACACCTGAAAATACAGCTGTGGTTCCTACAATATAATGTTTACAAGCACAGGATGTAGCCTAGACACGTACCTATAAACGAAAAAAGTTCAGTTTGGTTGTAATGAACTATGTTGGCAATCCACCGTAATCCTTTGTAATCCATGGTAAAGCCAATAGGATTCTCGACTTTGTATCGTATAGGAATTAACTATAAGAATGTGTGGTATCTTACGATTTTTATTTTACTCATGTATGGCACTATTTTGGTTCAATTTAGTTCACTGTATTACACAATGGATATAAATAATTGTATTAAAGATGAGCAAACGACAAAATTATAATCAATAATACAATAGTGAAGATGAATTATAGAATTAATGATTATCAAATTCCTAAAATAAAATACATATTGCACTAAAGCACTATCGTGGGTATATTAACACTAATTCGTTTTGTCAGAGACAGGAAGCCCGTATATATACTTAAAGCTTGAATCCAGGTTCCCCGAGGTCGGACTACTGACCTTACCAAGGATGCAACCCCTGGTTGATGGGGTTCTGGGAGTTCTTCTACTCCCCAAGCCCGGCCCGAGGCCAGCCTCGACTTGTGAGAGTTTGGCCCAACAGGCTGTTGCTTGGAGCGGCCCGCAGGCCTACATACCCACCACAGTCCGGTTGGTCCGGCACTTCTTGAAGAAAACTATCTAGTTTTCTCTTGCCGATGTTCACGGTTGTTCCGGCAATATTTTTTGTACTCGCTGGGAGGTTGTTGAACAACCGTGGACCTATGACGTTGTTGATTTAGGGGCGACGCCGATCGTGGGATCGGATGCGCACCGGCATACCCGTAAAGGGTTAATCGCGAAGCCATGGAAAGGTGAAACGCCAAGCCTAATCACGAAACATGTGACGCCAATCACTAGAAACTAATATGCCTCGCGGCAAAGAAACGCAGACAGGCATATGATTGGAGAGGTCCAGGAGTCCCTCAGGGCGCCAAGCACCAGCCCCGCCCCACACAGAGAACACTGGGTAGCAAAACCAAAATCTCGGCCCCCAGCTAAAACGCAAAAGTCATCCAGTGTCCTCCGGCATAGCAGAAGCCCGCCGCTCACCACGGCTGAGGGCACATCGGGAGCCCACCAAACCCCCCCCCCCCCCCCGGCACCTCTCGGCCAAGCTGGCGCCGGACACCTTCACCCTGCCGGGAGACCCAGCCAGAACACGTTAAAAAAATCTATCAACAATCCCGTGACCCAAGGGGATATGTACGCCAGGTGTCGTACAACCGGGCCGTTGAAGAGGAATGCCAAACGGCAGTAGCAAATCCAAATCGCAAAACAAAACATGATCCGGCGGCTCCCAGGCGATGAAGGCGTCCAGACGTCCGCTCGGCGACGAGGTTGAACCAGGAGTCTCACTCTGATGTTTATACATCAGAATGAGCGCCATAGGCACAATCAGAGTTCTCTGATTGTGCCTATGGCGCCCCTGCTCTTCACTGGTTCTATTCTGCATTCTATTCCCCAAAACAGTTGACTAACTCCCGAGTACCTGTTTACAACTAGGTAAACAGAGGCATCAGACGCAAGGAAATATATCCATCCACTTCTGTACCACCCGAGAATCGAACCCTGGGATTCCTCGGTTGTGAGTCGAAAAC
Source organism: Procambarus virginalis (assembly GCA_020271785.1). Lineage (NCBI taxonomy): Eukaryota > Metazoa > Arthropoda > Malacostraca > Decapoda > Cambaridae > Procambarus > Procambarus virginalis. Next base: position 44,107,960 of record WNGS01164437.1, on the reverse strand, counting down.
CATAAATCGTATAAGGGCCCTCTGAACTCGTATATGAGGCCTTGAACTCGTACACAGTGTACGAACTGACAGCAGATGCATGGCTCCCTCTGATAGGCAAGAGGTCCAATAGCACAGTGGGCTGCGTCCTCGGGTCACAGTCGAAAATCTCAGGTTTAATCTCATGCCGGGACAGAGAGAGATAGTTCGGCATGTTTATTTTCACCTCATGCCTCTGGTCACCTTGCAGTAAATGTGTACCAGGGAGTTAGTCAACTGTTATGGTATTACATCCTAGGGAGGGCCAGTAATTTGACCTTGGAGGGGGGGGTACCTTGATATAAACCTAACGTATACACATATGAAGGCTGCCTGTTTCCGACAAAATTAATTATTATTGAAAACACTGCTATATGATCAGCTTAATAATCATTATAGTTTTGTCGCAAGCTGTGTATAATTCTAATCTATAGTTTATCAAATATAATTTATATATATAATCTAATTTATAATTCGAATTTATATTGCTGACACCTTGGCAGCCACATGTTTGTCTGTGAAGCCAGATATAGGTACCTGTGCACATGCAATTAAAGGGATCAGAAAGCAATTTGTTTTGATTCCCCTTACGCAACATGATACAGTCCAAACTCAAAGGAGCCTGAGTAATACTAACGTGATGCAGCGGGTATAAACTGACACAGCTACTATAAAACGTGATGCAAATGATATAGAGCTGATATATAAACGTGAAACAGCTGATATAAACGTGATACAACTGATATAAACGTGATACAGCTGATATAAACGTGATACAGCAATACACACAGTAACCACAATAGCGTGATGCATTAAATGTACAAATCCACAAGGGCCGTGAAGAGGAATCGAACCTACGTCCGAGAGCATCCCAGCGCAGCCTTAATCGACTGAGCTACAACGTGGTAAAAAGAGTTGAAACCAGAAGTTCTACTGAACTTACTTGGATCCTGCAGCCTCTCCGAGACACAAACCAGGGTTTTACACAACTCCCCCATGCACTCGAGGTATGTCAATAGGACATTCTACCTCTTTGGCCTTCATTACACACAGAAACCACAATAGCTTGATGCATCAAATGAACAATTCCACAAGGTAGAGGTAGAATGGCCTATTGACATAGCTCGAGTGCAAGGGGGAGTTGTGCAAAACCCTGGTTTATGTCTCAGAGAGGCTGCAGAATGGAGGTGGAGCCAAGTCACTGTGTGCTCCACTCTACACTTATAGATATTAATGTTCTAGGGATATTCCTTTGTAGATATATTGTCCAGGTACTCCCCCAGTTCTAGAGAGTGTTCACTGGTGATAATGATATTAGATAAGGTGTCCTTGAGCTGGTAATGTTGCTAAGGATCCGTCACACGTGTTCACAGTTGTCAACAAACGCGCAGTGCCGCGGGGTGTCGTGGGCGCTTCTTCTTCCCAAGATGCCCTCCCTCCCTCTCCCTTGAGAAGGGTAACTTTCAATGAATATTGATTGATTATTTTTACAGTCTAGACTTTTGATTGAGATAAGATGTGATTATAATAAAATTAGATATAGGATTTAAAGATTATAAGTAGTACTTGATAGTACCACTTATTCTTATTAAGGATTCGATTTTATCCCTACCGGATATTGAATCAATGTTCCAATAATTTTTTAATTAAAAAATCCTTCTAGAAGCTTCTGGATCCTTGAGAGATCATGCACAAAGTCACATAGGCATCTATAGGGCCCTAGCACGTACGTGATCCAAGTGACATTATCATCTAGGATCAAGCTATATAATGAATCAATTGTGATTCTGATATGATTTTGATACGATTTTGATTTAATATAGATATGATATAGATATGATACATTTCTTAGATGATTATTAGATATGGTGGGTAAAAATTTCCCACAAACCTAACTTTTTTTGCTACCTAACCTAACCTAACCTATAAAGATAGGTTAGGTTAGGTTAGGTAGGGTTGGTTAGGTTCGGTCATATAGCTACGTTAATTTTAAGTCCAATAAAAAAAAATTGACCTCATAAATATTGAAATGGGTAGCTTTATCATTTCATAAGAAAAAAATAGAGAAAATATATTAATTCAGGAAAACGTCAGTGAAGCACTTGTTCCGGAAGTGTTCGAACATCAACAGTTGTGAGTTGTGTGTAAACTGTTTTTCATTCATAAACAGGGAGTTTGGCGGGTGCATGGAATCACTTTTTGTTTGGAGGACGGGCTGCATCCCCCCATCAGGGTCGATCTACTGACCCTCACCAGGATGAAACACCAGAACAAACTGACTAACTCCTGGGTTCAGTACCAAAGCCTGTTCTCGTATAAGCGTCATGAGCCAGTTCATTTTTAATATCTTGCAACGGTGCAACATAGTCTTTCTGGCATGGTGCTTTCTTACTCAAGTTCAAGTATGTTTATTGAGATAAGAAAGAAATACATCTCAAAGGGATAGAGTAGCTTAGGCTATTTCTACCCACCCCCCCTTCTTACTTACGTGTCTTGGTAGTACAGGTGGGTTCGTTCTCTACTCGCTATCGGGGATCCCGGATTCGAATCCCTACTTAATATTATCTGTTAGATTAAGGACCTGCCCGAAACGCTGCGCGTACTAGTGGCTTTACAAGAATGTAAACACCATGTTATGTACCCTCACAAACCCAATGTTCCTTCTTGTATATATATAAATAAATAAATGAATAAATAAATAAGTGCCACTGTTCACCTAGCAGTAAACAGGTACCCAGGAGTTAGTCAGCTTGGTGTGGGGTTGCATTCTGGGAAGGGTCAGTAGTTCCACTTCAAGGGGGTAGGGACCTCGATATAAGACTAACATATATAAACACAGGCTGTCTATCCCCTGACAAAATAAATTAAACAAATACTTAGTAATGACTATAAAATGAATCTCTCCTCGCTTCCGTTTTCTTCGTTGCAGATCTTCCTCCACCACCTCCGTCGGTGTCTAACCGCCCACAGCACCCAGAGTTCTTCGGCACCCTGCGCTCTCGCCTTCTAGTTTGTTTACCTTCTTTAAAAAAACAGTTGTTGTCTGTCGACAGGCATTGCCATTTATCCCAATACGAGAACGCCTGTGTACATCCACCACCATTGACGTCGTGGCCCTCCCCACCTCTTGAACACCCTCAATATGGCCTTCTCCGGCACCCGTCTCAGTTTAAGTTATATTAGTCGCCATATCTGGGGTTTACAGGCGCCCTTACCGGTGATGGGCTACAAGACCGCTGTAAGTTTGGGCAAGATTTACCCCTCAAGTGACCTCTGCATTACTACTTTACAAACGGTCAGTAGTCACTAATATAACTGCAGTAATATAATTTAGAAGTAAATACAAAATAAGCAATATACTGTATACAGACCAAGTGTATTTTTTTTCGTTATTGAAAGAAATACTGTACACTGTATACTGTCTCAACCCAAGCACAACTCTCTGAATAATCTCCCATCACCCAGTTATGGTTTGTGGTCATGTGTTTGAAGAACACTGCAGAGTATGCACTGCTTTGATCAGCATATTTTATTAATGCTATTAACACTTGTAAGTTGTTCATTGATTAAACTATTTTTAAACAATCATGTGAAATGCATTTAGATGAGCAGAATTTATGCAACCCTGTATAACATAGAATAAAAAGCAACTTGCTACCTGCATTTAAAATTATCAGTGAGACTGACAGTCTTTATTCAGAAAATACTTAAATATTCTCACTTCAAATAATGATAATAATATTTTAGCCTAAATATTTAAATTAATAAGAGTAGTTATTGTATAGAATAGCTTGGCAAAGGTTGTACTAATCAAGAGTAATACCATATAATGTATAGTACAGAGCTCTCTTCAAAATCTGGGCCTTCATATAATGAATTTTGAAAAGTGCATTATGGGTGATAAAAATTTCAGATTATGTTGCAGACCAAAATCAATCCATTTCTAGTGTCTGGACACAAAAACCAAGCATCTCCAAATTAATTGTAAATGCCACTGACTCGTGTCATACCTGGAGCATACCTTGGGAGAGTTCTGGGAGTTTTTATACAGAAACAGACACAGATATGCTTTTTTCTCTCTCTTATTTTTCTTCCTTCTCATTCTCTGCCATACATGTACATTTACGTATACTACAGTAAAGTGAAGGGGGAGCCCACTGGGAAGAGTGTCAAGAAAAGTCCAGCACAAGACACCGCCAGAAGAGAAGGCGCCGGCCCTGTCAATGAGAGAAGAGTCTTTGCCTGCTCTCTCTCTATGGTGTGGGTGCCGGAAGCCGCTGAGCGACTGGGGACATAAAAGTTTCGGATGCTGCTTGAGCAACACAGATTCGAATTCAGGTCCTGTCGCAAGATTGTGCCACCCTGACTTACATTACTCCACTGATGCTGCCGCCACCTTTCCGCCCCTTTCTCACGGCAATTGGGCGCAGCTATATGACTCCCATTGTCAAAAGCACTATGCTCTCTTGCACATCAATATCAGACCTTACCGCTTAGTTGTTCTAAGGAATGATTTGCTAAACATGGGTGTATGGTTTGACACATACTGCTACCATACCATGCTCAATAATATCTGATATTAATGCTCGGTGGCTAATAAGAAATGAGCCACCGAATAAGGGATCCAGTGTTGAACACTGATGAATACATGAATACTATTTTCTGGACACCCAAAGAACCAAACACCTGGGAGCTACAAATATTATTGCTTTATGCAATATTGTCTAATACTGTGGAAAGCAAAGGAATAATAACATACACCATAATGTACATGTTAATGCTTGCAAGATTCCTTACAAAATAGGGATGTATCATGCAGTCTGCATACCAGACCCATAATGTCCTGTCACTTGGCATGCAGCAAAATTCATGTTGTTGCCATTTATTGCTTAATATCTGTTGGCATCAAATGGCTATTGTCATATTATACAAGAATGTCTTTCAATTCATATCTTAGGTTTTGCAATAGATTTTATATAACTATTTTTCAGTCCATCTTCAATGTCAATACAGTGTCCAGTGTCCCTTTCTTAAGTATCAGGCAACCAGCAGCTTTATACTTCCTCTCGGGAGCTTTATTCTTGTGACACTTTGGCATTCAGGCAAACGAGTGTTGGCAAGATGAATGTGCCACTAGACCACAGTTTAGAAGCTATATGCTCAAGCTTGATGCATCACTATTCCCTGCATAAGACAGACTGGGAGCAGCCAAATTTCCACCATTGCAGCTTGCATTGCAAGCTGCATAAATTCCAGATACTTAGGTATGGTAAAAATGAGGACCTTAAACATAATACAGGGTACAAAACACAATCAAATCTGCCCATAGTAGGAAAACAGCATGTAAAGGATTTGGGAATAATGATGTCTGACGATCTAACGTTTAGGGAGCATAACCAAGTAAACATTGCGTCAGCCTGAAAAATGATAGGATGGTTTACGAGAACTTTCAAATCTAGAGATCCCATCACAATGGTTGTACTCTTCAAATCACCTGTGCTGTCCCAGCTTGATTACTGCTCAGTATTCACTTCCCCCTTCAGAGAGATTGATGAAATAGAGGGAATACAGAGAACATATACGGCATACATAGACGAGATAAAGCATCTAAATTTTGGGGACCATCTCGAAGCTCTCCAAATGTACTCACTAGAAAGAAGACGAGAAAGATATAAATAAATTATACGTGGAAAATACTGGAGGGCCAGGTTCCAAATCTGCACAGTAAAATAACAATATACTGGAGTGAACGATATGGAAGAAAATGCAGAAAAGAACCAGTGAAGAGAAGGGGTGCCATAGGCACAATCAGAGAACATTGTATAAACATCAGAGGTCCACGCTTGTTCAACATCCTCCCAGTAAGCATAAGAAATATTGCCGGAACAACCGTGGATGTCTTCAAAAGAAAACTGGATAGTTTTCTTCAAAGAGTGCTGGGCCAACCGGGCTGTGGTGGGTATGTGAGTCTGCGGGCCGCTCCAAGCAACAGCCTGGTGGACCAAACTCTCACAAGTCAAGCCTGGCCCTGGGCCAGGCTTGGGGAGCAGAAGAACCTCCAGAACCCCATCAAGCAGGTATCAAGCAGGTATTGACCAACTAGTACCTGAACCCATGAGAATACTGCCTGGTGTAGGGCTAATTTCTTTGTGTTCTCTCGACAAAATTTTCTAATGATCGTCGATTATGGTGTAATGACTCAAATGGCTTTAGAAGTTTTAAAAGCACTCAATAAGCATTCTAATGATTGCCGAGTCTCTCTTTCGGGTTATGTTGCTGCAACATGTTTGAGTCTAATATGGTCCTTAATTCTTATTACCCTATGTATGATTGTCTGCACATTGACATACAGTAGACAAAGAACACCCATTGATTACTGTATAGTATGCACTTGTTTGGGATCATTGGGCTCTGCAGTGAAGTGCAGAAGAAAATGTATTAAATGCTGGCTTTTACTGGGCTAGTGTGATTAAAATATAGGATGGTTCAATTTCTTCCATGATTTTGGGGATAAGATACCATGCATAAAGGCACACATTCTTATAGCCTTATCATGGTAATACTATTATATTGGCCTAAGACTGCAGTTCTGTCTCTCAACATAGAAACATTATTGGAGTGTGGCTAATATTGTTGTTTTTAGGAGGTTATTTTGCATAAGAAAGTATGTACAGTATTTCTTTCATATATATATATATATATATATATATATATATATATATATATATATATATATATATATATATATATATATATATATATATATATATATATATATATATGCAAACAAGCCTGAATGGTCTCCTTTCTGGGGACCTGTGAGTTAGTGAATTCTGGGGTGTGAGTTTTCAGATATATATATATATATATATATATATATATATATATATATATATATATATATATATATATATATATATATATATATATATATATAGTTTTGTAAAGTTACATCTTATAAGCCAAAATTTATTTTGATTATAATCATTGGCTTATACTGTTTTAGTAGAATCCAATTATAAATATGCAGTATTTAGTGATCCCTTGATTGAGGAGAATCTGTAATTGTCTTAAGGGATTAAAATACTGTAGCTTGAAGTACTGTATAGTACATGAAAAAGACAGCCTAACTGTATAATGGCAGGCTGCTATTAAAACATAAGCAGTGCTCAACTATTAAAAGAGAATTTTACTTATCTTTATCTTTCAGGACCTTTTCAGAGGCATATTGGAAAAATCTGAAGAGTACAAGCAAGTAGATAAAATTAGTGAAATATTTTTAATAATGTATTGATTGTTTATATTTAGGAAAGATGAAAGTAAACAAGGTACAGTACTGTATTTGATTAATTCCACCAGCCTCCTACGATGAAGCTAAGCATTGTATGATTTCTTACCCAGCCCCCTTGGATGAAACTGAACATTGTATGATTTGTTCCCAAGCCTCCTAAGATGAAACTAAACATTGTATTATTTATTCCCCAGCTTCCAAAGACTGAAGGCTCAACTTTTCTGGTTATGTGCCAATGGGTAAGTTTCTCATTTCTTTAAAATATATTTAGAAATTTTTAATTTAGAAAACTTGTGTCTGTGTCTTTCAGGTATAAGTCAACTTAATAAAAGTAACATCTGTTGTATTTGGTGCAGTTACTGATACAGTATATGGCACAGGTGGTTTGATATCCTCAATTGATATCATCAATTAAAGAATTTTCTTTCTCAAGGTTTCTGTTCTGTGTCTTCAAAATGCCTCGTTGAATTCATTTGAATCCTACAAGATTTATGATCATTAAATTTAACATGATTATTTTATTGGGCAATTTAGCTCTGGCGTCTTTTTTTCTTCTTTGTTCCGAGAGTACTTTTCTTTTTTGTTTCGAGAGAGGGCTTTTTCTTCCTCGTTCCGAGAGAGAACTTTTCTTCTTTGTTCCACAGGAGAGCTTTTTTTCTTTGTTACAAGGGAGAGCTTTTCTTCTTTGGTCTGGATGAGAGCTTTTCTTCTTTGTTCCAAGAGACAACTTTTCTTCTTTGTTTAAAAGGAGAGCTTTTCTTTGTTTTGAGAGATTTTCATCTTTGTTCAAAGAAAGAACTTTATTTTCTGGTTCTAAGTGAGGGCTTTATATATCTTTGTGTCGACTTAAAATATGTGATGTTTATATAGGATCATAAGACTGAGTTACGTATTGATATTTGGAAGTGTAGCACCTCAGGAAGTATATATGGTAATATTCTATACTCTAGGAACATGCGTGATATTTTGTTTAATTGCTTAAACCCTTTATATATTTTACTTAAAAACTAGTTAATCAATTTTTTTATGACATTTGTTCATTATTTGCCAAGGTATACGGTACATAGAGAACTATTTATCTTAATAAACATGTAATAAAGAGAAAGCTTTCCTCCTTCCCTTGAAGAAAAAGTAAATCAATTCTGAAAGAAAGAGGAAAAAATTCTTGGGAAATTATGTTTATTGCTTGTATTCATGATGATATAATTTGATAAAACTTGTGAAATGGTTTTTAACTTAAAGGAGCATGGAAAAGTTTGGATGTTTCTACACAACCATTAGAATATAAGGCAAAACAATTGTATACTGTAATAATATATTGGCTTTGAATTGATTAAACATAAAGTTTCTTCTGCAGATAGAGTGCAGGTATTATATTCTCGCAGCAGTGGACCAGGTGGACAAAATGTCAACAAAATTAATACCAAAGTTGACCTGCGATTTCATGTGACAACAGCTGATTGGCTCTCACAGGAGCTGAAAGAAAGAATTGCTGAAAAGGTATGAAGCATTTAATTATGCATGATATTATGCAGTTTTACACTTTTAATGTAAATTTGCCAGTATGCTGTGACTGGCTTCATAAAAAAACAATTATGCCTGCACCAGTGGTGTTGAATGAAATCACAAAGCTGCCAAGAACTCTTCATATATACTCCAGTAAAATACTGAAGTATAAATAGTATTTTATGTGGAACTAAGGTATTATATCTTTTGAGTCTCCATTATTGTGTGCATCATTCTAATCTCCAATTACAATCCAAAGAAAATAATTCTTTATTGTAAAATTTCAGGGACTATATATACTGTATACAGTGGTACCTCAGTTTTCGCATTTAATCCGTTCCCACAGAGTGTACGAAAACCGGAACAAATTTTTCCATAAGAATTAACGTAAATTGAATTATTCTGTTCCACACCCCCAAATATATTAGCTAAAAAAATACATTTTATTCAGAATAATATTCTTGGGTACCTTATCTTTATTTCGGATTCTTGCTGGCATATGGAAGACAGTGAGGAAGAGGGGAGGAGGAGACGTGTTAGTGTTTGGAAAGGGAGTCCCCTTCCATTATAACAACAGTGATGACATATCTGGGGTACTCTCTCTTACATTTTGCAGGCATACCACTATGACCTGGTTGTGGCTCACTGCTAGCTTGTCTTACTAAGAATCTGTCTAGAGACACTTGTTTTTCCTTACGTTTAAACACTTGTCTGTAGTGAGACATAACATTGTCTATGAATGAGTTCTTGTTTTTATTCTATCGTCATCCTCACAACTATTTTCTTAGGTTGAACATTACCACTAACTTTCTTGGAACCCATGCCATGATATATATATAATAAGAACTTTTATGTTCAGAAACCAAAAAAGCACAAAACAATGAAGTTTTTCAGAAAGAATTCCAGTGCGATCATCACAAGGTGGGAAACACTGGTAAACTGAAGCGCCACACACTCGGTGGACAGACGTAACTCTGTGTATCTATGTATTTATGTCTGTAGGTTAGATAAGCATTTTAAGAGCACTACAATCACCTTATGTGGTTGATTGTTCAATAAATCCCTGAACTATATGTTTAACAGATCTCTCGCCCTGTCCATGGAGGACAGAAGAAAAAATATATAAGCTGGTTAGCATTGTTAATGTGTGGCCACTTCTGTGGTAGAAAATAATAATAAATAAAAAAAACTCGGTGGACCCGTACATGTATAAACAAACTCCGAAAACCAAGGCAAACAACGAGTACCGAATCAAATTTTTCGAAGAAATTGAGTACAATACAAAAAATGAAAAATACGAAAACGGGCATACGAAAACCAAGGTTCAACTGTATTTTCTTGTTTTTTTTCAAGCATTTATATGGTCCTTATAGTGTTCATGACAGGTAGACATCAAGAAATTGCACTCTGTGTAATAAATGATAATGTCCAGATACCTGGACCATAATCTGCTGGTTGCTGGTTTTCATCTACTAACACCAAATACTAGTACGGCCACTGACACCAAGTACCAGTACGGCCACTGACACAAAGTACCAGTACAATTTCTCCCAAAAATTTTGTAAATGTCCTAACAGAAACCAAATACATACACTATGATGCCCTAATTAGCAGTATCAGATCTCAGTGGTCAGTGAATTTCAAAGAAATGATCTACCAAGCATGGGAGAGAATGACAGTTTCAGGATGTAGAGGAATGGGGAATTAAAACAAATGCCAAGAAATATAGAAACATCACCAAAGGATATACTGACAGGCATTACTGTCATGTCCAGTGATATGAGATCCTAACACAGTGGTTTCCAGGAAATAAACAATTTAACATTAGGTATGACACTCTGGAATGCCTCAGCTGACTCTTTAGGATATGCCTTTTGCTTGGCACTTCAAGGGATTGAACATTTGGGAACCAGATTATTATATATATATATATATATATATATATATATATATATATATATATTATATATATATATATATAATATATATATATATATATATATATATGTCGTACCTAGTAGCCAGAACGCACTTCTCAGCCTACTATGCAAGGCCCGATTTGCCTAATAGGCCAACTTTTCATGAATAATTGTTTTTCGACTACCTAACCTACCTAACCTAACCTAACCTAACTTTTTCGGCTACCTAACCTAACCTAAGCAAAAAGATAGGTTAGGTTAGGTTAGGTAGGGTTGGTTAGTTTCGGTCATATATCTACGTTAATTTTAACTCCAATAAAAAAAATTGACCTTGTACATAATGAAATGGGGAGCTTTATCAGTTCATTAGAAAAAATTTGAGAAACAAATATATTAATTCAGGAAAACTTGGCTTATTAGGCAAATCGGGCCTTGCATAGTAGACCAAAAAGTGAGTTCTGGCTACTAGGTACGACATATAACTATATATATATATATATATATATATATATATATATATATATATATTATATATATATATTATATTATATTATATATATATATATATATAATATATACTGTACTGTATTGTTATATTGAAATGAAGAGGTATAATACTGCAGTATAGACATAAGAATAAATGAAACTGGATAAGACCTATTGGCCTATACGAGGCAGCTCTTATTTATATTTGCCCAAACTTATTCATAAATGTCTTAACCTTACGCGTGAAACAATCCATTAATCCGAGAGAGATACCATTGAGCAATCAATCCATTGCTTGACGAGAGAGATACCAAATAATATACACATGGAAAATACTGGAGGGCCAGGTCCCAAATCTGCACAGTAAAATAACAACGTACTGGAGTGAACGATATGGAAGAAAATGCACGATTGAACCAGTGAAGAGCAGAGGTGCCATAGGCACAATCAGAGAGCACTGTATAAACATCTGAGGTTCGCGGTTGTTGAACGTCCTCCCAGCGACTATAAGAAATATTGCCGGAACAACCGTGGACATCTTCAAGAGAAAACTGGACTGTTTTCTAAGAGAAGTTCCGGATCAGCCGGGCTGTGGTGGGTATGTGGGCCTGCGAGCGGCTCCAAGCAACAGCCTGGTGGACCAAGCTCTCACAAGTCGAGCCTGGCCTCGGGCCGGGCTTGGGGAGTAGAACTCCCAGAACCCCATCAAGCAGGTATCAAGCAGATCCCACGCCAATTATAATACCCTGGAAATTTGTTCCATAAATAGTTGTGGTTTTCATGACAAAATGTCTTCACTCTTGGGTGATATGTCACACAATCCCAGAGACTCGATGCAGGGCTTTTTATCTGGCCACCTACAATTCTGGTTAAATTCTCAATAAGTTTTGTGTCTGCAAACAGGATTTTAGAGCTGTTTTAAAGTTAGGCATATCTTGCTTCACACTCCATCAGTGTTTCTGTAAATTTATTTATATTTATATATTTGATTATAATACCAATAACTTAGTAGGTAGGATATCGGCAACTTTACTGTAAAATTCTTTACTTACCCTTAACAAGTGTTAGGGATACAGTACCAGTATTTCATTCCATTAAATACTCTAGTTTTTTTTTAATCTAATAAGGAATTTTTGTATTAAATTTTGTTTGTTTAATGAAATTTATATGGTTGATATGGCAAGATCATTATTTTTTCTTATTTAAAATACTGTACTATAAAATAAAAATGTTTAATTATAGAATGGCATCTCTTGGAAAATACAGAAAATACCATGTGCCATAAAAGTACAGCTGAAGAATTAACCACGAAGCAAGAGCAGGAAGTATTTAGACATCTTATTAGAGATTTAAAAGTGTTGTATCAAATTCAACTATTTTAACTGGAAGGTTTTGAATTGAGAGAGTTCTGATTCTGAATTCTGATTCATCAGATCAGAGCTGTTAACTCATCAAATAGTTGCAACACCCCTATAAGATTGTCCCAATGTAGCAAAATAATTAATTTCCTGTTAAAGTTTTTTTTTTCATTTTCAGTACAAAAGCCGTGTAACTGTTGATGGATATCTAGTCATACGATCAGATAAGACCCGATCACAGCAGTTGAACTTAGCAGATGCAATGGACAAACTGCGGCATATGATACATGTAGCAGCTCATGTTGAAAAAATCCCATCTGGAGAAGCTGAGGAAAGAGCTCGAAGAAGGTAAGCATTATTTCCTGAAAATGGTTCGTGATATCCAATCTAGAGTGACACAGTGGATGATATGCATGTCTCTTGGTCAGTCATGTTAGGCACCATCAGTTCTGGCCAGTCCATGTTAATTGCCTTTCACTTAGTCATGGGATGTTGATAAACCATATAGGCTACCTGTCCCTGACAATCACATACCAGTACAATATTCAAGTCTATTAATGTTATATATTAAGGTAACACTACCTCAGAGATGATTACGTCTTTTAATGCTATACATTAGAGTAGCACTATCTCGGAGGAGTTTAGGACTAGTAATGGAAGAGGCCAAGTAGAAATAAATACAATAGGTCATATTTAAACAGAAGTTCACAAGCATGTTGACAATTTATGCTAAATTGTCATTCTGGTACGGCTTGTCTTGATCTACAGTAATACAGGTTACTGACAGTTCAGCATTTACAGCCTGATATGACATACTGTACAACTAAATGCAGACAATGACTCACAATAACATGGCTGAAGATATGATGACCAAACTACACACCAGAAAATGAAGAAGTGACGACATTTAAGTCCACACTGGACTATTATCAAGTCATCTAATATTACACGACTTGATGATGACATTTCAGTCCAACCTGGTCCATTATCAAGTCGTGTAATATTATATGACTTGATAATAGTCCAGTGTGGACCGAAATGTTGTCACTTCTTCATTTTCTGATGTGTTGTTTCGTCATTGCATACAACTGACTTAAAATATAGTTTATTGTCGTTAGTCTTAGAACTGAAAGTTAATTATGTTAGCAAAACCTGTTGCGCACTGACTGTTATTTCAGGTTTGTTGCAAATCTCCTGTCTTATTTTAGTTTCATTATTTGTAGCGAGAAGATTAAAATAATACTGTACATATATTTTGGGAACTTTAATGAAGTGAGTAATTCCAAGAAACATGCCATTTCTATACATGTGGCATAAATATCAGTTAAGGTATTTTTTAGGTTAATCCTACTGACTATACAGCAATGCATTGTCGGGGCCTGACGGCCGAGTGGACAGCACTTGGGGTTCGTAGTTCTAAGAGTCCGGATTCGATCCCCGGCGGAGGCGAAAACAAATGGGCAGTTTGAACAAATCCACAAGGGCCGTGATGAGGGCTCCCTCATCACGGCCCTTGTGGATTTGTTCATTTGTTGTATCATGCTATTGTGATTAATGTGTGTATGTAAATAGGCAGTTTCTTTCACCCATGATGCCACTGTTCACCTTGCAGTAAATAGGTACCTGGGAGTTAGACAGCTTCTACAAGCTGCTTCCTGTGTGTGTGTGTGTGTACTCACCTAGTTGTACTCACCTAGTTGTGTTTACGGGGGTTGAGCTCTGGCTCTTTGGTCCCGCCTCTCAACCGTCAATCAACAGGTGTACAGCTTCCTGAGCCTATTGGGCTCTATCATATCTACACTGTAAAGGTGTTTGGTTTAGTTTTATTTAATACATACATGGAGATATATGAGTCACAGACAAGGATTTGACAGACGCCAGCTTGTCTGGTCTGGATCTCACACCTCTAGTGTTAATGACACCGAGTTGACCTGAGGTCAGGTCATGCGAATCTCACCTGGCTCTCGCTAATCTTATAATTGAGCCGGGTAGCCTTCAAACATGCCGACGTTTAAGGAGTGGCTTGGTAGAGTGCCCCAAGCTATCTAACTTGTGGGCGGAGTTAGCCACTAGGTTTCCCAATATATACTCGGAGAGATATCGATTCAGGAGAGGAGAAAAACAGAAGAAGCAGAGCAAAAGACAAGAACAGCCAGCGGAGCAGAGCTAAGGACAGCCTAGCCCGAGGCTGTCAGCCGGCGGGGGCGGGACAGTCTCTGTCATCTACAGACCTCCCCCCCCTCTCTATTCCACGGAAACTCAAGACACTTGGTGAGTTGAACATTAAGGTGACTTAGTCGTGTTTACAAGTGTTGTGTGATGATCAGGGGCAGTCGAGTTGTAGGGTTCTCGAATTCTTGGATGATGACTCACTTTGAAATACTAAGCTTGAACATTTATACTTGCTTAAATTATTGATACTTAGTATGTGAAATATAATTGAAAGTTATTATTTAAATTGTGTTTAACTTTGTTCCCTAGAGTTTTTGAGTTGAGAGGAGAAAGCCTCAGCGGTTACTGGTTTCATGATATTGAGTACAGGATACAGATGGGACATACTAATAAATACCTAATGATAACATCTTTTCTGAATATTGAGATTAATGAGTATATGTTCAGAGTTGAAACATGGTGATAACGAATATTGAGATACAGACAAGTTCTATTCATTGTCTTGTATGTAGATGATCTAGAATGGATGGTGGCAGCATTTCATTTTCTATTTTCTATTTTCTACTTCTACTATCTACTCTACTCTTCTACGTCTACTATCTACTTTCCTACTTCTACCTATCTACCCTTCTACCTCTCTTCTACTTCTCCTACTCACTTCCTACTTACTCGATATTCTCTTTTCAATTCCTCTCCCCCCCCCCCGTTACAATGATGGCAGCGGTGTTGAACAATGTTTAATGTAGCAGGTGTTAATTTAACATTGTTCAGTCTCACGTGTCCTTTTGCCGCTCAGGCACTATCAGGGAGATATTGACAGGTTTTAATATTCGCGAGTTAGCGAGGTTTTTTTTTCAGGTTAGGAGATAGTGATTCTCTGGTGTTGTGTTCGTGATTTTGTGAGTTTTGTAAGTTCAGGGAATGTTCACCAGAACTTGCGTGTGGAGTGATTTATGTTAGTGATAAGATTTGGTGATTTGGGAACTTAGCGGTTGGTGGTGTGCAGGTCATCTGAGTGTGACAGGTGACCCGCATGTCCCACGGGGACACCCAGCCTCCGCTGGTCCCCAGGTCAGTTGGGGAGTGGCAGGTGTATTTCTTAAGTAGTTTTAAGTGGTGGTTCTGCTCAGATTATTGCGATCAACTGTTTTTACTCCATTTGAACGCAATAACCCGAGGTGTACTGGTATTGTACAGCATACTAGGGGGAGGCTTGGTATGTCAGTTGACTCACGTCTAGGGACGCCTAGCGGTTGAAGTCTGGTCACAGGGTGTGGCAAAAGTTTTGAGTTGTGGACCCGCAGAGACGCGAGGGAAACACTCGAGTCACGTAGGTGACTGTAGGATAAGGGTGGGAGTAACGGCTAATTAAGTACTTAAGATTAAGAACGGTACAGTTCAGTTAGGCTAGTGGTTGGTCTCTATCAGTATTGATATTTTTTGTAGAGATTCGTTTAGTGACAAGTTTAAGTAGTGACGATCTTATTCTCTCTTCTCTAACTTTACTCTGTTACTGTTTTTGTTCCACCAAGTCAGTATCATTCAGTGTTAATTGGATTATTTTATAAATTTAAGTGTAGTTGTTGCCAGGAGGAGAACGGTATAACTGGACTGTGTGAACCCTATGTTAACTACAGGGTCACACAGCAGCTTGGAACACGGTATTGTCGCTTTTATGTTCATTCACAGGTGGGAGCGAGGAGAGAGGCGTGCACACCCAGGAGAGGGAGACGGCTGCCTTTGTACCACACTCAGGGGCGTTTATCACCACTACCGCAATGACCATCCCCTTACTTGGATGTCATGGGTCCACCACCACCACCATCACCCCGAGGGACCCCCACGATGCAGCCTCGTGGTCAGTTACTATGGTCTACCCCAGTGGACCCCAGGACGAACGGACCCCAGTGGACCCCAGGTCGTTCTGCAGACGACCCCAGACGACCCAGTAAAAATGGAAGAGGAGCAACAACGACTCCAGTCTGTCCCACCAACATCGGTCTACCTAGGATGGACCCCAGGACGGACAGACCCCAAATGGACGCCAGGTCGCTTGTCTAAGACCCAAGAGAGAAGAGAGAAGAAAGAAGAGAGAAGAAAGAAGAATGAAGAAAGAAGAGAAGAAGATAAGACCATGCTGAGTGAGACACGATGCCTAGTGTCCCTTGCTGGTGTCAGCATCATTGCATGGAGCGTAATTGCAAGACAGGATCGTTTGCCTTAACTGGCCGCCCCTCCTGCAAGCATGTTGCTCTGTTGAGTGATTCCTCCTGTGTCGTGCGGACTTGATGTGGCTGTCATAAGTGGCTCTCTGAAGGAGGCGTGCTGGAGCAACTGGGAGGGAAGAAGTAGGATGGGATTTCTACGGTGCCAACTATATGGAGGTCTCGAAACTTGTAGTCCCTATAGCTGTGAAGAACCCCAATATACGTCTCTCATGGTGACTGACGTAGGGCCAATTACAGATCAGCTGGGACAACCGAATTCCACGGTCCTGTGCGCAGTTCAAGTAGTAACGGCTTCCAGGTTGGCAAGAGTTGTTGTGCGTTAACTACGGAGAAGCGACGGACGCAGTTGTGTTGAAGAAATATGGTACAGGACTATCTACAGGACCAAGCAGTGACGCCGCCCAGCCAGAGACAATGGACGTCTGTCTACATATTTCATTTTTAGAGTAGGATGATGTATATTTGTTAGCTAGGATGTAATTTTTTCTGTTAATAAAGTTGTCGCACACAGCTAGCTTGCTTTAGCAGTGTTGCAAAAACTTTATTTTCGGGGAGAAGGGGAGATGTAACACTGTAAAGGTGTTTGGTTTAGTTTTATTTAATACATACATGGAGATATATGAGTCACAGACAAGGATTTGACAGACGCCAGCTTGTCTGGTCTGGATCTCACACCTCTAGTGTTAATGACACCGAGTTGACCTGAGGTCAGGTCATGCGAATCTCACCTGGCTCTCGCTAATCTTATAATTGAGCCAGGTAGCCTTCAAACATGCCGACGTTTAAGGAGTGGCTTGGTAGAGTGCCCCAGGCTATCTAACTTGTGGGCGGAGTTAGCCACTAGGTTTCCCAATATATACTCGGAGAGATATCGATTCAGGAGAGGAGAAGGACAGAAGAAGCAGAGCAAAAGACAAGAACAGCCAGCGGAGCAGAGCTAAGGACAGCCTAGCCCGAGGCTGTCAGCCGGCGGGGGCGGGACAGTCTCTGTCATCTACAGACCTCCCCCCCCCTCTCTATTCCACGGAAACTCAAGACACTTGGTGAGTTGAACATTAAGGTGACTTAGTCGTGTTTACAAGTGTTGTGTGATGATCAGGGGCAGTCGAGTTGTAGGGTTCTCGAATTCTTGGATGATGACTCACTTTGAAATACTAAGCTTGAACATTTATACTTGCTTAAATTATTGATACTTAGTATGTGAAATATAATTGAAAGTTATTATTTAAATTGTGTTTAACTTTGTTCCCTAGAGTTTTTGAGTTGAGAGGAGAAAGCCTCAGCGGTTACTGGTTTCATGATATTGAGTACAGGATACAGATGGGACATACTAATAAATACCTAATGATAACATATTTTCTGAATATTGAGATTAATGAGTATATGTTCAGAGTTGAAACATGGTGATAACGAATATTGAGATACAGACAAGTTCCATTCCTTGTCTTGTATGTAGATGATCTAGAATGGATGGTGGCAGCATTTTCTAATTTCTTCTTCTACTATCTACTCTACTATCATTTCCTACTTCTACTATCAGCCTTTTCTACTTCTACTATCTACCCTTCTACCTCTTCTACTTATCCTACTCACTTCTTACTTACCCATTATCTCATTTCCCCCCCCCCATTACAAGGTGTACAGCTTCCTGAGCCTATTGGGCTCTATAATATCTACACTTGAAACTGTGTATGGAGTCAGCCTCCACCACATTACTTCCTAATGCATTCCATTTGTCAACCACTCTGACACTGAAAAAGTTCTTTCTAATATCTCTGTGGCTCATTTGTGCACTCAGTTTCCACCTGTGTCCCCTAGTGCGTGTGCCCCTTGAGTTAAATAGCCTGTCTTTATCTACCCTATCAATTCCCTTCAGAATCTTAAATGTGGTGATCATGTCCCCCCTAACTATTCTGTCTTCCAGCGAAGTGAGGTTTAATTCCCGTAGTCTCTCCTCGTAGCTCTGTAACACGGGACGGGTTCTCTCTCTTCCTTCTACCCTCTTTTTCTCTCTTTACCCGTGTTCTTTACTTTAGTTCCTTTAGTTCTTAACCAAGGGACCCCAAGACTTTTACTCGAGCCGACTCCACGCCACGTGGTCTCAAGACGATTTACCGACTTGAGATTCTACAACCCGTATGACGTGAAAATAGACTTCTAGCAAAGTTCTAGGATCTCCTTTCCGCCGCCACCACCAGACCAGTAACCAAAATGAGCAATGATCGAGATCTGGATCGACCACGCTAAACAATCAACCTTGGGGCTTGATTCCCCACTAGTACAAATAAACCCTGGATCTTACGGGTGTAGTTAATTAAAATCAACAGGAGTAATAATCCTGATTCGGTGTTAGAATCGGCGCCCAATTCAACTCGGCCACGTGGGAACCACGTGACAAGGACCCTTTCACATTAATACAAAAGAAAATGGAAATAATAAAAATACACATTAAGCTAATTAATTTATTCAAACCTAAAACAGAGTCTAAGAAATTATAATCCTGACTTGAACACTCCCTGACTGAATATTTAATGGCAATGAGTGGACTATTCCTACAATTACTCACAAAGCAACTCTACCTTCTATGTTGACCCGCTTGGGTAGAGTGCTGGTCTTATGGGAGGTGAGATGGTGACCTCTCCCAGTTGCTGCCGAAACCACACTGCTCGTCCTCTCTGCTCCTCTACCCAGAGGCCTAGATCTGTATTCTTCCGCTAGTATCTAAGTTACTTTGCCAGGCTTAAGTTATAACAATTAACCTCTGTTGTACTGAATGTTCCAGATTGATTGAATATTGTACTGAAGTTTAAATTACACAAACATCTTAAGGAAGAGCTATTCCCAATTACAACATAGCTATTTGACCTTTGAGAAATAGAGGACATGGAACCTCGTGACCTATGACCTCCGGTCACTCTGCGTCACAGCCTAGTTCATGCCTGTGACGTCACTGATGGTGACTTAAACTCCTTCTAATAATGAGAATACTCTTGATATTATGAACAGTAGTACTATACAATGCAATTTGACTGCAAAATGAATGAAGGCTAATTCCTCTAAATAGTGAATACAACAGAATGATTCATTATGAAGCTTGGGAACAAAGGTGGTTATTTCCACCGCTAAGTCCCTGGGGGATGCTCCCACGCGGGTCCAGCTTCCCATTCTCCCTTGTGTAGATAACCATTCTGGATAATTTTTACAACAAGCCTCGATTGTTACAGCTCATACCTCTCAGCTCAGGTACTAGTCTGGTGGCAAACCTTTGAACCTTTTCCAGTTTAGTCTTATCCTTGACTAGATATGGACTCCATGCTGGGGCTGCATACTCCAGGATTGGCTTGACATATGTGGTATACAAAGTTCTGAATGATTCTTTACACAAGTTTCTGAATGCCGTTCGTATGTTGGCCAGCCTGGCATATGCCGCTGATGTTATCCTCTTGATATGTGCTGCAGGAGACAGGTCTGGCGTGATATCAACCCCCAAGTCTTTTTCTTTCTCTGACTCCTGAAGAATTTCCTCTCCCTGATGGTACCTTGTATCTGGCCTCCTGCTCCCTACACCTATCTTCATTACATTACATTTGGTTGGGTTAAATTCTAACAACCATTTGTTCGACCATTCCTTCAGCTTGCCTAGGTCTTCTTGAAGCCTCAAACAGTCCTCTTCTGTTTTAATCCTTCTCATAATTTTGGCATCGTCCACAAACATTGAGAGAAACGAATCGATACCCTCCGGGAGATCATTTACATATATCAGAAACAAGATAGAACCGAGTACAGAGCCCTGTGGGACTCCACTGGTGACTTCACGCCAATCGGAGGTCTCACCCCTCACCGTAACTCTCTGCTTCCTATTCCTTAGGTACTCCCTTATCCACTGGAGCACCTTACCAGATACACCTGCCTGTCTCTCCAGCTTATGTACCAGCCTCTTGTGCGGTACTGTGTCAAAGGCTTTCCGACAATCCAAGAAAATGCAATCTGCCCAGCCCTCTCTTTCTTGCTTAATCTTTGTCACCTGATCATAGAACTCTATCAATCCTGTAAGGCAAGATTTACCCTCCCTGAACCCATGTTGGCGATTTGTCACGAAGTTTTCTTCTCTCCAGATGTGTTACCAGGTTTTTTCTCACGATCTTCTCCATCACCTTGCATGGTACACAAGTCAAGGACACTGGCCTGTAGTTCAGTGCCTCTTGCCTGTCGCCCTTTTTGTATATTGGGACCACATTCGCCGTCTTCCATATTTCTGGTAGATCTCCCGTCTCCAGTGACTTACTATACACTATGGAGAGTGGCAAGCAAAGTGCCTCTGCACACTCTTTCAGTACCCAAGGTGAGATCCTGTCTGGCCCAACAGCCTTTCTAACATCCAGATCCAGCAGGTGTCTCTTGACCTCCTCTCTCGTAATTTCGAACTCTTCCAAGGCCGCCTGGTTTACCTCCCTTTCTCCTAGCACAGTGACCTCACCTTGTTCTATTGTGAAGACCTTCTGGAACCTCTTGTTGAGTTCTTCACACACCTCTTTGTCATTCTCTGTATACCTGTCCTCGCCTGTTCTAAGTTTCAATACCTGTTCTTTCACTGTTGTTTTTCTTCTGATGTGACTGTGGAGCAGCTTTGGTTCGGTCTTGGCTTTGTTTGCTATATCATTTTCAAAACTTTTCTCTGCTTCTCTTCTCACCCTGACGTACTCATTCCTGGTTCTCTGGTATCTCTCTCTGCTTTCTGGTGTTCTGTTATTCCGGAAGTTCCTCCACGCCCTTTTGTTCAGTTTCTTCGCTTCCATACATGCCCTATTATACCATGGATTCTTCTGTTGCTTCTCGGATTTTTCCCTTTGGGCCGGGATGAACCTGTTTACTGCCTCCTGACACTTTTGGGTAACATAGTCATCATACCCTGTACAGACTTATCTCTGAGGTCTGTGTCCCAAGGTATTTCACTTAGGAAACTCCTCATCTGTTCATAATTCCCCTTGCGGTATGCCAGCCTTTTGATTCCTAGTTCCTTTTTGGGGGAGATAATTCCTAGCTCTACCAGGTTCTCAAAGTTCAATACACTGTGGTCACTCATTCCCAAGGGTGCTTCCATCTTAACTTCCCTTATATCCCACTCATTTAGGGTAAATATCAAATCAAGCATTGCTGGTTCATCTTCTCCTCTCATTCTTGTTGGATCCGTGACGTGCTGGCTTAGAAAGTTTCTTGTTGCCACATCCAGCAGCTTAGCTCTCCATGTTTCTGGTCCTCCATGCGGGTCTCTGTTCTTCCAATCTATCTTCCCATGGCTGAAGTCTCCCATAATTAGTAGTCCAGATCCATTCCTGCTAGCAACAGAAGCTGCTCTTTCTATTATGTTAATGGTGGCCATGTTGTTTCTATCATATTCCTGTCTAGGTCTTCTGTGATTTGGTGGTGGATTATATATGACTACGACTATAATTTTCTTCCCTCCATTTGTTATGGTACCTGCTATGTAGTCACTGAAACCTTCACAGCCCTGAATAACCATCCCCTCAATCTCCCAGCCTTTCCTTACCAGTAGAGCTACACCACCACCACCTCTTCCTTCCCTCTCTTTCCTCATAACATAATAGTCCTGTGGGAACACTGCATTTGTTCTCGTTTTCGTCAGTTTTGTTTCTGAGAGGGCTATTATGTCTGGGTTTTCCTCTAGTACCCGTTCTCCAAGCTCATTGCTTTATTTGTAATTCCATCTATGTTAGTGTACATTGCTTTGAGGCTCACTTTCTTCTGTCCCTTCTCAAATCGCCTCCTTGGTGAGTGTTCTGCTGGTGGGGGAGCTGTTCCATGGGTGTGAAGACCTGTGAGGTGGATAACAGGTCTCAGAGGATACTGATGAGGGGCGGGGGATCCAGTGAAGGGGGAGGGGCAGGGAGGGTATGGGGTGAAAGGGAGGGAGGACAGGAAGGAAAGGGGGAGGGAGGACTCGGCGGGAGGAGGGGAGGGTAGAAGGGTGGGGATTGGGTGTGGGGGAGGGAATTTGGCTGAACATTTGAGTGGGGGCAGGGAGGGTTTGGGGTAGGTGGGTTTTCTATGCAGAGGAGGGTGGCAGGTTTCCTCCCCTCTGGTGTTACTGGGTAGCTGGTTGTGGGTTCCCCCTCGCATCTGGGGGTGTTGTGTTGGTAGCTGTGACTTCCTGGTTTCCCCCTCTCGCCCTGCGCCTCTTCCTTGCTTCTGCCGCCACGGCTCTCTCCTCCCTTGTCATGTCTCTTTGGAGGAATACATTTTTGAATTTTACCACGTTTTTCAGGGAGCTCTTCCTTGATAGAATCTTCTCCTTTGTGCTCTCGTTTGCAAACACTATCTTTATCACTCGGTCTCGGTCTTTTTGTACCAACCTAGCCTGAAAACCTTCTCAATGCTATGCTCAGCCCCTTCCATGTCTAGTGCCTTCAGTACTTCATTCACTGCTGCTTTGTCCTTGTCATTCCACTCTGTCCTGTTAGAGCCTTCCTGCTCTTTAATGCCCACAGCAACCACTGATCTGTTCCTTTCCAGCAGTTGGCCAGTGGAGCGTGCCGCCTCCTGTGAGGTGGCTGCTTTCATGGCCACCTCCATCACTGCAGTCATTACTTCAGAGTTATTTTTTTTAGCATTTCTGCAAATGTTGCTTTTATTGTGGCATTCTCTTCCAAAATACCGTTACCACCCTGCTACCTGGGTGGTTATCTTCTCAG
>WNGS01164437.1:44038195-44064574 GCA_020271785.1 Procambarus virginalis | reverse complement strand
TTGATATTGGTCTATAATTGTTTGTCTCCGGATTCCTCCTTTATGAACTGCGTTACTCTTGCTTTTTTAGGCTATCAGGGAGTTATGACACTCAGGGGATTTATTGAACAGCAGAGCTATAGGTGGCGCAAGGCATGGAAGGCGCTCTTGTATACATGGATGGGATTTCACTGATATCCCCAGCTTTGGTTTTAGTGAGTGTATGATGGACACATCTGTCGGGCTGACTGGTGAAAGGAGAAGAGTTTGGATAGCTGCCTGAGAGATGTGTTGATATGTGTCAGTCTGTGGGATTTTACTTGCAAGGTTAGCACCAACTGATGAAAAGACGCTATTAATTCATTCGCCATTTCTAAATCAGTTGACGGTGTAAGGCCATCCTTAGGAGTTATCTGGTTGTGGGAGTATTGTTTAGTTCCTAGGATACTAGAGATGGTATTCCATGTGCTTTTCATGTTGCCTTTTGCTTCTTTGAATCTAGTCCATAATATGAATGTAGCTTTTCTTATGATACTGGTAAGTACTGAGTACCTTTTAACTACTTCCTTGTAACTAGGCCAAACCTAAATTTCTTTTCATGTTTTTGTTGATTGATTGATTGACACTTGTGAGCCACGGATTTTTTTTTTTTTACCTACTGCTCTCTTAATTCGTTCTGATATCCCTTCGTCCCCTTACTTCTTCCATCACCTATCCATTGTTCTGCTGCCCGTGTTTTTGTGGGTAAATGGTATACAGTTTGTTCCATTTATCTCCCCCAAATGTCCCGCTTTTCCTTCCTGATCTTAAGCACCTCCTGGCTCCTGCCAGAGTCTGTGCTCCTTTTGGGTGATTTCAGCTGTCGACATATCCTCTGGGGTGATGTTCGGACAAACATCCGAGGCCGCCTTCTCGAACTGTTCGTCCTCGCTGTTTCTCTTCTGAATTCTGGTGAGCCTACTCATGTGGACTTGCGGACTTGCACTCTTTCCTGTCTTGATCTTTCTCTCTGCTCGAACCCATTGTTGATGAGACGACTTTATATTGAATTT
The DNA here is from genome assembly GCA_020271785.1 of Procambarus virginalis. Classification (NCBI taxonomy): domain Eukaryota; kingdom Metazoa; phylum Arthropoda; class Malacostraca; order Decapoda; family Cambaridae; genus Procambarus; species Procambarus virginalis. The sequence goes on along the minus strand of WNGS01164437.1, from coordinate 44,063,543 downwards.
TGTAACTAGCTCATCAAGATTGTAACTTGCTTAGCTAAATGAATTGTGGGTTCAGTCCCTGAGCCCATTATGTGCCTCTGTAACCCTTTCCACTACCGCCCACAAGATGGGTATGGGGTGCATTAAATGAACTAACTACTGCTCGTCGTCCCTTTACTTAGATTTCACGTGGCAGGTTCTTTATGACCTCCATAACAGTAATAATTTCCACATCCTCGTCTCCTTTTTCTCTTTCCACCCTCCCCTCTCCTTCCCTTGGTGGCAGTTTGCCAAGGCTGACTGGAGCCTATTCACCCTCCGTGCTTCTCTCTCTGACCTCTTCTCTCTGCCTCTTCCTCGCGCCCTTCTTTCTTTTTATGGCACTGTCTTCGACGCTGCCCTCCTCTCTAATCCTTGCTCTTCCTCCCGGGGCACGCGGAAGTGCATTCCCTGGTGGAATGCGAACTGAGCTCGGGCTGTCCGCTGTAAGCGTGCAGCCTGGAAGAAACACCGCCACCGGCAGACGGCCGATTCTTTTATTTTGTTCCGGAAGGCAAGTGCGGTGGCCCCGTAGGACCATCCGTACAGCTAAACGTGAGCGTTGGAAATCTGTTTCCACCATTACGTCCGATACTCCTCTGCCGCAGATCTGGAAGAAGATCCACAAGAATGCAGGCAAGATCGTTCCAGATGTCTCGCCGATTCTCCACCTCCGTGGTACTCTTGTGGCGGCCCAGTGACGGTCGCGACCGAACTAGGTTCCCACTTTTCTACTGTTAGCTCTGGTTCTCATCTTCCTCAATCCTTCCTTCTTCGTAACCTGTTCTTGAATCTATCCATTAGATTTCCACACTCGTCTCTGCCTTCCTATAATGATCCTTTCTCTTTCTGAACTTCAGTCTGCCCTGGCCTTCTGCGGATCTATGGCAGTGGGCTCGGATGACGTTCATTATGAGACGCTTCGCCATCTCCCTCTGTGCACGTCTCGTTATTAACTGAGTCTGTATAACTAGCTCTGGGAGTCGTCGTCCATCCCTAAGGACTGGCTCGATGCCGTTGTACTCCCTATTCGGAAACCAGGTCTCTCAGTACGTCCCCTAAGGATTTCCGCCGTATTGCTCTCACGAGTTGTCTGCAAGCTTTTTGAGCGTATGGTAAATGTCCGTCTGATGTTGTTCTTGGAACACCATCACCACCTTTCTCCTTCTCGATTTGGTTTTTCACAAGTTCGGCAGCACGACTGATGTCCTGGTGAACTTGGAGGTCTGTATTCGTACTACTTTTGCTGTGAAGACCTCCATTGTTGCTGTCTTTTTTGACCTGGAAAAGGCTTATGACACGACTTGGAGATACCATATTCTGTCGCAACTTCGTTCTTTTGACCTTCGTGGTTAATCTCCTCTCTTCCTTCAAAGCTTTCTCTCTCGTCGTACCTTTAGTCAGGCTTGGTACCATTCTCTCTGCCTCTTTTCTGCAGTATGAAGTTGTATCCCAAGGTAGTGTTCTGAGCACTTTTTTTCTGGTTTCCCTCGGTGGTCTTCTTTCCTTCTTTCTGGCATCTTCTTCGCTCTTTGTTGTGGTCTTACTCTTTGCTGTCGGGGTGATGATTCGCCTCTCCAATGGCGGCTTCAACTTGCGATTGATGCCGTGTCATCTTGGGCCACCAATCATGCTTCAAGTTCTCTGGTACTAAGACTTGTGCCATGACTTTTACTCGGAAGCGGGTCGTTCATCGTCCCTCTGTCACTTTCTGGTCATCTCCTTGAGTACAAAGATTCCACGGAGCTTTGGGGTTTCTTTGACACTCGTTTGTCTTGGTCGCCCCATATCTCTTACCTCCATGTTGAATGCTCTGAGGCCCTTAACCTACTAAGGTTTTGTCCCATACTTCTTGGGGAGCGGATAGGCGCACGTTCCTCTTTGCATTCCTCTCCGTACTGTCTAAGCTCGATTATGGTTGCCCTGCATACTCTTCTTCTCCACTCTTCGCCGTCTTGATCCTTACACCATACTGGGTTTGCCTCAGCTCTGGTGCTTTTCGTTCACTCCTACCCTCAGCTTGTACGCTGACACTGGCTTCCTCTCTCTCTCCAGGATCGCCGTGATCGCTACAGTCTTCGTTATTTTGCGCGATCCTTACAGCATCCTCACTTTCGCCTATATCGTGCTTTGACTTTTACCCCTCCTGTAGTTCCTCTTCACCACCTTCCTCTTTCTGTCCGTTTGTCTCGCTTACAAGATTCTCTTTCAGTTCGTAGTACCAATGTTTCTCCTCGTATTGTTCCATTCTTGCCCCCGTGGAGGGTCCCTCTTCCCAAATTTTGTACTTCTCTGACCCGCATCACTAAAGCTTTTACCCCTCCTACAGTTCTGAAACGCCTCTTCCTTGAACACTTTTCTTCTTCTCACTCCCACTCTGTTCCCATCTTCACCGATGGGCCTAAGTCTGCTGACGGTGTGGGCTACTCTGTTGTTTTTCCTGACCACACTTATGTGTCGCCTTCCTCTGGAGGCTAGCATCTTGACAGCAGAACTTTTTGCTATTCTCTATGCTCTTCGTCTCCTGCTTTCCCGGTGTCAATCCTCCTTTGTGGTGGTAGTTGACTCTCGTAGTTCCCTCATGGCTTTAGGGTCTTTTAATCCGGTCCACCCGGTGGTTGTCGAGATTCAACATTGACATTTTTTTTTTATCTCCAGTAAATTTAAGTCGGTTGAGTTTTGCTGGGTTCCCAGTCATGTTGGTGTCTCTTTAAATGAGCGTGCGGATGCTGCTGCTAAGGACGCTATCTGCACTTGTCCCATCTCCCGTAAAGGTATTCCTTATTCCGACTTTTACCCAGTTATTCATACCTCCATCCTTGCCTGCTGGCAGAGTTGTTGGTCTTCTGTTATTGGTAACAAACTGCGTACTCTTAAGAGTCGTGTGTCCCAGTGGCCTTCCTCCTACCACCATAACCGGTGGTGGGAAACGGCTCTGGCTAGGTTACGTATTGGCCATACCCGTTTAACTCGCGGTCACTTAATGGAGCGCCGCCCTGCTCCTTATTGTCCAAATTGCATTGTCCCTCTTACGGTCGTGCATGTCCTTGTTGAATGTTCTGACTTCCAGAGTGAGTGTGTCTTTTCCGACCGTCCCCTGCGGTCGCTTGCCCCTTGATGGAATTCTTGGCGACTCTGATACTTTTGATATCGTTCACCTTATGCGTTTCTGTTCTCGTATTGGCATTCTTGGTGATATTTAGCGCCCTCTGATTATCCCGCACATTTGATGATGCTACATAGCCTTCCCGGTTAGTTGCCTTCTTTTGATAATTACTTACTTGGGTTAGTGTACCACTGCGCCGGGTTGGAGGCTGTGTCGGCTAGTCCTGAGTGTGTGCAGTTAATGATTTCGATAGCTGTGTTTAGGTTCCTTGTTGTGATTAGAGTATCAGTTATAGAGAATTTTAGCTTCTTATTGTTTTACAGTGACCTGTTTTATGTTCCAGTAAACAGGAGTTTTTTTATTAGCCTTTTCCACTTTACCCTAAACACATATTGAAACTTTGGCCAGGCTATGGTTGGCCAGTGATGCTGTGGATCACGAGGTCATGACAGAACCTGGTCCCTGTGTCAGCGAGATTGAGCATACCAGATACCACCTGGAGCTACTTATAAAGAAAGAAAGGAAGGAATGTTACCTATGTCATTCATGATAGCCTCTCCTGGCTCACAGGAGTAATCATGTATCATGTGATGGAGGAGGACCCCAGCCCATCTCTGCCATGTTTAGGAGCCTCGACCTGGTCTCTTAATAGTGTGTTCTCCTACAGGTTACGGTCCGCCGCGGAACCTGACGGCGACACACGGTGGGGTACTTCGCTCTCAAACGTGTCTTGGGAACCACCAGATGTAGAAGTAGAACCCCAATACTATTCGGTTACTGCTTTTAGTGGCCATCATGACAACCTGTGAACACGAGCAACACATTCGTTCTCCTTGAAGACTTGAGATGCTGTTGTAACTATACGATTATTGCAGAGTCCATTTACGGAGACGACGGCAAGACATGTGCTGCCTTCTTTGACACCACACAAACCAACCACGTAATAATCTCGCCTTCTATATTCCTTGTTCATATATATATATATATACATATATATATATATATATATATATATATATATATATATATATATATATAGATATATAATTATATATATATATATATATATATATATATATATATATATATATAATTTAATAATATAATAATACTACAAGTTGTGTATTAATTATGAATGAACTAATTAAACACAAGTTGGGTTTAGTTAATTCATTAAGACACAATGCCACTAATGAATTGGTGGAAATATTTATCACATAATCAGCTCAAGCCCACAACCTAAATAATCTTTAAGATAAGCAATATGCATTTGTGGTTAACTAGTTGCATATAATTATAATTTTCTCCTGCACTCGGCACCCATCCAGTAAGCATGGGTGGAAGGATTAGTCATGTTTACATCCATGTATTAACCATACACTGAATCAATATATCACCTTTAATAGTTTTATATGCATTATTTTACAACACATAGTAATTACAGTGTTAATATATGCATATTATGCACAAACGAAATCCCACTGACGTGTGATTGGGAGTAGCCAGGGTACTGGTTCGAATCCTCTGCATGATTTTAGTTGATTTTCATATACAAGGTATCAAGGTAAGGTACATATCATCAGCCTACACTTATAATAGGGTCATCCAATGCTGTTTCATTATGATCTAATATTACGTTCTCAATAATGAGGTCAAACTCTCCCTTCTCGGCCTATGTTGCAAAACATTTTAAAGGATTTATTCTACTCCATTCTCATCCGTTAATTATTACAATAATGGATGAGAATGGAGACTAACTTTAGTTCAATAATGAATGTTGCATGACCCATTTATTGACCTGAGTCACTATATTGCCAGATAACCAAAGAGATCGATCAAGGCGACTCATCATAATTCTCCCGCAGTACCTAAGCAACCAGACTCCTGCACCATTCAAATATGGGATTCGACCACAGTGGAAGTTACTGAATATGGTGGAGGAGATGAGTGTCCCTGGGCCACCCACTTCTTAGCCACCTGGAACTGGGTGGTTTTGTGGACTAACGAAACGGGAAGATATACCGGAGGCTTGATATACTCCGTACATCCGTACACTAACGTCACGGCGACAGTGTTCGTGGATTCTCGCAATGTCACGGGCACACCGCCATCCTGTTGGGTCGTGACGCCTCAGACACGTATGTTATGCTCTAGTTTTCTCGCTTCTTTACTTATTTTTTATACATATTGCATTATATTGCATTGATGTTGACGTATCACAGCATGATTGGTCCCGGGTTCGACTCCCGGTCTGGTTGATTCGTTTGGGCACATTTCCTTACATCTGAAGAACCTGTTCACCGAGTAGTAAATAGGTACCTGTGAGTTAGTAGACTGTTGCGTGTTGCATTCTGGGAAAGGTCAGACTTTGGTCTAGGTTGATCTCAATAACCATAACAGGTTTCTTATCCTCAACAATGGGATACTATCATACTATTATAACCTTGTGTATCTTGGAAACCAAAGATTAACCTGTAAAAAAGAATCGGATCACACAGTTAAAAATCAAGATCATAAAAACTGTTGAGTTAGGTTCGTTCTTGACTCACAATCGAGGATCCGGGTTTGATTCCTGAGTAGGAGAGAAATTTCCAGGTGGGAATTCTGGCTATATACCAGAGTGTGACGCAGGCTTAGGCAGTGACTGTAAGCAACAGTGACCGTCATGAACATTGACCATTATGAACAGTGATTGGCAGTGACCTTCACTGACAATGACTTTTCAGTGACTGTCAATCACAGTGATAATTTAACATACTATCAAGCTCTCATTAACAGCTTCATTTTATAAACTAAAAAAATGTCATACTTCATATGTAAACAAAATCTAATACATTCCTAATAAAACGGCGATGAATGTAATGAAATGCCAATTTCTGGGTGAGCCCCGGAGGGCTCCCTGGAGCTATTAGGTTAATATGCGATATATTAGACTATAGCATTAGTCAATGGAGCCTACCGGACACCACGAGCCAGAACCTGGCCCCCTCAGAGAGGCACAGTGAGCAATGGCCCCTGGAAAAAACCCTGTTGTTGGGAACTTCCTAATCTGCCATTGACCAGGGTTCGCCACCCAGCCCATAAAGGTAGGTGTAACAAAACAGACCCCACATGGTAAAAAACTTGCAACCGAAAACCGAAGAGAGGCAGAACTCCCCCAAATCCCAAGGAAAAAAAGCAAACATCATACACCGATGCTGCGCCGCCTTCCCCACCAAGAGGGCGGGGTCCTGGACCCTCAGCGCTGGCTACCCAGCAACTCCAGTTCAAAGGCCAAGCATCAAAACACGAAAAACCGCCAACCAGAGGGAGGGAGAGTGCCAGGAAGCCTCCATGGCTCACCCAGGAAATGGCTTTTCATTACAATCATCCCTGGTTTTCTGTGGAGAGCCTCTTTGGATCCCTGGGGCTACATAACCAAATATAAGTATAAGAGGGACTTATCCGGGAACTGCCGCCATGCGCTCCTCAACTCGAAGGCCAGACAACTGGCTGCAACCTGCGACCCAATGCCACACACAAACACCCAAGACCAGGAATGTTTACCCAATAGTGGGCGGCCAGGACCCTGTTCGACTTCGAAAATCCCCACGCCCGAATGTCAGCCCAAGACGTGTCGCCGAAGATGGCAACCAAAGCAGCAAACTTGCGAACGTTATGAGCACGATGATAGACCGCAGACTGACTAGACTTAATAACCGTGCGGACGATCTTGGAGACCCGAGCCCTGGAACAGGGAACGAGGGAAACTAGATCGACCCAATGCGCATCCCCGGCCACCAAAGCCGAGGCGCGCAAACGGACTCGGCAGATGATGCACCCCCGGCCTGACAAACCAAGCATCACTGACCCAAGGACCCCTCCGGAAAGCTGCCGTCTCGTTATTCACCAGAAAAGGAGGAGACGGCTACAACCGAACAAACCTACCGCCAGGACCGAAGTAGGAGAAACCCCCTGCGCCGGAGGAGAGCATGAAGCTCCCCCACACAACATCCAGAGGTCATTGCCACCAACACTGGCCTCTGGATTGGCCTCTGGCCTTCACGAGAACTTTCAAATCCAGTGATCCTATCACAGTGGTTGTACTATTCAAATCACTTGTGCTGTCCCGTCTTGAGTACTACTCAGCACTCGCTTTCCCCTTCAGAGCAGGAGAGATTGCTGAAATAGAGGGAATACAGAGAACATATACATCATGCATAGACGCGATAAAGCGCCTAAATTATTGGGATCGTCTCAAAGCTCTCCAAATGTATTCACTAGAAAGGAGTCAAGAGAGATAAGAAATATACACGTGGAAAATACTAGAGGGCCAGGTCCCAAATCTACACAGTAAAATAACAACATACTGGAGTGAACGAAATGAAAGAAAATGCAGAATAGAACCAGTGAAGAGCAGGGGGTGCTATAGGTATAATCAGAGAACACTGTATAAACATCAGAAGTCCACAGTTGTTAAACATTCTCCCAGCGAGTATAAGAAATATTGTGGGAACAACCTTGGACTTCAAGAGAAAACTAGATTGTTTTCTAAAAGAAGTGCCAGGCCAACCGGGCTGGGGTGGGTATGTGGGCGTGCTGGCTGCTTCAAGCAATAGCCTAGTGGACCAAGCTCTCACAAGTCAAGCCTAGCCTCGGACCGGGCTTGGGAAGTAGAAGAATTCCCAGAACCCCATCAGCAGGTATCAGAAAGAGAACCCTCGATCTTGAACCAAAGAGGCCACCATAAACCGAGGCGAAGAGAGGAAAGAAAGCACCCTGTCCAAGGACCAAGACAGCTCAGGCGGAGCATGAGCAAATAGGTGAAACAAAATACGAGAAAACTTACGGAACGGGGCAGAAGTGACATCCACTCCGAACGCAAGCTAAAGGGTGGAGATCAAAACGTTGAAACCCCTGCGATGTGTACAATCACGGGGACCTAGTGGAGGGCCACCAATCCAATAGAAGTGGTCCTATAGCCACAAAAGACAGACACCCCCCCCACTCTGCAAAGAACAAAAACAAAAAACGGCAAAAGTACAACGGCCCCAGAGGAAACAGGAACCGGCTGCTGCATGTGCAACACCTTGATGTCCTAACCAGCAACAATACCACTCCCTACCAAAGGCCAAACAATGGCAACGAAATCCCAGCTGGCCCTAAGGGCGGGGTAAATGCCGAACAGCAAAAACACCTCACGGAAATAGTGTCCTGAAAGCACCAGGGGAAGATAACCCTAGCACCCAGGGGGTTTTACTCGCAGGGCTCTTAGGGTTGGCCGCCCAAAGCGCACGCAGCCCCGGTAAAATTGCTTACACCTGGCCACCACGCAACAACACTGCAGAAAACACCACAAAGGCAAAACACTGCTTTGGAAATCGAGGCCGGTGTCGACGACCGCCCTAGATCGCATTAACCAACGAACTGGAGTTGCTGAGTAGCAGGTGCAGAGGGTCCAGGGCTCCCCCTTCCTCCCGGGGAGGAGGGGAAGAGGCTGCACGGACGAGCGACGATGTATGATGTTTGCTTGTTGCCTTTGAATTTGGGAGAGTTCTGCCTCTGTTCGATTTTCGGTTGCAATTTTCTTACCATGTGGGGTCTGTTTTCTTATGCCTACCTTTCTGGGTGCCTAACCCTGGTCAATGGCAGATCAGGAAGTCCCCCAACCACAGGGGTTTCCAGGGGCCATAGCTCCCTGTGTGTGTCTGAGGGGGGCCAGGTTCTGGCTCGTGGTCCCCGGTAGGCTGAATGACTCCTTTGACTAATGCCCTAGTCTAATATATCGCATATTAGCCCGACAGCTCCAGGGAGCCGAAGGGGCTCCCCGTAGAAAAGGTTATATCATCTTTGCTATAAACAGAGTCCAGCCCCCCGACAAACCTCAGCATCACAAGCCAAACTCACAAAACAAGAACTTTAAGTTGGTCGCTTCCTGATCACATCAACGGTGTCCTGAAGGGCTGGCTGCTCAACTGGGGAAAGCCTGGTGAAGCGCTGGACGGACAAGTTCAACTTGAACCTCATTATAGAGCTTACACAATGGAAGACATAGATCCTGGTTATACATATGTCGTTAATATTATGGTAAGTTTGAGTAAATGAAATATCATAATAATTTTACCCGTTGTCTGGGACAGGAATCCTGTGTACATATGTATATACTTCAGGGTTGTATCGATGCTCTCCCAATGTGCAATTACCGACCCTCCCCAGGATGCAACCCCACAAGAGTTGCCTAGCTCCCGGGTACCTATTTACTGCTTGGTGAACAGTGTTTTATCCCTGGGTGGAGAATAACTGGTTGTGCACGTTTCATGTCGCCTAATGCACCTGTTCACTCTGCAGTAAGTAGGTTCCCAGGAGTTAGGCAACTGTTGTGGGATTGCATGCTGGAAAAAGATTAGTAGTTTGACCTTGAGCGGGGAATTAATAATTCTAACAATAATCTTCTCAATATTTCTTATGTTTTTCTTCACTGTCGAGGGTAAATGAAAAATTAACTCTCCATAATTTGGTGAAATTAAACATGCACAACCAGTTATTCTCCACCCAGGGATAAAACTCTGTTCACCCAGCAGTAAATAGGTACCTGGGAGTAAGGCAACTGTTGTGGGGGTTGCATCCTGGGGAGGGTCGGTAATTCACATTGGGAGAGCATAGATACAACCCTGAAGTATATATACACACAGGCTTCTTGTCCCCAACAAAACATATTAATAACGTACACTGAGTATCCAGATAACCTGTTGGTCTGTGATGACCTCTTGGTCTCTGATGACCTATTGCTCTCTGATGGCCTCATCGTCTCAGCATCCAGAGTAACACAATGATTTTACGATTTCGGATTCAAAGTAAAGTCAAAATATCTTAAGTCACACTTCAGTATAGTGAAAATATCTAGTTCATATTACAGTTGGGTCAGAATTACCAGCACACATTTCAGTAAAGTCAAAATACCTCCCTTACACACCAGAAAAGTAAAAATATCTTAACTCACATTACAATAAAGTCAATATTTCCAGCTCACAATTCAGTTAAATCAAAATACCTAGCTCTCTCCTTAGTCAAATACTCCCACAAACACTTCAGTATTGCCAAAATCAGAACGGGTTCTGCAGAGGTTACTCAAGCACATTCACCCACTGGGCAAAGATTCACCAACAGTACAGCAAACTACAACAAATGCTTCATTAATAAATTTAGTTCTACCTTTACTAGCATCAACAATGATATCGGTACCAACACAATTTGTTCGATAACAGGGAAACAAATTCCACGACACAGTTGGCCAAACATGCTCAAGTAATATTGATTAAACGTTCAATCCACGTTGATAACATTGAATTAATGTCCTCAACGTTGATTTAATGTTGAACTAACGTCACTCTTGGATAATGGTCCCAATGGGAAGTTAACCTTTCATAAGCTGTCTAAGTTTAGATCCTATATAAACATATTTTTCCTATATAACTTCTTTGATGTTTTAACTGTACAGTGCACTCCAAGTGTATAGCACATTATATCAAGTATATAACTCATACTAATAAGTGCGTAGCCCATCTCCACATGTATATCTCTAATAAATGCACTGCACATCCCTACAAGTGTATAGGAAATTGCATCAAGTGTATTGGACATTCCTAAAGGTATATAGCACATTCGTAGAAGTATATAGCACATTCCAACAAGTGAATTACCGACTCATACAAGTCCATAAAACACCCACTTATTAAGTGTACAGCAAATTCTTACAAGTGTACAGCACATTCCTTCAAGTGTATAGCAGTCCTACCCTACTTATCACAGCTGTTATTGTGCAAATATTTACACTGGAGGTGACAATATCTCCATTATTAATAACTCCTATTTTGACCTCCATGCAGGCCATCAATGGTGAAGGCTTGGGGTCGCGAGCGTTAATAGGGATTACTCGTAAACACGACCCTGGATTAACTACTACTCTAGCTGTATGTGGTTCGTTCATTGGGATTGTTCTTTTGGTGGGAATTTGGCGTTGTTCCCTAAATATAAAACGACGCAGAGCTGCTTTGATGACACAGGTATGATTGCCACTGATGCTGGGTGAGTATTTCAGTTGGCTTTGATTCGATATCCACGATATCAACTCTGAATTAATGTCGATTAAACGTTGAATGAACGTTGATGACGTTGATTCAACGTCGAACCAATGCCACTCTTGGATATTCTGCTCACTGGGTAGTTACCTTCTTTCACAAGTTCAAGCCCAATCTCCTTTTTTCACAACCTCAAGCCCTTTCTCCTTCTTTCATAAGCTCAAGCCCGGTCTTCTTCAAATTGTCTTCTCGTCATCTGAATTGTGTGATATGAATTGGGCCAATATGTCTCACTGCTCTTATGGGAAACTGCACTTTGTGTTCTACTGTCAATTTATGAATTATAAGCTAAATGTTAATCACGATTGTTTAAAAAATGTAAGCTTGATTTAGTCAGCTGACCACTTATTTAGTCCAATCATTATTGTAACGATTTGCACAAGTTGTTAAGAGTAGTCTGATTGGAATTTTGATACTACAGGTACAGTTCTTAAACAACTTAGTCAAATCAAAAGTTACTGGGGGTCAATTAAACTAATCAGAGGCAAATAGCTATGACATATCTGGCAATTCACTATTCTCTCTCTAAGCAGTATTTTTAACCCAGGAGCATCTTAAAATTGGCATTAAAGTTTCTCTTCAAATGCCAGTCATCAGACTATATGTTCATATATACGGTGCGACTCTCCCACTCAAACAACATACAGGTATAGTAAGCTCTCGTTAACACATGTGGAATTATGCGTGAAGTAGCATTCCTTTAGGAGATACATGTTTCATATTTTTCCTAGGACACCTAGGAATTAAAAAATATACATATTTATACAAAGAGAGCATATTTGTAAAATGCAGTTAAATGTTGATAAAATGGTAAATACCCCTATACAGTATATGGAGACTTATGCAGCTTCCATACACAGGCCTATAAGGCCTATTGGCCCATTGGAGGCAGCCCCTATTCATATTCACTAAACTCATTTATATATACAGTATGTCTAACCAAAGCTTGAAACAATCCAGCAATCCCATGTCCATCATGTTACTGTGTAATTTGTTCTATAAATCAATAACCCGCCTATTTTCAAACCAGTATTTACCCAGGACTTTACTAATATACAGACCTAATTTCATCATTCGCCAAAGTACCCAACTCTCTCAACCACTCTCATACAATGGCCACCTAATGTGACGTAACTTTGATTAACTTGCCCACAACTTAACAATCTTGCATCTATCACACTTATGCTTAAAAAAATGTCACATATACTCGAGAAATGTCGGCCTTCTCTCCTTATGTTTTGCCTGTTGTTTGTTTATGACCTAAACTGATGATCTTTCTCAAGTATTCATTCTTATGTCAGTATATAGCATCATAATATTTATGATAGTGTGTGATTATATATGTTTTGTGACTACATATCAACATGTGATTATATATTATATATGATTATAAATCATGTAATTACATATCATCACGTGATTATATATCACAATGTGTGTTTACATATCGTATACTGTATGATTACATATCATACTTATGTGATATATATAAACTCTAGGCCTGAAACAGTTAAATACTCATAATTCATATTTTCCTGGCTGCTATTATAATAAGAATGTCACTTTTAATTACGTATAGAATATAACTATACTACATTCTATACATGCATAGTAGAGTATTACAAATATTTGTGTGATGACTATAAAAAAATAAATTTATATTATACCAGCAGGTACAAGAATCATACGTGGCTCATCAAGGAATCATCACATGATCTTTAAGGTACATTGGTATAAGGTAAAGTCACTCTGCTGACATAAACAGCAACGTGTACCCGGATTTCAGTTAGAGAGAAGACGTTTGGGCACATTTCCTTCCACATGGAACCTCTGTTCACCTATCTGTATGTGCCTGGGAGTTAGGTAACTGCTGACAAGTGTTTGTAATTGTGTGTGTCTGTGTAATACCTAAGTGTAGTTACAAGATGAGAGCTATGTTCGTCATGTCCCGTACTGTTATATGACCCTATGAAACTACTAACCATTTTGGCATCCACCATCTTCTGCAAACCTTCTCATTTAACTTGTTTCAACCATCTTCCACTCTGCAAAAGAGAACTTTCACATTTTTTCAGCAGCGTTGTTTCCTTAGTTTGAATTTGTGTGTGTTATTACCTAAGTGTAGTTACAGGGTGAGAGCTACGCTCGTGGTGTCCCGTCTTCCCAGTCCTCTTTGTCAACACTTTGAAACTACTGATGGTTTTGGCCCTCCAACTTTATCGCTTACTTGTTCCAACGGTCTATCTCTGTTTGCAGAAGGAAATGTTCTAATATATTTTGGGCACATTTGTTTCCTAAGCTTGAATCTGTAACCTCTTGTTCTTGAGGTTGCAGGTTTCAGGAATTCCTCTGTTTGGTAGATTCCTGTTATTATATGGTGGTGGTGATCACATCACCTAGTTTTCTTCTATCTTCTGATTTTGGCACATTTAGTGCCTCTCCTCGCAACTCTTGTTTTTCAGTTCCGGAAGCTATTTTGTAGCATGCCATTGCAGCTTTTCCAATTTATTTATTATGTGCTTCTTCAGATATGGGCACCACATAACTGCTGCACATTCCAATTTTGGTCTCACAAAAGTCATGAACGGTTTCTTTAGTATTTCACCATCCATGTAATTAACAGTAAGTTTGAAGGCGACGCATACGTTCTCTCACAATGTTCTTTATGTGTTCCTCTGACAGTTTACTATCCAAAACCACCTCTAGATCTCGTTCATATTCGAGTTATATAATTTCTTTCCACATAATTTGTTAGTTCTGTGTGGTCTATTTTTTCCGCTTCCGCATTCCATACCATGGCATTTATTTACATTGAATTCCATTTGCCACATGTCGCTCCAAGCACTTATTTTATCTAAGATTAATTTGACAGGCATGACAATCGTCTGCATCTCCTATCTTCCCCAGTAGTTTAGTATCATCTGCAAACGTGTGTGCGCACTGTATGTGTGTAATTATCTAAGTGTAGTTACAGGATGAGAGCTATGCTTGTGGTGTCCCGTCTTCCTAGTGCTCTTTGTCATATAACACTGTGAAGCTACTGACGGTTTTGACCTTCACCGCCACCTCACTTAGCTTGTTCCAACTGTCTATCACTTTGTTTGCAAAAGAAAACTTTTTAATGTTTTTTCAGCACTTTTGTTTCCTTAGTTTGAATCTGTGTTCTCTTGTTCATAATGTTGCTGGTTTCAGGATTTCCCCATGCGCGTGCGTACGTGTCAGCATGTAAGTCATCGTGTTTGTGTGTACGTGTCAGCGTGTGTGTGTGTGTCATAGTCAGTGTGTAAGTATGTGAGAGAGAGCCATTGCTACTGTGGAGTAACCTCCACAGTAGCAGCCACCCACCAATGTCTCGTGTGTGGGCGAGCCTTCCGAACCCAGATTGGTCTCGTCCATCATATGACACACACAGCCACAGACCTTCGACCTGATATATTGAAGTCGTGAACATCTTCGACTACGAAGGACGAACATCACCATGTGAGAGGGAGAAAGAATCTATGTTGAAGGATACATGATAACATTATATTTTGATGACTCTGATGTTTTCATTTGTTTTCACTTTCTTTTAAAAGCTCAACTTGTTTAAAAAACAAGCTGAGCAGCAGCGAAATGTAACCACTTTCAGTATTCAGTGTGATGGGCCTGAGAAAAATAATTTTTGAGATAAATAACACTATAAAGAATCAGTGCTGCTGAGTGGGGCTGTGTTAAACAGAGTATATGAGTATATACAATACCAGCAAGATTGGCCAAATAATGTCTCAGGTTATCCATTGGGAAAACTATTTGCCATTATAGCTCAAGCTTATGCCTAATATGGATCAAATAATACAAGCCACTTATTAGGAACACTACCTCTGGTATCATCAAATTAGTTGGCCAGCTGGATGTGTAAAAGAGGTATACTAATAACAATGGAAATTGTCTTGTGATATTTATATGGATTTATATAGGTAAGAGAGCAAGAAGTCATATATAATCAATAAAATTCCTATCCAAGAGAGCTCTTAAAATATTAATGGTTTTGTGAATATATAACAAATTTGTGGTTTATTTTCAAATATATTGGCTTTCATATAAAGAGGTTTGATATAAGCCTAATTTCTGAAATCACCGCTATTGGAAGATATTTGTATATTCTGCCCAAAAGTTTGCTAGTGCAAGCTAGTATATTAGACTCGTATCTTCTGTTTTCTTTTGATTCCACATATGATTAGCCATTCTGTGAGATTAGGTTATTGGTTGAACTTATAGCTAACTCTTGATCTATACTCTGTAATCTCTCGTATGGAATAGAGTAGTAGGACACTTCTGCATTCTTAAGCTTTAAATATGAAAAAAAAAGTATTCAGCCAAGAGAAATTGATATACTATAATATAAAGTGAACAACATGTGGAACAGCATTATAGTCATGAAAATAAATGTAGTTCTGGATTAAGAAAATAAGAAAGAAAATGAAGACCACAGAAGGTCTTCCAGCCCATACGAAGCCGTTCTTGTTCACATAATTACATCCTGACACATGTTTTCTAACTAGCACAACACAACACATGTACCCCTTATTAGACTATTTTACAGGAACTTCTTTTTGACAGCTCATATAACGGAGGAAAGGGTCCTGAAAGATATTGTTGATAGGAACGTTATCCCTACAGACAAAAATCAGAAAATATACGATAAAACCATGACGATTTACTATAAAACCAAAAAAACGGCCAATCTACTCGTAAAGAAACTCTCCTGACACAAAGCAGATGCCTTGAAGGAAACAAACGTCGTCTTTGCCTTCAAATGCCCACTTGGGGATTATATGCCCCAAAGAACTCAGTATATAGGCAAGACAACAACGTCTCTTTCCAGGCGATTAACAATGCATAAACAACAGGGCTCCATAAAGGAACATATAAACTCCTCTCACAACCAGACCATCACTAGAGAAATCTTAAACACAGAAATCATCGATAGATACAGCGATAGCAGGCGGCTCGACATCTGCGAGGCACTACACATCAAAAAGTCAACACCAGTAATCAACAGCCAATTAATGCACAACTATATTCTACCCACTTCAAGACTCCGTACCAATATAGAAGCATCAAGAGGAAGTATGGGCCAATAGGCCTCTGCAGTTACTTCCTCTCACAACCAGACCATCACAAGGCTTGGGGGTCGCCGGGGTCAATATGGATTACTCATGAACGTGACCCTGGATTAACTACTAGTTTAGCTGTAGGCGGTTTGCTCATTGGGATTGCTGTTTTGGTGGGAATTTATGGTTGTTACATAAAGATAAAACAACGCACAGCTGCTTCGAGGACATAAAATTGCCACTAACGCCGGGTGAGTATTTCAGTTAGCTTTAATTCTATATCCTCTATATCAACTCAAAATTAACGTTGGTGAAATGTTGAATGAACGTTGATAACATTGATTCAAAGTCGAACCAACGCCACTCCAGGATATTCTACTCATTGGGTTGTTTCCTTCTTTCACAAGCTCAAGAACTTTCTCCTTCTTTCACATGCTCAAGCCCATTGTCCTTCTTTCACAAGCTCAAGCCCTTTCTCCTACTTTCACAAGCTCAATCTCATTCTCCTTCTTTCACAACCTCAAGCCCTTTCTCCTTCTTTCACAAGCTCAGTCATCTTCAAATTGTCTTCTCGTCATCTGAATTGTGTCATATAAACTGTGCCAATATCTGTCTCACTGCTCTTATGGGAAACTGCACTTTGTTTTCCACTATCAACTTCTGAATTACAAACTAAATGTTACTCACCATTGTTGAAAAAATGTAAGCTTGATTTACACAGCTGAACACCTGTTTAGTCCAGTCATTATTGTAACGATTTGTACAAGTTGTTACGAATGGTATCCGATTCAAATTTTGATACAACAGGTACAGTTCTTAAACAACTTATAGTCAAATCAAAACTTAATAGGATTTAACTAAACTAATCAGGCTTTGACATATCTGGCAATTCACAATTCTCTCTCTAAGCACTATTTTTAACCCAAGAGCATCTTAAAATTGACATTAAAGTTTCTCTTCAAATGCCAGTCATCAGACTATATGTTCATATATACGGTGCAACTCTCCCACTCAAACAACATACAGGTATAGTAAGCTCTCGTTAACAAGAGTCGAATTATGCGCGAAATTGCATTCCTTTAGGCGATTCATGTTTCATATCTTTCCTAGGACACCTAGAAATTAAAACATATCTATATTCAGAGAGAGCATATTTATAAAATGCAGTTAAACGTTGATAAAATGGTAAAAATCCCTATACTGTATATGAAGACTTATAGACCTATGTACAGATACTGCATAAGGCCTATTGGCCCATGGGAGGCAGCTCCTATTTATATTCACCCAAATTCATTTATGTATACTGTACTGTATGTCTAACCTAAGCTTGAAACAATCCAGAAATCTCGTGTCCATTATATTACTTGGTAATTTGTTCCATAAATCAATAACTCCCCTATTTTCAAACCAGTATTTATCCAGGACTTTACTAAATCTAAAATCCAATGTTCATCATTCACCAAAGTATGCAACTATTTTTATCAATTTCATACAATGTCCACTTAATTTGACATAACTTTGATTAACTTACCCACAACTTAACAATCCTGCATCTATCACACTTATGCATAAAAAAATCTTAAGAAATGTCGGTATTCTCTCTCCTTATTTTTTGCCTGTTTGTTGATGACAAACTGATCTTTCTCAAGTATTCATTCTTATGTCATTATATAGCATCATAATATGTATTTTATAGTGTGTAATTATATATAATGTTGTGACTACATATCAATATATGTGATTACATATTATTATATATCATCAGAAGTGATTACATATCATCATGTGTGTTTATATAATATGTATGATTAAACATCATACTTATGTGATCAATATATAACAAAAATCTCGAGGCTTGAAACAGCTAAATACTCATAATTTATATTTTCCTGGCTGCTATTATAATAGTAATGTAATTTTTCATTATGTATAGACTGTAACTATACTACATTTTATACATGCATAGTATATTACAAAATATTTTTGTGAGGAATATAAAACATAAATTGATATTCTACCAGCAGGTACAAGGATCATAAATGAATCATCAGGAATCATCACATGATCTTTAAGGTACATTGGAATAAAGTGAATAGACACACTGCCAAAATAAAGAACAAAGTGGACCCGAATTTCATTTGGCGAGACGATGTTTTGGAACATTTCCTTCCACATGAACCTCTGTTCACCTAGGAGCGTAAATATGTGCTTGGGAGTTAGGCAATTGCTGACAAGTGTTCGTGATTGTGTGTTGTGTGTGTAATTGCCTAAGTATAGTTACAAGATGAGAGCTATGTTTGTCATGTCCCATACTCTGTCTTATTACCCTTTGAAACTACTGACTATTTTGGCGTCCACCATCTTCTCCAACCTTCTCGTTTAACTTGTTCCAACCATCTTCCACTCTATTTGCAGAGAGAACTTTCTCATTTTTTCCAGTAGCATTGTTTCCTTGGTTTTAAATGTGTGTGTAATTACCTAAGTGTAGTTAAAGGTTGAGAGCTATGTTCGTGTGTCCCATCTTCCCAGTACTCTTTGTCATATAACACTTTGAAACTACCGACGNCATGCAACCCACGCACATTCAGCGTTGCACAAGTCTGAGAGAGCGCCATCAGGAAGGGCAATCAGGAACCCCAAACCCACAGTCTCCTGCAAAGGTGGACCAGAGCCCACCATAGGGGAGGCAATTGGAACAGTAGGCGATCAGCTGGCAAACCCTGAAGTGGAGGGCCCCACAGGAACGTCGGTGCTTGCACTCTTCATAGACTTCGTAATCTTCATAGCCAGCGCATCCCATCCAGTACCTTCCACACCAGTGGACACCACCCACTGAGCATCCTCAACCGCCTCCGGGGCGTCATGCCCCCAGAGGGGAGCCCGAGAGCAACAAACCTCAGCAGGCCACCAGAGGGAAGAGGAGGAGGAAAGGCGCACACCACAGCAGCCCCAGCCTTGACCCCCCTCACTTGAGTGGGGGGACCTTTGTCTGAGGAACGCATCCGTGTCTCCCACTTACGACGGGGTGGTCCGACGTCGCGACCGGGGAAGGCCCTCTAGAGCCACGAGAGGCCCGCAGCGCCTCCGAAGCAGCAGCAACTTCGTCGGATGCGCGGCCACCACATGAAAGAGCAACACCACACGGAGGACCCGTAGGATCGCCACTCCCACCTACACATGATGGAGCAGCTTCCCAGGCATACCCGTCTCCATGTTGCAACAGTTGAATCCCGATGAACCTCCACAGTGACGACGTGCACAGGAAGCGAGGCCGCCGCATCAGACACCAACGGGCCAGGTGGGCCAAACTGTTGAACAGCGGAGTAGGATCAGTCAAATCAGAAGGCACCATCGACGAGGAGGGGTCGCGGGGACAATCACGGCCTCCACAAAACACATGGCATGGGCCCCCCCCCCCAAGGGGGTGAAAATCCTCTTGAAAACAGGCTGGTTTCCCATCCCGGAAGCAGTGCAACCGGCTGCAAGATGCCCTCGCAATCCAAACCTAAAACAGGTGCCCGGTGATCCTCATAGGATACTCGCATGTTAATGCCGTCGAACTTGACCTGAGAAGGAACATCACATGTCAAGCGCATGCCAAGGGTCCGCATATTGGTCCTCAAGCTCGACAGGCGGCCTGAGCATAGACAAGTAATACGGTGAGTGAACACAGTACCGTACCGAGAGAAGCAGGTGCGAAGGACCTCCTCAGGAAAGTCCAAGGGAACTCCATGGATGCTGACAAACGTCGGTGCCACACACCGGTCCGACACCTCCACAGTACCAGCAGAGCCGGGAGCTGGAGAGAATGCCCAGCAAAATCACTCACGAAGCGCTGATATGGACCAGGGGCAGAGAACTTGACCACCACACGCCTGTCAGAGATCTTCTCAAGGCCGTAAATAGTGTGCAGGTCTGCCTGTAAAACATCCAAAAGCATCACCTCCACCAACGCCCAATCAGCAGCCGCCGAGAACTCCAATACTGCGGAATCCACCCTCCGAATCTGCATCACCGACGACGCCATAACGCCAGCCGTCCCCACAGGCTAGCTGGCACACCACACACCAACAACAGCGACCTGCTCTCACCAGACGTCAGCCAACAACTGAGAGAGCGCCAACGCCATGACCACACCCTTCAACGAGCAAGCCGCTAATAATTTAGGTAGCTATTTAGTTTTGATTGCATCATTGCATAATGATTACAGTTGTGAATGACTAAAATGTACATTCTTAAACCTCTGATTAGGTTAGGTGGGGATGGATAGTCTAGCCATTTTGAATAATAACATTTAACAGGCTACATATACAAGTACCATGCCAAAGGCCGCATTGGCCATCTTGTGACGTTACGCATAGTTGAACAGTAAGGTTGCTTTTTTTTTGTTTTTTTTTTTATTTGTAAAACAGAGCAAGTACAACGTACAGTAACCATATCAGGAAAGCACAGAAGCACAGAAGAACAAAGAACACAGAATGACAACAACACAAATAACAAGTAACACGGATCAACATAACACAAAAGTGAAAACAAAGAATAACATAAAACATATAAGAACACACACACAAAAACAAAAGCAGCACTACCCAGATGGGGCGTGCCAAAAGCATCAGTAATGACAAAAGCGCACAAAGAGCACAATAAAACCAAGGGTAAAATATAAACAAGGAATACACAAACACAAAATAACACAAATGCAAAACACATGCACCATGCGCCACACCACAACAGCACACAGACAACACACCACAGAATCGAGAACACAATAACAGAACATGGTAATATAACACTGGAAATACAACATAGTAAATAAAATGCAGGAAAATAACAAGGGAATACAACAAAGCAATACAGAGCACAGTACATAGATCAAAGGAAACAGAACACATTTGCATGACATAGTAAAATATCAAAATAAAAAATAAAGAATCGGTATAGCACAAACCAACATTGGAACATATAACACAGTAAATAGGACACAGATAAGAGAACAAATCGTAAATAAGCATAAACAAAAATGGAATCTTACACATAGGTAACAATGAAATAGTAAAAAAAGGAAAAACACTAGAGCATTATAACCCAGCAAGAACTAGGTAAGAAAACAGGAAAAAAGGAACCCGTAACACATAGCTCAACAAAACAACGAAAGAAATAAAGCAACACAAAGCAATCACACACACAGTCAATCATCTTCATATTTATCCGGATAGTAACGACGCGGGTATTTCTTCCTATAGGCATCCCACTGTGCCCACATTTCCATAGGCGCGTTAACGTGACTACGTGATCCTCGCGGTCGATGCATGAAGTCAGGAACCTCCAGCTCGGCTCCCTCCACCACGGGGGCGGTAGGCACGGGAAGAGGCCGCACAGAGGGCTTTGATACAGACGGTGGAACCACACGGGACTGAAGCACAGGAGTCGGCCGGACACAGGCCGGCAACATAGCGGGCGGAGTCGCAGGGGACGCAAGCACAGAGGGCGATGGTGCAGGGGCCGACACCACAGGGGACGGAGTAACAAAGGACGGCTGAGCAGAGGGCAAAAGTGTGGAAGGCACAGACATGGACGCCAGAGGCACGGAGGCTGCCGGAACAGAAGCATGCTTAAGAACCGGCACCAAGCCCTTCCCTCTCTCACAATCTCGGCCGGTGCCACAACCTCCCAACTCGGGGAACCAGCAACCGGTGACGCAGAGGCAGCCGGAGAAGACACCGGACCAGGGCCAGGCGACAATCCCACCACAGGACCCATCACCGCTGCAACACGGCCCACAGGAGCCGCAGGCACTCCAACAGCGTCGCACACATCACCATCCCCAGAAGACGAACTTCCGGAGTCCTCAAATTCCCCGACGTCGGCCCAGGCCGCATCACGAGGCGGAGACAGACTCAAAGCTTGCCGCGAACGCTTGGACACAGGTCGCAGATCGTCGGAACTATCACCTCCGCTAGGAAGCACCGTAGCAGAACCGCTGGTTGCCCGCGCAACTCCCCGCAGCGCACGATCACTCAACATCGCAGCCTCAACAACCCGGGGAACAGGACCACACACCGCAGGAGACATCACAGTGTGCACGTCGACACGGGTCGAAGACACAGCTGCCGGAGACAGTACAGGCCGAGGCGCAGCCTCGACGTCCGGAGTCACGAGACCACACACCACAGGAGACACAACTGAAGACGAGGCAGGCAGGGGAGGCGGAGGTGCGGGAGCCGGGGATGCACTTCCTTCCACTCCGACACCCACAGCCACATCGAGGCTGGCATCAGAGACCGGCAACGGAGCACCAGAGGACTGGGAAGTAACACTTTCCACAGCAGCACCTTCCGACAGGTCCGGGACTGCCAACGGGGGAAAGTCCTCCTCCCTGAAGAGGTTCACAGGCCCGACCCGGCTCGCATCACATCCCGCAGCCTGATGGCCCGAGAGTCCGCACCGGAAACACGTCCGGGGCTGACCCCCATAGAACACGCGTACCATGAAGCCCAGAAGCTGGAGAGACGAAGGGATGGAGTCCTTCAAGCGCAGCGCCACAGTGCGGGTCCCATTCGGGATACCCTTCCACCGCCCGGAGGAGACTGCATTCATTCGGACATTCAAGACCCGCCCATACCGGGTAAAATGACGCTGGAGAAGAGAGTCAGGGAACTCAAAAGGAGCACCATGAACTGCCACATAGGTAGTCTCACTGCACCTGTCCGACACAACCACCGAACCACCACCCTCAGGCAGAGTAAATGTCCTCCCGTCATAGCGGTCCACAAAGTCACGATACACAGCCGTAGAGCAGAATTTCACAACAGCTCGATGCTCGGAAACAAGTTGAACGCCGCACACAGACGCCACATCCACCCGCAACATGTCGATCATCACCACCTCAACTGCCGGGTAAGACGCTGGGCCAGTAAATTCTAGGCCAATGGTATCTCTCCGCTTCACAGGGGGAGGGGGGCCGCCATCCCTCCAGCCGCCACGGCCCCAAGGGTCCGCTCACACACACAAACTACCACGGGTCAGCAAACCAGGAGCCCACAGGCGACACGTCCACCCCGCCCAGACCAGGCGAAAAATCCTCATAACTTAATTGGTCGTCTCCCCCTTCCGTGTTATTACCCGTGTTTAACATCTTTTGTCCCTCAGATATTTCTCACATTTTGACAGATTATCACATAGGTACCCTGGTACTGTGGTCTGTCTCGGGTCAATAGCACCTAATTTCTGCAATCCGAATCTAGGAGGATATAGAGGGCCAAAGTTCCTCTCGCACGGACTTTAATTGGCGAGTTGGGACCTCGCCGTATAGTTCTCGTCACCAGTTGACACTCGCACCCCTACTCGTCGGTCAGAATAGATGGTACTTACTCAAGGTAGGGAATTAGCTTTCTTTCTTTTGAGCACGAAGTTCGCTAATTCTGTAAGTACCATATTCAATTTCAGTGGGTACCTTGCTTATGTTCTATAGTGACTCGGCAAGGTATGACTACATTTCACCGCAATAGCCAATACAAACAGGAAGTACACTGAAGGCGCCAACTATCAATAATATCACCTGTGTTCCGTACACCTGCCCTGCTTATAACAGTCGGTTTTCATCTCTTATGCACCCAATAAAAGTGAAAACTTTTCAACCATTTGAAATTGTTAATTAGGAGATAAAGAATTATTGCAGAATTAAAAGCGATGATATACACAAATTATCTGGCTACGTAACTTGTGACGTCATCAGTTGGTGCCCTCACAGCAAAATGCTACATTCAGCCTCTAGATGGCACTCTTTTTATCAAGAACTAGCTCTCTCTCTCTCGCTCTCTCTCTCTCTCTCTCCTCTCCTCTCTCTCTCTCTCTCTCTCTCTCTCTCGCCTCTCTCTCTCATCTCTCTCTCTCCCTCTCTCTCTGCTCCCTCTCTCTCTCTCTGTCATCTCTTTTTCCTCTCTCTCCTCTCTCTCTCTCTCTCTCTCCCTCTGTCTCCCATCTCTCATCCTCTCCCCCTCTCAAACGTCGACATCATCTCATCCACTTCATCTCTTTCTCTGCTCCTCCTATCCTCGACTCTCCACATCTCTCCTCCGTCGTCCTCTCTCATCCTCTCATCGTCTCTCTCTCACTTCTCTCTCTCTCTCTCACATGTAAACACACACACACACGCACACACATATGGGGCCTGCGCGGAGCCTGACACGTGAACAGCCCTCTGGCGTGTGTAGTCCGAATGACCCAGGTGTCGTTTCCCGGCGGAATCGGAAACAAATGGGCTGAGTTCTTTCCCCATCCATGAGGCCCGCACTCACCTAGCAGTAAACAGTGTACTGGGAGTCAGTCAGCTGGATACGGTCTGCTTTCCAGGTTGGTGTGTGTGAGTGTGCATGTGTTAAAGACGAAATGTATGTAGTAGATATAATAGAGGAAACAAATAGATTGATTAGAAAGGCCTAAGAGCTAATAGCTCGATTCCGCAGGCACAAATAGTAAATACACTTCATACACACAGTGAGCTTAAGTAGGCTAAGGAATCTGTACACCCGGTTGATTGACAGTTGAGAGGGTCAGGGATCAAAGAGCGAAGCTCACCCCCCACAGGCAAAACTAGGCTGAGTTCACACACATGTTTATCTGGTTCCTTCTGACTCGCAATCGGGAATATATGTAGTTCGAAATCCCGGGCAGGACAGAAATGATTGGGCGGATTTCCTATCACCCCATGTGATACCTAGTAGTAATTATGTACCCAGGAGTTTAGTCAGCTTGTTTGAGGGGTTGCAACCTGGGGGGGGGGGGAGGGGTCAGTAGTTCGAACCAGGGTGGGCGGGTGACCTCGATATAAGCCTAACATGTATATATATACACACACTGGTTCCCTGTCCCCCGACAAAATTAATGATTGAATTACACTAGGAGGGATATCCGGCGGAGATAACTTAGCTAAACTTACGTTAGGTTAGTTATAGGTTTAGTTAGATTCAGCACAGCTGTAGTATCAAATACACACACATTCCATTCTCGTAATG
>WNGS01164437.1:44021755-44037940 GCA_020271785.1 Procambarus virginalis | reverse complement strand
TTGGACTTCCTCATTTACTTTGGAACCATTTAGTGTTTCACTTGTCTTTCGAAACTCAGTTTCAACTAATTAGTAGGATTTTCTTGCCTTTATCCTCCCACAGTGAGTACCGGGTACAAGATTTCCTGCGACCTTAATCATTTACCATCTTGAATAACCTTTAATTATTAACAATTCCACAGGATAGGTATCAGTTGCCACGTTTCCTGTTTCTGACATTCACCATATCACCACAGTATATTCGTGTCTCATTTATTTGCTATTTTCATCATGTTTCGTAGTCAAGCTTTCTAGACAGATCCAGAAAGTGAAATAGGGAACTTACGTCATGCTAAGAGGGTCGAATTGATAGCTCTTGCACATGAGTATCACTTGGAAGTTCCCCATGGAGCCAACAAGTATGCCATACATAATATAATTTTGGATCACCTTGCGGAAGAAGGTATTATAGACTCTGCTACTCACGAACAATATACTACTTCAGATAAGCATGATTTGACGGCAATGAAACTCAAAATCGAGCTCGCGAAGCTCGAGAAGGAGCAACAGCAAGCCGCCCTACAACAACAGCAAGCCGCCCTACAGCAACAACAGGAAGCAGCTGCAATCAGAGCGTGAAGCTAACATCAGCAAGGAAGAACAAGAGCGTGAAGCTGCTCTGGCGAAAGAAGCTCTACAACTCAAGAAAGAGGCCGCACTGAAGAAAGAAGAAAGTGAACGACAGTTGGCCTTATACAAACAGCGACCAGAGATACAACGTGAACACGACAAACGGCAGGCAGAAACAGCTCTAGACTGTCGTGGCCGAGAACTCACGTTGGACGCTACCCACTAACACGCATAGCGTCTCGGGCAGGTCCTTAATCATAAGCTTCCCTGGAATTCGACCCGACAAATCGTTTAGCAACCAGCGAGCCATTCACTGATGGGTGAACAGAGGCGTACAGTTATGGATTCCCAGATGGACTAAAATACTGAACCTTAGACTAGAAACCAAGTTAACGTCGATTGAAATAAGGGTAAAAGGGATTGCTGCGTGCATGCTGACCAAGATATTGTCTAGACCTAGAATCAGTTCACTTTAAGATGTAATCACTGGAGCACTAACTCTGGACAGAAGAGCCTCCAATAGCAACAGGTGGACCCATTGTGCGATAAACACCATCAATACATTCGATATAACAAACAGTCACTGATAAGGGTGTCGACGAAATACATGCAGACTTTGTTATGCAAGCCCCTTGGGAATCTCCGCCCAGCAGACTTTAAGATTATGATTGTTGAAGGAAAAAAGAACCAGACAAATCCTCATCTGCCACGTAACATTGCACAGATGCATATAGAAGCAAACTTGGCATCTGACACCTTCACATACTTCACAGATGGATCAGTAGACCAGCAGGGACAAGAAACCGGAGCTGCAGTTAAAGCAGGAAACTCTGTAAATAGTTGGAGATTCTCAAATGGGTGTTCGACTTTACAAACAGAGATGTTAGCCATTCAAAAGGCTTTGGAACATGCTCTTGCTGAACACAAACAACATGTTATCATACATACAGATTCGAGAACCGCCAGTGAAACCTTGCAACAAGAACACATATGTGATATCATACATCTGATCACAAATGTCATATCATTAATGTAAACACTCAAACGACAAGGCCGACGGGTACTTATCAACTGGGTGCCAAGTCATGTGGGAATAATAGGAAATGACATTGCAGACGAAGCTGCAAAACTTGCAACTAAGAGAAGAAATGTAGACATTTACATACCACAGAGTCTATCACAGATTAAGAAAGTAATTAGAAACAGCAATGCAAAAGATGTACAGTGACCACAACACAACAGTTGCAACATCAGGATCTGCGGGTTGGTACAAGAATTCAACCAACTACGAACCACTTAGTTTGATGAAAGGGAGCAGTAGAGCAACAGAAGTACACTTACATAGCATCAGGCTTGGATACCCATGTGCATGGGCTTACAGGTTCCGGAAGATGAGAGGAAATGTCAACACTGTGGAGAAATGCCCGACAGACCACTGGAACATTATCTAACACAGTACACAGTTACAAACCCATTAAGATTTCAACTTAGATTCAACAGAGCAGAAGTTGTTAAACACATGGCAAAATCTTACTGAAGCGACCATACGAGTCATAAATACTCATACTCCGCCCAAGTAAAACAGAAACAAGCAACACTTAGTGGGCCAGCCAGAGGGTTAGGGCCTGCGTAGGAATATCCCTGAAAAAAAAGTTATGGATTGGTGCTAGTCAATCCTCCTCGGTCAGAATACGAACCCAGCTCAAATTGCTTGCGAAGCGCGGGGCGAGTGTGTTAGCACTGCGCCATGGAGATTGCTTTAGTTTAGTTTAGCTTAAATTAACTTGGGTTAGATTAACTATGGTTAAATAAGCTTTAGTTAAGGTAGCTTACTTAGGTTATGATAGCTTAGCTAAGGTTACGCGGCGAGTTTTGAAGATAACTTTATCTCGTATCTAATCAGTAGAAACGCCCACAGCTGATTGATTCCTAACTACAATGAGGTGGTCCTAGCAGGCACCTACACTGTGGTGCTCCTAGCAGGCAACTACACTGTGGTGGTCCTAGCAGGCAACTACACTGTGGTGGTCCTAGCAGGCACCTACACTGTGGTGGTCCTAGCAGGCACCTACACTGTGGTGGTCCTAGCAGGCACCTACACTGTGGTGCTCCTAGCAGGCAACTACACTGTGGTGGTCCTAGCAGGCAACTACACTGTGGTGGTCCTAGCAGGCACCTACACTGTGGTGGTCCTAGCAGGCACCTACACTGTGGTGGTCCTAGCAGGCACCTACACTGTGGTGGTCCTAGCAGACAACTACACTGTGGTGGTCCTAGCAGGTAACTACACTGTGGTGGTCCTAGCAGGCACCTACACTGTAGTGGTCCTAGCAGGCACCTACACTGTGGTGGTCCTAGCAGGCAACTACACTGTGCTGGTCCTAGCAGGCAACTACACTGTGGTGGTCCTAGCAGGCACCTACACTGTGGTGGTCCTAGCAGGCAACTACACTGTGGTGGTCCTAGCAGGCACCTACACTGTGGTGGTCCCAGCAGGCACCTACACTGTGGTGGTCCTAGCAGGCCCCTACACTGTGGTGGTCCCAGCAGGCACCTACACTGTGGTGGTCCTAGCAGGCACCTACACTGTGGTGGTCCTAGCAGGCACCTACACTGTGGTGGTCCTAGCAGGCACCTACACTGTGGTGGTCCTAGCAGGCACCTACACTGTGGTGGTCCCAGCAGGCACCTACACTGTGGTGGTCCCAGCAGGCACCTACACTGTGGTGGTCCTAGCAGGCACCTACACTGTGGTGGTCCTAGCAGGCACCTACACTGTGGTGGTCCTAGCAGGCAACTACACTGTGGTGGTCCTAGCAGGCACCTACACTGTGGTGGTCCTAGCAGGCACCTACACTGTGGTGGTCCTAGCAGGCACCTACACTGTGGTGGTCCTAGCAGGCACCTACACTGTGGTGGTCCTAGCAGGCACCTACACTGTGGTGGTCCTAGCAGGCAACTCTTGTTGAATGTTGAGTCACTTAGGGATCTTTCCCATGTCTTATAATTTATATGCTATGTATATCTACAGAAAGTAGAACAGTGAGCAAAAATTATTTCAATAATTTTTCGAAATGTAATTTTTTTCTAGGAACTACATGAACCGTGTCATAGTAAAATATGTACTTGACTATATTTATGATATTTAGGTATTTGTTCCTCTGGTTGAGAGAGAGTCTTGTAAGAGGAATTGTCTCTTTATATCAAAAGAATAATTTAAAAAATGGGAAACATAGGTAAAGTTCACACCTTAATGAAACCAAACAGGTAAGTGTCGCAAGTGTGCATAATTATTTGCAAAATAAATAAAAGAATTTTCTAGTGTTATCCTAAAGCTGGTTTAATCTTGCCTTTCCTGGAAGCTAGAGAAATTTCCTCCAACGGTCTCAATATACAGGCAAGACGACAACTTCTCTAGACTAGACAATATACATACAAAATAAGTAATGTCAAAGATCACATCATTAAAACAAGCCCATTTCCAGAGATATCCTAATCAGTAACACCAAAATAATCGTCATATTCAAATACAGTGGAAGAGTAGATATAGCTGAAGCACTATACATTAAACACTTCCATCAACAACCAACTTGGACTTTAGGTATGCCATACCATCTAAACGACTAAGATAAAACTACTAGTTTACACCACCCCAACTATTCCAGCCGACCAATACAAATGCAGGGCAAAATTACTCAACTGGGTATAATTAGACTAGGTAAATTACTAGACTGGGTAACACCCATCTCTCTTTATCCAAGATGGATTATAAATGCAACTACTCTCAATTTGTATTAAATTATAACATTTCTGCTTCCAAATATGTTAAAAATTAATCCCCGCAACGCATCATTTAGTGACACACAACTGCCCATTAAAATTTTAGAATTTGAAAATGGGTTAGGTCAAATGATTCTAGTATGAATCGTCTTTTTATTTCTTGCATTATTTATTACTTGGAAATACAGTTGAAAAGTTAACTACATTGTTTATTTTGCAATTTTATTGGCCTGTTGCTAACTGATGAGTTTCGTTGAAGATCTCAGCATCTTCGGAGGCATTTTACTACAGCAACAAGAAGACTGCAAACTTGTGCATGAAGAACTCTGCCGACACCAGACGAAACGCTGTGAAAGAGACGAATGTCGTTTAGGCCTTTAAATGCCTACTTAGGAACTGACAGTCCCAACGATCTCAATATATAAGTAAGTCAACAATATCTCTTGCAAGGCGTCTAATGATGCACAAACAACAGAGCTCTATCAAAGAAAGCAAAATTTCTACACACACCCAGACCATCGCCAGAGATATCTGGAAAAATAACACCGAAATAATCGACAATTACATCGAATATCAAAGATTTGACATAGCAGAGCACTATATGCCAAACACTACTTGTTAAGCAGTCAACTATTAGCATCCAGCTTCCACTTAGAACCATCCTACCATCCTCGCCACTAAGGCTTAATATCCTGCCCTCACCCCATCTACTGCCACAGTCATCATGGACTGGGAAACATTTCACTTTACAGAATCCTACACGGTTATATATCAGGTAGCTTCAATCCATTTTTATCCATTTCTCCTTTGCCTCAACTAAATGCATTAGTGTATATCAATTTGATATATTGTTTGTATTAGTAATAGCTGGTGAAGGTTTATTTATCATGAGCAATTCAACGTCAGATAAGATAGCCACACGGTACACGCAATATCACCCATTGCGCGATATTGGCACCCAAGGCCAGTCCTGTACAACAGTCCTTCCTCACAGCCAGCAGCACCACAGCCAGCAGCACCACAGCCAGCAGCTCCACAGCCAGGAACACCACGGCCAGCTGATCCATAGCCAGCAGCTCCACAGCCAGGAACACCACAGCCAGCAGCACCATAGCCTGCAGCTCCACAGCCAGGAGCACCACAGCCAGCAGCACCATAGCCTGCAGCTCCACAGCCAGCTGTTCCATAGCCAGCAGCACCTCAGCCAGCAGCACCACAGCCAGCAGCACCACAGCCAGCAGCACCACAGCCAGCAGCACCACAGCCAGCAGCACCACAGCCAGCAGCACCACAGCCAGCAGCACCACAGCCAGGGGCACCACTATGCTGTGCTGGTGTGCGTGTGTACTACAGCTTGGCGTCCTGGTGTTGACTGCTGTTGCCCAGGTCAGTCACGCTCGCGGTGAGGAAGTACAGGGTGGGGAGGAGAAACATGATGAAAGAAGAAGAATAATGGGGAGAAGCAGTAGAAAACGAGGGAAAAGAGAGTGAAAGCATAAGGGAGAGAATATAATGAAGGAGACACGGATAGGAAGAGGAGGTTCGTGAAGCGAAGAATGGTGGGACGTGTCAGTGTGAGGAGACTGAAGATAAAGACAAAGTGGAATAGGAGGAGACAGAGGAATGGGGCTAAAAGGAAAGGCTGAATTTTGATGTATGTGGTAGATTGTTTAGTAACGGAGTAGTGGATGTAGAAGAGGACATCAAGAAAGTAGAAGTGTAGGGAAGCAGAGCATCAGAAGTAGGGTCACTCTCAGACAAACTAGTAGTTAATGAAGCGAGGTTAGTAACGAGGGAGGTGGCAAAGGCTTCAAAAAGTGAACCATTCCTTTAGATCCATTCCATTAGCCTGGTCAGCGAAGTTATGGACACGCACAACACCAGCTCTTTGTCCCCCATCAGTGGGGCCCTTCATGTAGGTGTCCCTTCTCTGCTCCCTGTTCTGATTCGCTACAGTTCTTCACCCAAAAATTTCCCTTCTTTATACGCATTTAAAAAATCATCTCTGTAACTTAGTGTCTATTGTGGTTCATTACAAATTTTGGAACCATGACGTTTAAATACTTTTTCTGTCTGATTCAATGAGGAAAGTAGGCTATTCCTTCTGGTAAGTCATTCCCATTTATTAGGAACAGGACTAACTCTAGCACTAACCTCTGTGGGACGTCGATGGTAATATCCTGCCACTGTGAGGTCTCTCCTCTCATTGTGATTCTCTGTTTTCTGTTATAGTTTTCTGTTCTGTAATCCCCCTAAGGCACATTTCCTGTCGTTCTTGCATGTTTCTACATTGCTTGTACCAGTCTCCTGTGGGGTACTGTGTCAAAGAATTTCTGACAATCTAAGAAATGTACACTTCGCTCACCTTGCCCTGTTTTGACTGATCTCTGTCGTCCAGTCATAGAGCTCAAATTTTTGAGGCATAATTCGTTAGCCATGAACCCTCCTGTTGCTATAAAGATGTTCCTCTCCAGATTGTCTATCAACCTCTTTCTTATTGACTTCTCCATCACATGCATAAAAGGTACACTGATCTGCAGTTTTATCCCCTTTCTGTTTTCCATTTTGAAAAATTGTCAACATACTTGCTATTTCTAAGTTTCTGGCAGTTCTCCTGTTTCCAGTGACTTATTTATTAATGTGAGTGGCCAGCACAAGGATTCTGCTCCATGTGCTGGCAATAGGGACCCTTTGTGCTGGCCAGATGGGATCTCAAGGAAAGATTCATACTTGTTCCACCGCCTTAGCTGTGTCTAGTTCCATTAAATGCATACTAACCTCATTGCAGGTAATCTCAACGGAGAATCTTCTGAGCTACTTAGTTTGGTACTATCTCCCTCAGTTCAAGAACTTTTCATTACTCTATTGTAAAGGCTCAAAATCTCCAGTTGAGTTCCTCATACACTTATCTGTTATCCTTATTCTATGAGTAGACTTGTGTCCTCATTTTTATCACCTGTTACTGATCTGATGTTTCCCCTCTTGATGTGGCTGTGAAGCAGCTTGGGTTCGATCTTTGCTTCATCTGCATTTTCGATCCAAACTGCCTTACTGCTTCTCTTCTCCCCTTGACGAACTGATTTAAAGCTCTCTGTTCTCTGTCGATCTTCTCTTTTTGCAGTTTTTTCATGCCCTCATGTTTATGTACTTCGCTTCAGTACCCTTAGTTTAACCGTGGCTAGAACTCTCATTGTCCACTACTTGTTGAGGGAAAAATTTGTCAACTGCTTCCCAACATATCTTGTTGAAGAAGTTAATATTTTTCTGTAGTAGTCTTCCCTCAGAGTTACATTTTCCATATCATTTTCAGGAAGGATCTTATTTCCTTGTACTTTCCCATTTGGTATGTCAGTTTCCTGGTGATATTATTAGGGGCTGACAACATCAGCAAGTGTCACATTGTCGCTGGCTGACAGTATCAGCAAGTGACGTCACATTGTCACTGGCTAACAGAAGCAGCTAAATGACGTCAAATTCTTCTGTGCTTGTAAAGTTTTCGTTGGTGGAAAATGGTAAGAAATATATCACCACTAAAATTGTAGTTTGTGCAATATTTAAACTACAGTATTACCATTTAGTGGGAAAAATGTTTTCGTATACAAAATTTCAATATTAAAATATTTTGAAACTTGATGTGTGGTTTTGTTCATGTTTTTAAACAATGATAATCTCAGTGTATGGCTTTAAACCTTAGCAGCCTCGGTGTATGTTCAAGTAGAGTAGAGTTGTTGAAATAATGAACTTTTTCATTCGTCAGTTTCTGAAATATTTGAGTACAATTCTAATGTAAAAGTTTTATGATTAATTTTTCCACTATTTTCAGGCCACTGTAATTGCCAGATCTTGTGAGACCGAAGGCAAGTCATCATTGTTCTCTGTTAAGTTCAGTGTTATTGCTTTGCCATAATCCCCACCTCTGGCTTCATCAGACAATGACTGCTTGAGAGACTACAACCTACTTAATAGCATTGAACCTAGGGGTAAGTAATTTACAATAGAAGGCACAAGCTGTCAAGACTGTAGAACCGAGCCATCACGACCAGGAGTTCCAGGGAAGTCACATGGCCTTTGAAGGACACCCTATACCCGGTACCCACAGTCCAAGTTTTACACGATACCCACTATCTCTCTGGTAGGTAATGATGTTCTCCACTGTGGTGATGTGGTTGATTACAGTTGTAAGGGGGACATAATGCCATATATTGCTTGGTTATTGGCTTGAATGATACACTGGCACGTGATTAACAGACATCCAAACGTAGTGGGCATCCGGCTCTCTCTCTTTACATAGCTGACGTATGAAACGCATCTGCATGCAAATGGGCAACAACACGCTCTGAACATGACACACACACACACACACACACACACACACACACACACACACACACACACACACACACACACACACATATACACGGCCAGGTAGCCTGGTGGATTGCGCGCAGGATTCGTAATTCTGTGGCGCGGGTTCGATTCCCGCACCCGGCAGAAACAAATGGGCAAAGTTTCTTTCACCCTGAATGCCCCTGTTACCTAGCAGTAAACAGGTACCTGGGAGTTAGTCAGCTGTCACGGGCTGCTTCCTGGTGTGTGTGTGTGTGTGTGTGTGTGTGTGTGTGTGTGTGTGTGTGTGTGTGTGTGTGTGTGTGTGTGTGTGTGTGTGTGTGTGTGTGTGTGTGTGTGTGTGTGTGAAAAAAAAAGTAGTTAGTGTAGTTAGTAAACAGTTGATTGACAGTTGAGAGGCGGGCCGAAAGAGCAAAGCTCAACCCCCGTAAATACAACTAAGTGAATACAACTAAGTGAATACACACACACACACACACGCACACACACACACGCACACACACACACACACACACACACACACACATCTATACTACAAGAGAGTAATATCTGTTTATTTGAGTGTAAAGCTGGAGGCCAGACGTTTGGTGTGAGTCAAATTTCATGTCTACAATTAACCCTTCGTGTGGAGTCTGTCTTCACCATATCACTTCCTAGTTCACTTTCTTTGTTAACTCCTCTTGACACTGAAAACAAAAATTCTAGTGTCTGCTGCTCATTTTGGTATTTAGTTTCCTCTTATGTCCATTTGCAAGAGTACCATCCGTGCTAAATAGTTTGTCTTTATGTACCCTACCAGTTTATCTGAGAATTTTGCATGTGGTAATTGTTTCCATTAATACTGATGTTTTCCAGTGACGTGAGGTTCAATTCGTGTAGTTTCCTCGTATTTCGTACCTCGTAGTTGTGGAACCAGTGAGGTGGCATAGGTTTGAATCTTCCCCAAGCTTTGTCTTGTGCTTGACTAGATACGGACTCCAGGCTGGAGCCGCATAATCCAAGATTGAT
The DNA here is from genome assembly GCA_020271785.1 of Procambarus virginalis. NCBI lineage: Eukaryota > Metazoa > Arthropoda > Malacostraca > Decapoda > Cambaridae > Procambarus > Procambarus virginalis. Next base: position 44,028,196 of record WNGS01164437.1, on the reverse strand, counting down.
CTCACGTTCGTGGCATATAAAGTTCTAAATTATTCCTTACACAAACTTATAAAGGCAGTTCTGATGTTTCACATCAGGTGAAATTAAATGTGCCACCTTCTATCCCACCCGGAAATCGAACTCTAAATCCTCAGTTGTGAGTCGAGAATGTAGACTACTATGCCAACAGGCCTTCTGTAGTTTCGCACATTCTTATTTGCTTATGTTTTTAATATTCTTAATGAATGGACTCATCTTGACATTTGAGTCAAATGTTTTCAAGGAAGAAGCGTCAGTTTTTGGCCAACTTGTGCTGATCAGGCAACCTGTTGTCTTGATTTGCCACAACAGACAAAATATGAAGTGCAAACTTCACCCAAAACGTATGAACCCAAGCAGCCCACCTAACCTAATCTACCGATGCATAGAAAACGTGGATATTTGTGAGCCGCTACTTTTTATAGTACTTTGATCGTTTGGGACCATAGAATTCAAAATAAGACGTGTTACTTGAGAGGACTGTTTGCCTAGGAGCAAGCGAGGGGCGAGAGGCTGTGTGGAACCTCGTCCCTGTGTCAGCGAGTTTGGTCATACCTGATTCCACCTCGCTGGCCGCTACTTATTAAGAAAGGTGGGGAATGTTACCTATGTCATTCATGATAGCCTCTCCAGGCTCACAGGACTAATCATGGTATTATGTGATGGAGGACGACCCCAAGCACATCTCTGCCATGTTTAAGAGCCTCGACGTAATCTGTTAATAGTGTGTTCTCCTACAGGTTACGGTCCACCGCGGAACCTGACGGCGACGCCGGTGGGGTACTACGCTCTCAACGTGTCTTGGGAACCACCAGATGTAGAACCCCAATACTATGCGGTTTCTGCAGGCATTATCGTTGGTGGAAAAGATGTAAACACGAGCAACACATTCGTTCTCCTTGAAAACTTGACAAGCTGTTCTACCTACACGATTTATGCACAGTCCTTTTACGGAGACGGCGAGAACTGTCATACCTCCATTTACGCCACACCAAACCAACCACGTAATAATCTCACCGTCTATGTTCCTTTTCATTTAGCTTAGAGTTATTATATATATAATTAATACTTCACAAGTTTGTGTAGTATTAATTATGAATGAACTAATTAAACACAAGTTGGGTTTAATTAATTCATTAAGAACACAATGCCACTAATGGTTTGGTGGAAATATTTATCACATAATCAGCTCAAGCACACAACCCAAATAATCTTTAAGATAAGCAATATGCATTTGTGGTTAACTTTTTTTTGTACAGAGCAAGTACAGCGTACAGTAACCATATATCAGAAAAGCACAGAAGAACAAAGAACACAGAATAACAACACAAATAACAAGTAACACAGATCAACATAACACAAAAGTGAAAACAAAGAATAACATAAAACACATAAGAACACACACACAAAAACAAAAGCAGCACTACCCAGATGGGGCGTGCCAAAAGAATCAGTAATGACAAAAGCGCACAAAGAGCACAATAAAACCAAGGGTAAAATATAAACAAGGAATACACAAACAAAAGAACACAAACGCAAAACACACGCACCATGCGCCACGCCACACAACAGCAGACAACACACCGCAGAATCGAGAACACAATAACAGAACATGGCAATATAACACTGGAAATACAACATAGTAAATAAAATGCAGGAAAATAACAAGGGAATACAACAAAGCAATACACAGCACAGTACATAGATCAAAGGAAACAGAACGCATTTGCATGACAGAGTAAAATATCAAAATAAAAAATAAAGAACCGGTATAGCACAAACCAACATTAGAACATATAACACAGCAAATAGGACACAGATAAGAGAACAAATCGTAAATAAGCATAAACAAAAATGGAATCTTACACATAGGTAACAATGAAATAGTAAAAAAAAAAAGGAAAAACACTAGAGCATTATAACCCAGCAAGAACTAGGTAAGAAAACAGGGAAAAAAGGAACCCGTAACACAAAGCTCAACAAAACAACGAAAGAAATAAAGCAAAACAAAGCAAGAACCCACACACACACAGTCAATCATCTACATATTTATCCGGATAGTAACGACGCGGGTACTTCTTCCTATAGGCATCCCACTGTGCCCACATTTCCATAGGCGCGTTAACGTGACTGCGTGATCCTTGCGGTCGATGCATGAAGTCAGGAACCTCCAGCTCGGCGCCCTCCACCACGGGGGGTGGTAGGCACGGGAAGAGGCCGCACATAGGGCTTTGATACAGATGGTGGAACCACACGGGACTGAAGCACAGGAGTCGGCCGGACACAGGCCGGCAACATAGCGGGCGGAGTCGCAGGGGACGCAAGCACAGAGGGCGATGGTGCAGGGGCCGACACCACAGGGGACGGAGTAACAAAGGACGGCTGAGCAGAGGGCAAAAGCGTGGAAGGCACAGACATGGACGCCAGAGGCACGGAGGCCGCCGGAACAGAAGCATGCTTAAGAACCGGCACCAAGCCCCTTCCCTCTCTCGCAATCTTGGCCGGTGCCCCAACCTCCCAACTCGGGGAACCAGCAACCGGTGACGCAGAGGCAGCCGGAGAAGACACCGGACCAGGGCCAGGCGACAATCCCACCACAGGACCCATCACCGCTGCAACACGGCCCACAGGAGCCGCAGGCACTCCAACAGCGTCGCACACATCACCATCCCCAGAAGACGAACTTCCGGAGTCCTCAGATTCCCCGACGTCGGCCCAGGCCGCATCACGAGGCGGAGACAGACTCAAAGCTTGCCGCGAACGCTTGCACACAGGTCGCAGATCGTAAGAACTATCACCTCCGCTAGGAAGCACCGAGGTAGAACCGCTGGTTGCCCGCGCAACTCCCCGCAGCGCACGATCACTCAACATCGCAGCCTCAACAACCCGGGGAACAGGACCACACACCGCAGGAGACATCACAGTGTGCACGTCGACACGGGTCGAAGACACAGCTGCCGGAGACAGTACAAGCCGAGGCGCAGCCTCGACGTCCGGAGTCACGAGATCACACACCACAGGAGACACAACTGGAGACGAGGCAGGCAGGGGAGGCGGAGGTGCGGGAGCCGGGGATGCACTTCCTTCCACTTCGACACCCACAGCCACATCGAGGCTGGCATCAGAGACCGGCAACGGGGCACCAGAAGACTGGGAAGTAACACTTTCCACAGCAGCACCTTCCGACAGGTCCGGAACTGCCAACGGGGGAAAGTCCTCCTCCCTGAAGAGGTTCACAGGCCCGACCCAGCTCGCATCACAACCCACAGCCTGATGGCCCGAGAGTCCGCACCGGAAACACGTCCGGGGCTGACCCCCATAGAACACGCGTACCATGAAGCCCAGAAGCTGGAGAGACGAAGGGACGGGGTCCTTCAAGCGCAGCGCCACAGTGCGGGTCCCATTCGGGATACCCTTCCACCTCCCAGAGGAGACTGCATTCATTCGGACACTCAAGAACCGCCCATACCGGGTAAAATGACGCTGGAGAAGAGAGTCAGGGAACTCAAAAGGAGCACCATGAACTGCCACATAGGTAGTCTCACTGCACCTGTCCGACACAACCACCGAACCACCACCCTCAGGCAGAGTAAACGTCCTCCTGTCATAGCGGCCCACAAAGTCACGATACACAGCCGTAGAGCAGAACTTCACAACAGCTCGATGCCCGGATACAAGTTGAAAGCCGCACACAGACGCCACATCCATCCGCAACATGTCGATCATCACCACCTCAACTGCCGAGTAAGACGCTGGACCAGTAAATTCTAGTCCAATGGTATCCCTCCGCTTCACAGGGGGAGGGGGGCCCGCCATCCCTCCAGCCGCCACGGCCCCAAGGGTCCGCTCACACACACAAACTACCACGGGTCAGCAAACCAGGAGCTCACAGGCGACACGTCCACCTCCGCCTAGAGCTAGGCGAACATCTGTGGTTAACTAGTTGCATAAAATTATAATTTTCTCCTGCACTCAGCACCCATCCAGTAAGCATGGGCGGAAAGATTAGTCATGTTTACATCCATGTGTTAATCATACACTGAATCAATATATCACCTTTAATAGTTTTATATGCATTATTTTACAAAACAAAGTAATTACAGTGTTAATATATGCATATTATGCACAAACGAAATCCCACTGACGTGTGATTGGGAGTAGCCAGGGTACTGGTTCGAATCCTCTGCATGATTCTAGTTGATTTTCATATACATATCATCAGCCTACACTTATAATAGGGTCATCCAATGCTATTTCATTATGATCTAATATTATTACGTTCTCAATAATGAGGTCAAACTCTCCCTTCTCAGCCTATGTTGCAAAACATTTTAAAGGCTTTATTCTACTCCATTCTCATCCGTTAATTATTATAATAATGGAGACTAACTTCAGTGCAATAATGAGTATATGTTGCATGACCCAGCTATTGACCTGAATTAACCAGAGGGTCATTATATTGCCAGATAACTAATGAGATCGAGCATAATTCTCCCGCAGTACCTAAGAAACCAGAAATAAATTTTTATTTCTAGTCTGACGCAACACTTGAGCGCGTTTCGTAAAACTTATTACATTTTCAAAGACTTTAGTTTACACACACACACAACTATAACTGAACAGAGTTTGTTGTTGTTGTTGTTATAGATTCAGCTACTCCGAACACGAGATAGAATCTTACTTTTTCGGTCATATTTAATAATATATATGTATTATTATGTAGATTTATATATACTTGAGGACTTACTAGCGATCTAAGTCTTAAACAACGTAGGTATAACGGTCGACCGGTAACTGCTGGAAATCCTCCCATATTCCCCCTCCCCCTCTCCATCTTGGTGAACCGTCTCCTGCCAGTATTACCATGTGTAGTAAAAATGACTTCTTTATGTGTTCTAGCATATATCGTGATATATTCTTGTATAACGTGAGTTTTGATATGTATTCTCCTGTGGAGAATTTTGCATATTGTAATACGCACGTAGGGTTGTATGAATTAGAATTAATTTTTGGGTTTTGAGCTTCTGATATGTAAAGGGGGAAAGTTGGGGGTGCCTTGCCATATTGGTAATAAAGTCGTTCTCGGCCGGCTCGGCCCCTGGCAGGTCACTACCCTCTTGATTTCTCAGATGGGCGGACGTGGGACGTCCAGCTCTTGAGTTGTGTTGAATTTTCTTGCTTATTGATTACTAATGTATATAAAAGTATAATGCTCTTCTTGTAGTGGATCAGGCTACAGAGGTACATCAGTTATGCCAGGTGATTTTGTGTTGAGATGGTTACCTGAGGATCGATCGTAGGTGATTGTTATTGTGTTTTAGTATGTTACCGATTCCTCGCCCACTACTTATTAATGTATGACACCACCAACCTGTTACTTGGGTTAGCCTCCCTCCCCATCCAGCCCGCTGACGCCGTGAGGGGGCTTGGTGGTCGGCTGCCGGAGTGTGATACTCCATGGAACAGTCCTGTACTTTTGTGGCCTTATGCTCCTGCTGTTGTCTTCTCCAGTTGTGTCGGATCGCTTTTTCTTTCCCTTATCTTTCGTTTTCCTCCCCCTCTTCTATCTGCTTGTGTCTCCTGCCGACCTTTTGCTTGTTTTGGTAATTCTTTTGGACTTCTATTTTGACGCCCGGGTGCTTGGGAAGACGTACTCTTGCGGCTGTAGAACTGTAGTACCCAACGTCGAGATCGAGGGGAACCTTTTATTGTCAATCCTCCTTTCGTCACTGAACCCGATCTCTACGGACTGACGGTTCTTACGGTGGCGTTTGTGGGGCGTATACTTACGACGCACCCCTAGGGGGCCCCCGGCATGATCGGCGATTAGCTTCTTGTTGGGTGTCTTGCCTCTAAATGTGGCTCCATGGTGGGTGTGGAGGCACATTCGTGAAAGTCTTTCCTCGTTTCTATGGCAAATAATGGTTTCCCTTGTACCTTACCAGGCACATAGGGTGGGCGACCACGCCCCCGAGTCGGACTGTGTTGGAAGACCAGGCCCCTGCTGCATTGGGCCCCGACCTTGCTCCTCCTTTGATCCTCCTGACTACTCCCTTCCTGCGGTAGGGTAGAGTTCCCAGCCCCCCAGTGGTGACCACCTCGTCCCCTGGCACGACTACGTCTCTCATTGTGATTACTGCGCCTTTTACCCCCCTTACTCTTTGGGTTCTCAACGTCGTCCCCGCCACGGCAGCACTCGCACGATCCCTTCCCATACTAATACTTGCAGCGCCTTGTTTGGTCCCGCTACATGGGCTAAATACTTTTCTCCACCATCTGGATTATACTCCTGACGATTTCTCCCTCCATGAACACCTTGTTGATTTGGTAGATGCCTCTGTTGCTTTTAACACCACCAATTACGGTATGCGTATTGTTGCTGCTGCTCCTCAGGATGCAGCTACTCGCTTAGAAGTCCTGCAC
>WNGS01164437.1:43960674-44021394 GCA_020271785.1 Procambarus virginalis | reverse complement strand
GTCCGCTCGCCGACCGTCTCCCTGCACGGGAGTTAGTTACTTATTGAGATGGACTAAAAACTGAACCTAAGACTAGAAACGAAGTTAACGTCGATTGAAATAAGGGTAAAAGGGATTTTTGCGTGCATGCTGACCAAGATATTGATTAGACCTAGAATCAGTTCACTTAAAGATCTAATCACTGGAGCACTAACTCTGGACAGAAGAGCCTCCAATAGCAACAGGTGGACCCATTGTGCGATAAACACCATAAATACATTCGATGTAACAAACAGTCACTGATAAGGGTGTCGACGAAATACATGCAAACTTTGTTATGCAATCCCCTTGGGAATCTCCGCCCAGCAGACTTTAAGATTATGATTCTTGAAGGAAAAAAGAACCAGACAAATCCTTATCTGCTACGTAACATTGCACAGATGCATATAGAAGCAAACTTGCCATCTGACAGCTTCACTTACTTCACAGATGGATCAGTAGACCAGCAGGGACAAGAAACCGGAGCTGCAGTTAAAGCAGGAAACTCTGTAAATAGTTGGAGACTCTCAAATGGGTGTTCAACTTTACAAACAGAGATGCTAGCCATTCAAAAGGCTTTGGAACATGCCCTTGCTGAACACCAACAACATGTTATCATACATACAGATTCGAGAATCGCCAGTGAAACCTTGCAACAAGAACACATATGTGATAACATACATCTCATCACAAATGTCATATCATTAATGTAAACACTCAAACGACAAGGCCGACGGGTACTTATCAACTGGGTGCCAAGTCATGTGGGAATAATAGGAAATGACATTGCAGACGAAGCTGCAAAACTTGCAACTAAGAGAAGAAATGTAGACATTTACATACCACAGAGTCTATCACAGATTACGAAAGTAATTAGAAACAGAGCAATGCAAAAGATGTACAGTGACCACAACACAGCAGTTGCAACATCAGGATCTGCGGGTTGGTACAAGAATTCAACCAACTATGAACCACTTAGTTTGATGAAAGGGAGCAGTAGAGCAGCAGAAGTACACTTACATCGCATCAGGCTTGGATACCCATGTGCATGGGGTTACAGGTTCCGGAAGATGAGAGGAAATGTCAGTACTATGGAGAAATGCCCGACAGACCACTGGAACATTATCTAACACAGTGCACACTTACAAACCCATTAAGATTTCAACTTAGATTCAACAGAGCAGAAGTTGTTAAAAACATATGGCAAAATCTTACTAAAGCGACCATACGAGTCATAAATACTCATACTCCGCCCAAGTAAAACAGAAACAAGCAACACTTAGTGGGCCAGCCAGAGGGTTAGGGCCTGCGAAGGAATATCCCTGAAGAAATAGTTATGGATTGGTGCTAGTCAATCCTCCTCGGTCAGAATACGAACCCAGCTCAAATTGCTTGCGAAGCCCGGGGCGAGTGTGTTAGCACTGCGCCATGGAGATTGCCTTAGTTTAGTTTAGCTTAACTTAAATTAACTTGGGTTAGATTAACTATGGTTAAATAAGCTTTAGTTAAGGTAGCTTAGTTAGGTTATGACAGCTTAGCTAAGGTTACGCGGCGAGTTTTGAAGATAACTTTATCTCGTATCTAATCAGTAGAAACGCCCACAGCTGATTGATTCCTAACTACAATGAGGTGCTCCTAGCAGGCAACTACACTGTGGTGGTCCTAGCAGGCAACTACACTGTGGTGGTCCTAGCAGGCACCTACACTGTGGTGGTCCTAGCAGGCAACTACACTGTGGTGGTCCTAGCAGGCACCTACACTGTGGTGGTCCTAGCAGGCAACTACACTGTGGTGGTCCTAGCAGGCAACTACACTGTGGTGGTCCTAGCAGGTAACTACACTGTGGTGGTCCTAGCAGGTAACTACACTGTGGTGGTCCTAGCAGGCAACTACACTGTGGTGGTCCTAGCAGGCAACTACACTGTGGTGGTCCTAGCAGGCACCTACACTGTGGTGGTCCTAGCAGGCAACTACACTGTGGTGGTCCTAGCAGGCAACTACACTGTGGTGGTCCTAGCAGGTAACTACACTGTGGTGGTGGTGGTCCTAGCAGGTAACTACACTGTGGTGGTCCTAGCAGGTAACTACACTGTGGTGGTCCTAGCAGGTAACTACACTGTGGTGGTCCTAGCAGGTAACTACACTGTGGTGGTCCTAGCAGGTAACTACACTGTGGTGGTCCTAGCAGGTAACTACACTGTGTGTGGTCCTAGCAGGTAACTACACTGTGGTGGTCCTAGCAGGTAACTACACTGTGGTGGTCCTAGCAGGTAACTACACTGTGGTGGTCCTAGCAGGTAACTACACTGTGGTGGTCCTAGCAGGCAACTACACTGTGGTGGTCCTAGCAGGTAACTACACTGTGGTGGTCCTAGCAGGTAACTACACTGTGGTGGTCCTAGCAGGTAACTCTTGTTGAATGTTGGGTCACTTAGGGATCTTTCCCATGTCTTATAATTTATATGTTATGTATATCTACAGAAGTAGAACAGTGAGCAAAAATTATTTCAATAATTTTTCGAAATGTAATTTTTTCTAGGATCTACATGAACCGCGTCATAGTAAAATATGTACTTGACTATATTTATGATATTAGGTATTTGTTCCTCTGGTTGAGAGAGAGTCTTGTAAGAGGAATTGTCTCTTTTATATCAAAATAATAATAAAAAAATGGGAAACATAGGTAAAGTTCACACCTTAATGAACCAAACAGGTAAGTGTCGCTAGTGTGCATAATTATTTGCAAAATAAATATAAAATTTTTCTAGTGTTATCAAAAAGCTGGTTTATTCTTGCCTTTCCTGGAAGCTAGAGAAATTTCCTCCAACGGTCTCAATATACAGGCAAGACGGCAACTTCTCTAGAATAGACAATATACATACAAAATAAGTAATGTTAAAGATCACATCATTACTATACACAACAAGCCCATTTCCAAAGATATCCTAATCAGTAACACCAAAATAATCGTCATATTCAAATACAGTGGAAGAGTAGATATAGCTGAAGCACTATACATTAAACACTTTCATCAACAACCAACTTGGACTTTAGGTACGCCATACCATCTAAACGACTAAGATAAAACTACTAGTTTACACCACCCCAACTATTCCAGCCGACCAATACAAATGAAGGGCAAAATTACTCAACTGGGTAAATTACTAGACTGGGTAACACCCATCTCTCTTTATCCAAGATGGATTATAAATGCAACTACTCTCAATTTTATTAAATTATAACATTTCTGCTTCCAAATATGTTTAAAATTAATCCCCACAGCACATCATTTAGTGACACACAACTGCCCATTAAAATTTTAGAATTTGACAAGGGGTTAGGTCAAATGATTCTAGTATGAATCCTCTTTTTATTTCTTGCATCATTCATTACTTGGAAATACAGTTGAAAAGTTAACTACATTGTTTATTTTGCAATTTTATTGGCCTGTTGCTAACTGATGAGTTTCGTTGAAGATCTCAACATCTTCGGAGGCATTTTACTACAGCAACAAGAAGACTGCAAACTTGTGCATGAAGAACTCTGCTGACACCAGACGAAACGCTTTGAAAGAGACGAATGTCGTTTAGGCCTTTAAATGCCTACTTGGGAACTGACAGTTCCAACGATCTCAATATATAAGCAAGACAACAATATCTCTTGCAAGGCGTCTAACGATGCACAAACAACAGAGCTCTATCAAAGAAAGTAAAATTTCTACACACACCCAGACCATCGCCAGAGATATCTGGAAAAATAACACAATTGCAACGAATATCAAAGATTTGACATAGCAGAGCACTATATGCCAAACACTACTTGTTAAGCAGTCAACTATTAGCATCCAGCTTCCACTTAGGTCCTTCCTACCATCCTCGCCACTAAGGCTTAATATCTTGCTCTCACCCCATCTACTGCCACAGCCAACATGGACTGGGAAACATCTCACTTCACATAATAATACACATTTGTATATCAGGTAGCTTCAATCCATTTTCATCCATTTCTCCTTTGCCTCAACTAAATGCATTAGTGTATATCAATTTGATATATTGTTTGTATTAGTAATAGCTGGTGAAGGTTTACTTATCATGAGCAATTCAACGTCAGATAAGATAGCCACATGGTACACGCAATATCACCCACTGCGCGATATTGGCACCCAAGGCCAGTCCTGTACAACAGTCCTTCCTCACAGCCAGCAGCTCCACAGCCAGAAACACACAGCCAGCAGCTCCACAGCCAGCAGCACCACTGCCAGCATCACCACAGCCAGCATCACCGCAGCCAGCAGCACCACAGCCAGCTGCTCCACAGCCAGCTACTCCACAGCCAGCTACTCCACAGCCAGCAGCACCACAGCCAGCAGCACCACAGCCAGCAGCACCACAGCCAGCAGCACCACAGCCAGCAGCACCACAGCCAGCAGCACCACTATGCTGGGCTGGTGTGCGTGTGTACTACAGCTAGGTGTCCTGGTGTTTACTGCTGCTACCCAGGTCAGTCACTCTCGCGGTGAGGAAGTACAGGGTGGGGAGGAGAAACATGACGAAAGAGGAAGAATAATGGGGAGAAGCAGTAGAAAACGAGGGAAAAGAGAGTAAAAGCATAAGGGAGAGAATATAATGAAGGAAGACAAGGATAGGAAGAGGAGTTTCGTGAAGCGAAGAATGGTGGGACATGCCAGTGTCAGGAGAATGAAGATAAAGACAAAGTGGAATAGGAGGAGACAGAGGAATGGGGCGAAAAAGAAAGGCTGAATTTTGATGTATGTGGTAGAGTGTTTAGTAACGGAGTAGTGGATGTAGAAAAGGCCATCAAGAAAGTAGAAGTGTAGGGAAGCAGAGCATCAGAAGTAGGGTCACTCTCTGACAAACTAGTAGTTAATGAAGCGAGGTTAGTAACGAGGGAGGTGGCAAAAGCTTCAAAAAGTGATCCATTCCTTTAGCCTGGTCAGTGAAGTTATGGACACGCACAACACCAGCTCTTTGTCCCCATCAGTGGGGCCCTTCATGTAGGTGTCCCTTCTCTGCTCCCTGTTCTGATTCGCTACAGTTCTTCACCCGAAAATTTCCCTTCTGTATACGCATTTCAAAAATCATCTCTGTAACTTAGTGTCTATTGTGGTTCATTACAAATTTTGCAACCATGACGTTTAAATACGTTTTCTGTCTGATTCAATGAGGAAAGTAGGCTATTCCTTTTGGTAAGTCATTCCCATTTATTAGGAACAGGACTAACTCTAACACTAACCTCTGTGGTACGTCGATGGTAATATCCTGCCACTGTGAGGTCTCTCCTCTCAATGTGATTCTCTGTTTTCTGTTATAGTTTTCTGTTCTGTAATCCCCCTAAAGCACATTTCCTGCCATTCTTGCATGTTTCTACATTGCTTGTACCAGTCTCCTATGGGGTACTGTATCGAAGAATTTCTGACAGTCTAAGAAATGTACACTTCGCTCACCTTGCCCTGTTTTGACTGATCTCTGTCGTCCAGTCATAGAGCTCAAATTTTTGAGGCATAATTTGTTAGCCATGAACCCTTCCTGTTGCTATAAAGATGTTCCTCTCCAGATTGTCCATCAACCTTTTTCTTATTGACTTTTCCATCACATGCATGAAAGATACACTGATCTGCAGTTTTATCCCCTTTCTGTTTTCCATTTTGAAAAATTGCCAACATACTTGCTATTTCTAAGTTTCTGGCAGTTCTCCTGTTTCCAGTGACTTATTTATTAATGTGAGTGGCCAGCACAAGGATTCTGCTCCATGTGCTGGCAATACGGACCCTTTGTGCTGGCCAGATAGGATCTCAAGGAAAGATCCATACTTGTTCCACTGCCTTAGCTGTGTCTAGTTCCATTAAATGCATACTAACCTCATTGCCGGTAATCTCAACGGAGAATCTTTTGAGCTACTTAGTTTGGTACTATCTCCCTCAGTTCAAGAATTTTTCATTACTCTATTGTAAAGGCTCAAAATCTCCAGTTGCGTTCCTCATACACTTATCTGTTATCCTTATTCTATGAGTAGACTTCTGTCCTCATTTTTATCACCTGTCACTGATCTGATGTTTCCCCTCTTGATGTGGCTTTGAAGCAGCTTGGGTTGGATCTTTGCTTCATCTGCATTTTCGATCCAAACTGCCTTACTGCTTCTCTTCTCCCCTTGACGAACTGATTTAAAGCTCTCTGTTCTTTATCGATCTTCTCTTTTGGCAGTTTTTTTCATGCCCTCATGTTTATATACTTCGCTTCAGTACCCTTAGTTTAACCATGGCAAGACCTCTCATTGTCCACTACTTGTTGAGGGAAAAATTTGTCAACTGCTTCCCAACATATCTTGTTGAAGAAGTTAATATTTTCCTGTAGTCTTCCCTCAGAGTTACATTTCCCATTTCATTTTCAGGAAGGGTCCTTGTACTTTCCCATTTGGTATGTCAGTTTCCTGGTGATATTATTAAGGGCTGACAACATCAGCAAGTGTCACATTGTCACTGGTTGACAGTATCAGCAAGTGACGTCACATTGTCACTGGCTAACAGAAGCAGCTAAATGACGTCAAATTCTTCTGTGCTTGTAAAGTTTTCGTTGAAATATATCACCCACTAAAATACGAAATATATATTCTTATATGGTAAGAAATATATCACCCACTAAAATTGCAGTTTGTGCAATATTTAAACTTCAGTATTACCATTTAGTGGGAAAAATGTTTTTGTATAAAAAATTTCAATATTAAAATATTTTGAGACTTGATGTGTGGTTTAGTTCATATTTTTAAACAATGATAACCTCAGTGTACGGCTTTAAACCTTAGCAGCCTCGGTGTATGTTCAAGTAGAGTAGAGTTGTTGAAATAATGAACTTTTTCATTCGTCAGTTTCTGAAATATTTGAATACAATTCTAATGTAAAAGTTTTATGATTAATTTTTCCACTATTTTCAGGTCACTGTAAATGCCAGATCTTGTGAGACCGAAGGCAAGTCATCATTGTTCTCTGTTAGGTTCAGTGTTATTGCTTTGCCATAATCCCCACTTCTGGCCTCATCAGACAATGACTGCTTGAGAGACTACAGCCTACTTAATAGCACTGAACCTTGGGGTAAGTAATTTACAATAGAAGGCACAAGCTGTCAAGACTGTAGAACCGAGCCATCACGACCAGGAGTTCCAGGGAAGTCACATGGCCTTTGGAAGGCACCCTATACCTGGTACCCACAGTCCAAGTTTTACACGATACCCGCTATCTTTGGTAGGTAATGATGTTCTCCACTGTGGTGATGTGGTTGATTACAGTAGTAAGTGGGACATAATGCCATATATTGCTTGATTATTGGCTTGAATGATACACTGGTACGTGACTAACAGACAACCAAACGTGGTGGGCATCCGGCTCTCTCTCTTTACATAGCTGACGTATGAAACGCAGCTGCACGCAAATGGGCAGCAACACGCTCTGAACATCACACACACACACACACACACACACACACACACACACACACACACACACACACACACACACACACACACACACACACACACACACACACACATCTATACTACAAGAGAGTAATATCTGTTTATCTGAGTGTAAAGCTGGAGGTCAGGCGTTTGGTGTGAGTCAAATTTCATGTCTACAATTAACCCTTCGTGTGGAATCTGTCTCCACCATGTTGACCAGACCACACACTAGAAGGTGAAGAGACGACGACGTTTCGGTCCGTCCTGGACCATTCTCAAGTCGATTGTGAGAATGGTCCACAATCGACTTGAGAATGGTCCAAGACGGACCGAAACGTCGTCGTCTCTTCACCTTCTAGTGTGTGGTCTGGTCAACATACTTTAGCCACGTTATTGTGACTCATCGCCTGTCTCCACCATATCACTTCCTAGTGCACTTTTCTTTGTTAACTACTCTTGACACTGAAAAAAAATATTTCTAGTGTCTGCTGCTCATTTTGGTATTCAGTTTCCTCTTATGTCCATTTGCAAGAGTACCACCCGTGCTAAATAGTTTGTCTTTATGTACCCTATCAATTTATCTGAGAATTTTGCATGTGGTAATTATGTTTCCATTAACATTGATGCTTTCCAGTGGCGTGAGGTTCAATTCGTGTAGTTTCCTCGTATCTCGTACCTCGTAGTTGTGGAACCAGTGAGGAGGCATAGGTTTGAATCTTCCCCAAGCTTTGTTTTGTGCTTGACTAGATACGGACTCCAGGCTGGAGCCGCATAATCCAAGATTGATCTCACGTACGTGGCATATAAGGTTCTAAATTATGCCTTACACAAACTTATAAAGGCAGTTCTGATGTTTCACATCAGGTGAAATTAAATGTGCCACCTTCTGTCCCACCCGGAAATCGAACTCTAAATCATCAGTTGTGAGCCGAGAATGTAGACTGCTATGCCAACAGTCCTTCTGTAGTTTCGCACATTCTTATTTTCTTATGTTTTTAATGTTCTTAATTAATGAGCTCATCTTGACATTTGAGTCAAATGTTTTCAAGGAAGAAGCGTCAGTTTTTGGCCAACTTGTGCTGATCAGGCAACCTGTTGTCTTGATTTGCCACAACAGACAAAATATGAAGTGCAAACTTCACCCAAAACGTATGAACCCAAGCAGCTCACCTAACCTAATCTACCGATGAATAGAAAACGTGGACATTTGTGAGCCGCTACTTTTCAGAGTACTTTGATCGTTTGGGACCATAGAATTCAAAATAAGACGTATTACTTGAGAGGACTGTTTGCCTAGGAGCAAGCGAGGGGCGAGAGGCTGTGTGGAACCTCGTCCCTGTGTCAGCGAGTTTGGTCATACCTGATTCCACCTAGCTGGGGCTACTTATTAAGAAAGGTGGGGAATGTTACTTGTCATTCATGATAGCCTCTCCAGGCTCACAGGACTAATCATGGTATTATGTGATGGAGGAGGACCCCAAGCACATCTCTGCCATGTTTAAGAGCCTCGACGTAATCTGTTAATAGTGTGTTCTCCTACAGGTTACGGTCCACCGCGGAACCTGACGGCGACGCCGGCGGGGTACTACGCTCTCAACGTGTCTTGGGAACCACCAGATGTAGAACCCCAATACTATGCGGTTATTGCAGACAATCTATTTGATAGAAAAGGTGCAAACACGAGCAACACATTCGTTCTCCTTGAAAACTTGACAAGCTGTTCTACCTACACGATTTTTGCAGAGTCCTTTTACGGAGACGGCGAGAATTGTTATACTTCCATTGACGCCACACCAAACCAACCACGTAATAATCTCACCTTCTATGTTCCTTTTCATTTAGCTTAGAGTTATTATATATATAATTAATACTTTGCAAGTTTGTGTAGTATTAATTATGAATGAACTAATTAAACACAAGTTGGGTTTAATTAATTCATTAAGGACACAATGCCACTAATGGATTGGTGGAAATATTTATCACATAATCAGCTCAAGCACACAACCTAAATAATCTTTAAGATAAGCAATAAGCATTTGTGGTTAACTATTTGCATATAATTATAATTTTCTCCTGCACTCGGCACCCCTCCAGTAAGCATGGACGGAAGGATTAGTCATGTTTACATCCATGTATTAACCATACACTGAATCAATGTATCACCTTTAATAGTTTTATATGCATTATTTTACAACACATAGTAATTAGTGTTAATATATGCATATTACACACAAAAGAAATCACACTGGCATGTGATTGGGAGTAGTCAGGGTACAGGGTCGAATCCTCTGCATGATTCCAGTTGATTTTCATATACATATCAGCCTACACTTATAATAGGGTCATCCAATGCTCTTTCATTATGATCTAATATTATTATGTTCTCAATAATGAGGTCAAACTCTCCCTTCTTAGCCTATGTTGCAAAACATTTTAAAGGCTTTATTCCACTCTATTCTCATCCGTTAATTATTACAATAATGGATGATAATGGAGGCTAACTTCAGTGCAATAATGAGTATATGTTGCATGACCCAGTTATTGACCTGAATTAACCAGAGGGTCACTATATTGCCAGATAACTAATGAGATCGAGCATAATTCTCCCGCAGTACCTAAGAAACCAGAGGCCAGATTCACGAAAGCACTAACGAACCTGTACATCTTTTCTCAATCTTTGGCGGCTTTGTTTACAATTATTAAACGGTTAATGAGCTCCCAAGCACCAGGAGGCTGTTTATAACAATAATAACAGTTGAATGGGAAGTTTTCAGGCTTGTAAACTGTTTAATATATGAAACCAAAGCCGTCAAAGATTGAGGAAAGATGTACACGTTCGTAAGTGCTTTCGTGAATCTGGCCCCAGACTCCTGCGCTACCCGTGTACGATGCATAGAAAACGTGGATATTTGTGAGCTGCTACTTTTCATAGTACTTTGTACGTTGGGGACCTTAGCATACAAAATGAGACTTATTACTTGAGAGGACTGTTTGGCCAGGACCAAGCGATGGGTGAGAGGCTGTGTGGAACCTCGTGGTCCTGTGTGGAACCTGTTATGACCACACATACACCAGTATGATTATACTGTGGCTGGTGTATGATGCGATCAACCTGCATAGTAAAATATTAGTTGATTAGCCGAATATTATCATTATCATTATTCTTGTATCTGTAATCTCTTTTGGAAATACGCTAGATCATAGCAGAAGCTCAAGATAGTGTTTCATACAACTACCATTACATGACTTAATATTGGAATGTTATATAGGACATGCTAGAGTTATTATAATATAGTATATATATTATTATGTAGATTTAAATATACGTGAGGACTTACTAGCGATCTAAGTCTTAAACAACGTAGGTATAACGGTCCACCGGTAACTGCTGGAGATCCTCCCATATTCCCCCTCTCCCACTCCCTCTTGGTGAACCGTCTCCAGCCAGTATTACCATGTGTAGAAAAAATGACTTCTTTATGTGTTCTAGCATATATCGTGATATATTCTTGTATACTTTGAGTTTTGATATGTATTCTCCTGTGGAGAATATTGTATATTGTAATACGCGCGTAGGGTTGTATAAATTAGAATTAATATTTGGGTTTTGAGCTTCTGATATGTAAAGGGGAAAGTTGGGGGTTCCTTGCCATATTGGTAAGAAAGTCGTTCTCGGCCGGCTCGGCCCCTGGCAAGTCACTATTCTCTTGATTTCTCAGATGGGCGGACGTGGGACGTCCAGCTCTTGAGTTGTGTTGAATTTTCTTGCTTATTGATTACTAATGTATATACAAGTATAATGCTCTTCTTGTAGTGGATCAGGCTACCGAGGTACATCAGTTATGCCAGGTGGTAGGTGATTTTGTGTTGAGATGGGTACCTGAGGATCGATCGTAGGTGATTGTTACTGTGTTGTAGTATGTTACTGATTCCTGGCCCACTACTTATTAATGTATGACACCACCAACCTGTTACTTGAGTTAGGCCCCCCTCCCCATCCGGCCTGCTGACGCCATGAGGGGGCTTGGTGGTCGGCTGCCGGAGTGTGATGCTCCATGGGACAGTCCTGTCCTTTTTCGGCCTTATGCTCCTGCTGCTGTCTTCTCCAGTTGTGCCGCATCGCTTTTCCTTTATCTTATCTTTAGTTTTCCTCCTTCCCCCCCCCCCCTCGTCTCCTATCTGCTTGTAGTTTCCTGCCGACCTTTTGCTTGTTTTGGTTATTCTTTTGAACTTCTATTTTATCGCCCGGGTGCTTGGGGAGATATACTCTTGCGCCCGTAGAACTGTTGTACCCAACGTCTCGAGCGAGGGGAACCTTTTATTGTCAATCCCCCTTTCGTCACTGAACCCGATCTCGGATTGACGGTTCTTAAGGTGGCGTTTGTAGGGCGTATACTCACGACGCACCCCTAGGGAGGGCCCCGACATGATCGGCGGTTAGCTTCCTGTTGGGTGTCCTGCCTCTAAATGTGTCTCCATGGTGGGTGTGAGCGCACATTCGTGAATGGGTCTTTCCTCGTTTCTATGGCAAATAGTAGTTTCCCTTGTACCTTACCAGGCACATAGGGTGGGCGACCAAGCCCCCGAGTCGGACTGTGTTGGAAGACCAGGCCCCTGTACCCCCTGCTACATTGGGCCCGACCTTGCTCCTACTTTAACCCTCCTGACTACTCCCTTCCTTCCTGCGGTAGGGTAGAGTTCCCAGCCCCCCAGTGGTGACCACCTCGTCCCCTGGCACGACTACGTCTCTCATTGTGATTACTGCGCCTTTTATCCCCTCACTCTTGGGGTTCTCAACGTCGTCCCCGCCACGGCACTCGCACGATCACTTCCCATACTAATACTTACAGCGCCTTGTTTGGCCCCGCTACATGGGCTAAATACTTTGATCTCCACCATCTGGATTATACTCCTGACGATTTCTCCCTCCATAAACACCTTGTTGATTCAGTACATGCCTCTGTTGCTTTTAACACCACCAATTACGGTATGCGTGTCGTTGCTGCTGCTCCTCAGGATGCAGCTACTCGCTTAGCTTTGTCCTGCATTGGGGAGACTCGTGCTCTAAAAACGCTCGGTTAAATGCCAGTGTTGGCACTGTTCTCCCACACCATGTTGCAACTGGTGTTAGGGACCTCAGACTGCCATTAGGATATTAAACATATCCTCGAAGCCCAAGGCTATTCTGTCCTCCAGGTGGACACGTTTACTCGACCCCCTCGTGGTCGTCGCCGTCAGCCCCTTGGTTGCAAAAATCACCTTTGATAGTAGGACCCTTCTGCCCTCTACTATTCTTGCTGGTGCCAGATGTTCCATTCAGGAGTACATTCCCTCTCCTAGACTTTGCAATAAGTGTTGGAAGTTTGGGCACGGTGTCCTAAAGTTCACAACTACTGTGTATCTATGCCCCTTGTTTGGGGCCGATGATAATCTAAGTCCGATTGCACTTCTTCCCAGGCTCACTGCCTCAATTGCGGTGAGGCGCCCTACCTTCTCAGGCTCGTGTATACACTACAAACTCGAGGAAGCCGTCCTAAACTTGAAACACCGTGACAGTCTGACTTTTCGTGAATCGTGGGTGTATCCTACGCTTGCGTGTTGCGTTCTACCTCTCCTCGTCCTTCCCACCTTCCTCAGTCTCGTAACCGTTTCCAGGCCTTAGACCCGAAAACGCCCTCCACCACCTCCCCTATTCCTTTGCGTCCTGTCCCGAAAGGTGTCTCTTGGTTCTCCACCTGGACTTCCCCCCCCCTTCCTGCCCAGTCCACCATGTCTTCTTTCCCATCTTCCCCCCCCCCCACTCTTTCCAACCCTCCCCCAGTCTCTTGACCCTCCACGCCGCCTGTCTGTCCAGGCTGATGTCCATCATCCTGCCAGCAATCTTCGTGTTGTTCGCTCCTGTTCTTCTTCGCCTGCTGAGAACAGTCTGTCACCCGGTACGTTGTTACTGCAATACCTGTCTCTTCGAGTCAGAAACGTAAGCCTGGCTCCACTCCTTCCTCCCCCAGCGGGTAAGAAGGTATTGCTGTCTTCCTCGCCCCCTCCCTCTGACGCTATCACTGCGTCCCCTCCCATTTCAGTGGTCGGACCCCCTGTCCCTGATATGGAGGTTTCTTTCGCCCCAAATTCCTTCTCGGTTGCTGCCCTGATTTCTGCCGCCCCCCCCCCTCGTCCAGCTGTCCTTGACTGCCCCTCTCGGTTGTCTCCTTCTGTCAGACCAGTCAAGCGGACTGACCACGTCAGTTCGTCTGCGATCTGCCTGAGATTCTTTAATAAACTGTTCTTTACCTTTTGTTTCTTTATTGTTCTGTTACTGTCTTTTCTCTTTAGTAATGTCTATTCTTTAGTGGAATATTCGTGGATTTTATGCCAACTTCCATGAACTCCCACTTCTAATTACAGTTTTCACCACTTTGTGTTTGTCTCCAGGAACCAATGCTTGGTGCTCGTCCTGGTCACTTTCGTGGTTAACCCTTTTTCTCTTCCCCCCCCCCCCCAGCTGTTGCTGGAGCCCATAACATTTATTTATTTATTTATTTATATAAAAGAAGGTACATTGGGTGTGTGAGAATACATAGCATAGTATTTACAATCTTGTAATACCACTAGTACGAGCAGCGTTTCGGGCAAGTCCTTAATCTAACGGGTAATTTCAAGTAGGTAAATTCTAACAGAATTAATAAAATAACAGATACATTGCAAGAAAAAAGAGATTAGAGATTAGTAAGTATGTTAAAGCACATTGGTATATTAAAGCTCTGATTACATTGAGAGCTTAATTGATAATTTAAGCAAGATTAATAGACCATACAGCAGATTGATAGCGCATATAAAACAGCAGTGATCACAATGATAAAGATGTTCGGATTGGGTACATAAAGATTGGGAGATTGGGTAGCAATAGATAGTGTAATTTTAAAGCAAAATGTAAAAAAGTATAAAGATAAAATTAGGTACTTTTTGGTATTTTTTTAATGACGCAAAAGTTGGCCAGCTTTTAAATTCAATAGGGAGTGAGTTCCATAGACTGGGTCTCTTCATTTGCATAGTGTTTACACAGATTAAGTTTGACTCTGGGGATATCAAAGATATTTATTTCTGCTGTGATGATAATGGGTCCTGTTACATCTGTTCAGGGAGAGTTTGAGCAGGATTTGCATTTAAGAACAGGGTTTTGTAAATGTAGTTGACACGAGAATTTCTGGAGTGAGATTAGGTTTAGCATGTTTAGGAAGTTAAACAAGGGGGCGAGTGTTGTCTGAAAGCAGAATTTATTATTCTGATTAGCAGATTTTTGCTGGGTGATGATGGACATGAGGTGGTTTGCAGTGGTTGAACCCCGTGCACAGATACCATAATTTAGCTAGGGATAAATTAGTGCATAATGTAGAGATGAGAGCAGAGTTAGGTACATAATATCTGATTTTGGAGAGTATACCAACTGTTTTAGACTCTTAGTAATGTGTTCTATGTGGGTGCTGAAGTAGTCTCTTGTCTAGGAATAGGCCAAGAAACTTTCCATGATTTTATTGCTAATGTTTACATTGTCTATCTGAAGCTGAATTGCATTTGTAAATTTGCTTCCAAATAAGATGTAGTACTTCTTTTCTATGTTAAGTGTTAGTTTGTTGGTGACAACCACAAGTGTTTTTCTTTTACCTACTGCTCTCTAAATTCGTTCTGATATTCCCTTCGTCCCCTTACTTCTTCCATCACCTATCCATTGTTCTGCTGCGCGTCTTTTTGTAGGTAAATGGTATACAGTCTGTTCCATTTATCTCCCCCCAAATGTCCCGCTTTTCCTTCCTGATCTTAAGCACCTCCTGGACTCCTTGCCAGAGTCTGTGCTCCTTTTGGGGTGATTTCAACAGTCGACATATCCTCTGGGGTGATGTTCGGACAAACATCTGAGGCCGCCTTCTCCAACCGTTCGTCCTCGCTGTTTCTCTCTTCGGAATTCTGGTGAGCCCACTCATGTGGACTTGCACTCTTTCCTGTCTTGATCTTTCTCTCTGCTCGTCGTCCCTTTACTTAGATTCACGTGGCGGGTTCTTGATGACCTCCATAACAGTAATCATTTCCACATCCTCGTTTCCTTTTTCTCTTTCTACCGTCCCCTCTCCTTCCCTAGGTGGCAGTTTGCCAAGGCTGACTGGAGCCTATTCACCCTCCATGCTTCTCTCTGACCTCTTCTCTCTGCCTCTTCCTCGTGCCCTTCTTTCCTTTTATGGCACTGTCTTCGACACTGCCCTCCACTCTAATCCTTGCTCTTCCTCCCGGGGCACGCGGAAGTGCGTTCCCTGGTGGAATGCGAACTGTGCTCGGGCTGTCCGCTGTAAGCGTGTAGTCTGGAAGAAACACCGCCACCGGCAGACAGCCGATTCTTTTATTTTGTTCCGGAAGGCAAGTGCGGTGGCCCGTAGGACCATCCGTACAGCTAAACGTGAGCGTTGGAAATCTGTTTCGACTATTACGTCCTATACTCCTCTGCCGCAGATTTGGAAGAAGATCCACAAGAATGCGGGCAAAATCATTCCAGATGTCTCGCCGGTTCTCCACCTCCTTGGTACTCTTGTGGCGGACCCAGTGACGGTCGCGACCGAACTGGGTTCCCACTTTTCTACTGTTAGCTCTGGTTCTCATCTTCCTCAATCCTTCCTTCTTCATAAGCCTGTTCTTGAATCTTATCCTTTAGATTTCCATACTCGTCTCTGCCTTCCCTATAATGATCCTTTCTCTTTCTGAACTAAAGTCTGCCCTCGCCTTCTGCGGATCAATGGCAGTGGGCTTGGATGACGTTCATTATGAGACGCTTCGCCATCTCCTTCTGTGCACGTCTCGGTATTAACAGAGTCTGTATAACTAGCTCTGGGAGTCGTCGTCCATCCCTGATGACTGGCTCGATGCCGTTGTACTCCCTATTCGGAAACCAGGGTCTCTCGGTACGTCCCCTAAGGATTTCCGCCGTATTGCTCTCAAGAGTTGTCTGAAAGTTCTTTGAGCGTATGGTAAATGTCCGTCTGATGTGGTTCTTGGAACACCATCACCACCTTTCTCCTTCTCAATTTGGTTTTCACAAGTTCGGCAGCACGACTGATGTCCTGGTGAACTTGGAGGTCTATATTCGTACTACTTTTGCTGTGAAGACCTCCATTGTTGCTTTCCTTTTTGACCTGGAAAAGACTTATGACACGACTTGGAGATACCATGTTCTGTCCCAAATTCGTTCTTTTGACCTTCGTGGTTATCTCCCTCTCTTCCTTCAAAGCTTTCTCTCTCGTCGTACCTTTCAAGTCAGGCTTGGTACCATTCTCTCTGCCTCTTTTCGGCAGTATGAAGTTGTATCCCAAGGTAGTGTTCTGAGCACTATTCTTTTTTTTCTGGTTGCCCTCAGTGGTCTTCTTTCCTTCTTTCTGGCATCTTCTCCGCTCTTTGTTGACGGTCTTACTTGCAGTCGGGGTGATGATTCGCCTCTCCAACGGCGGCTTCAACTTGCGATTGATGCCGTGTCATCTTGGGCCACCAATCATGGCTTCAAGTTCTCTAGTACTAAGACTTGTGTCATGACTTTTACTCGGAAGCGGGTCGTTCCTCTGTCACTTTCTGGTCATCCCCTAGAGTACAAAGATTCCACGAAGCTTTTGGGATTATTCTTTGACACTCGTTTGTCTTGGTCGCCCCATATCTCTTGCCTCCATGTTGAATGCTCTGAGGCCCTTAGCCTACTTAGGGTTTTGTCCCATACTTCTTGGGGAGCGGATAGGCGCACGTTCCTCTTTGCATTCCTCTCTCGTCCTGTCTAAACTCGATTATGGTTGTCCTGCATACTCTTCTTCTCCAACTCTTCGCCGTCTTGATCCTTTACACCATGCTGGGTTGCGCCTTAGCTCAGGTGCTTTTCGTTCAACTCCTACCCTCAGCTTGTACGCTGACACTGGCTTCCTGTCTCTCCAGGATCGCCGTGATCGCTACAGTCTTCGTTATCTTGGGCGATCCTTACAGCATTCCTCACTCTCGCCTCTATCGTGCTTTGACTTTTACCCCTCCTGTAGTTCCTCTTCACCACCTTCCTCTTTCTGTCCGTTTGTCTCGCTTACAAGATTTTCTTTCGGTTCGTAGTACCAATGTTTCTCCTCGTATTGTTCCATTCTTGCCCCCGTAAAGGGTCCCCCTTCCCAAATTTTGTACTTCTCTGACCCGCATCACTAAAGCTTTTACCCCTCGTACAGTTCTGAAACGCCTCTTCCTTGAACACTTTTCTTCTCACTCCCACTCTGTTCCCATCTTCACCGATGGGTCTAAGTCTGCTGATGGTGTGGGCTACTGTTGTTTTTCCTAACCACACTTATGTGTCGCCTTCCTCTGGAGGCTAGCATCTTCACAGCAGAACTTTTTGCTATTCTCTATGCTCTTCGTCTCCTGCTGTTCCGGTGTCAATCCTCCTTTGTGGTGGTAGTTGACTTTCCTAGTGCCCTCATGGCTTTAGGATCTTTTAATCCGGTCCACCCGGTGGTTGTCGAGATTCAACATTGATATTTTTTTTATCTCCAGTAAATTTAAGTCGGTTGAGTTTTGCTGGGTTCCCAGCCATGTTGGTGTCTCTTTAAATGAGTGTGTGGATGCTGCTGCTAAGGAAGCTATCCGCACTTGTCCCATCTCCAGTAAAGGTATTCCTTATTCCGACTTTTACCCAGTTATTCATGCCTCCATCCTTGCCCGCTGGCAGATTTGTTGGTCTTCTGTTATTGGTAACAAACTGCGTACTCTTAAAGAGTAGTGTGTCCCAGTGGCCTTCCTCCTGCCACCATAACCGGTGGTGGGAAACGGTTCTGGCTAGGTTACATATTGGCCATACCCGTTTAACTCACGGTCACTTATTGGAGCACCGCCCTGCTCCTTATTGTCCAAATTGCATTGTCCCTCTTACGGTCGTGCAGGTCCTTGTCTTCCAGAGTGAGTGTCTTGTTTTCTGACCGTCCCTCGTGGTCGCTTGTCCCTTGATGGAATTCTAGGCGACTCGGATACTTTTGATATCGTTCACCTTATGCGTTTGTTCTCGTATTGGCATCCTTGGTGATATTTAGCGCCCTCTGATTATCCTGCACATTTGATGATGCTACATAACCTTCCCGGTTAGTTGCCTTCTTTGATAATTACTTGCTTGGGTTAGTGTACCACTGCGCCGGGTTGGAGGCTGTGTCGGCAAGTCCTGAGTGTGTGCAGTTAATGATTTAGATAGCTGTGTTTAGGTTCCTTGTTGTGATTAGAGTATCAGTTATAGAGAATTGTAGCTTCTTATTGTTTTACAGTGACCTGTTTTATATGTTCCAGTAAACAGTTGTTTTTATTAGCCTTTTCCACTTTACCCTAAACACATATTGAAACATTGGCCAGGCTGTGGTTGGCCAGTGATGCTGTGGATCACGAGGTCATGACAGAACCTGGTCCCTGTGTCGGCGAGATTGAGCTTACCAGATACCACCTGGAGCTACTTATAAAGAAAGAAAGGGAATGTTACCTATGTCATTCATGATAGCCTCTCCTGGCTCGCAGGACTAATCATGGTATAATGTGATGGAGGAGGACCCCAAGTACATTTCTGCCATGTTTAGGAGCCTCCACCTGATCTCTTAATAGTGTGTTCTCCTACAGGTTACGGTCCGCCGCGGAACCTGGCGGCGACACCGGTGGGGTACTTCGCTCTCAACGTGTCTTGGGAACCACCAGGTGTAGAAGAACCCCAGTACTATGCGGTTAACGCCTATAGTGGCCATGATGATCACCGTGTGAACACGAGCAACACATTCGTTCTCCTTGAGGATTTGAGATGCTGTTGTAGCTATTTGATTATTGCAGTGTCCGAATACGAAGACATGACATGTCTTGCCTCCATTGACGCCACACCAAACCAACCACGTAATAATCTCGCCTTCTATATTCTTGTTCATTTAGCTTAATTATATATATAATTAATACTACACAAGTTTGTGTATTAATTATGAATGAACTAATTAAACACAAGTTGGGTTTAATTCATTAAGAACACAATGCCACTAATGGATTGCTGGAAATATTTATCACATAATCAGCTCGAGCACACAACCTAAATAATCTTTAAGATAAGCAATATGTATTTGTGGTTAACTATTTGCATATAATTATAATCTTCTCTTGCACTCGGCACCCCTCCAGTAAGCATGGGCGGAAGGATTAGTCATGTTTACATCCATGTATTAACCATACACTGAATCAATGTATCACCTTTAATAGTTTATATGCATTATTTTACAAAACAAGTAATTAGTGTTAATATATGCATATCACACACAAAAGAAATCCAACTGACGTGTGATTGGGAGTAGCCAGGGCACAGGTTCGAATCCTCTGCATGATTCCAGTTGATTTTCATATACATATCAGCCTACACTTATAATAGGGTCATCCGATGTTATTTCATTATGATCTAATATTATTATGTTCTCAGTAATGAGGTCAAACTCTCCCTTCTCGGCCTATGTTGCAAAACATTTTAAAAGATTTATTCTACTCCATTCTCATCCGTTAATTATTACAATAATGGATGATAATGGAGACTAACTTCAGAGCAATAATGAATGTTGCACGACCCATTTATTGACCTGAGTCACTATATTGCAAGATAACCAAAGATATCGATCAGGGCGACTCATCATAATTCTCCCGCAGTACCTAAGCAACCAGACTCCTGCACCATTCATATATGGGGTTCAACCACAGTGGAAGTTATTGAATATGGTGGAGGAGATGAGTGCCCCTGGGGCTTGCGCTACTTAGCCACCTGGAGCTGGGTGGTCTTGTGGAGTAACGAAACGGGAAGCTACACCGGAGACTTGATATACTCCGTAGATCCGTACACTAACGTCACGGCGACAGTGTTCGTGGATTCTCACAATGTCACGGGCACACCGCCATCCTGTTGGGTCGTGACGCCTCAGACACGTATGTTATGCTCTAGTTTTTTCTCTTCTTTACCTATTTTTTATACATATTGCATTGATTTTGACGTATCACAGCATGATTGGTCCCAGGTTCGACTCCCGGTCTGGTTGATTCGTTTGGGCACATTTCCTTACATCTGATGAACCTGTTCACCTAGTAGTAAATAGGTACCTGTGAGTTAGTAGACTGTTGCGTGTTGCATTCTGGGAAAGGTCAGACTTTGGCCTAGGTTGATCTCAATAACCATAACAGGTTTCTTATCCTCAACAATGGGATACTATCATACTATTATAACCTTATGTATCTCAAAAACCAAAGTTTAACCTGTAAAAAAGAATCAGATCACACAGTTAAAAATCAAGATCACAAAAACTGTTGAGTTAGGTTCGTTCTTGACTCACAATCGGGGATCCGGGTTTGATTCCTGAGTAGGAGAGAAATTTCCGGGTGGGAATTCTGGCTATATACCAGTGTGTGACGCAGGCTTAGGCAGTGACTGTAAGGAACAGTGACTGTCATGAACATTGACCATTATGAACAGTGATTGGCAGTGACCTTACTGACTGACTTTTCAGTGACTGTCAATCACAGTGATAATTTAACATACTATCAAGCTCTCATTAACAGCTTCATTTTTATAAACTAAAAAAATGTCTTACTTCATATGTAAACAAAATCTAATACATTCCTAATAAAACAGCGATGAATGTAATGAAACGCCATTTTCTGGGTGAGCCCCGGAGGGCTCCCTGGAGCTATTAGGTTAATATGCGATATAGACTATAGCATTAGTCAATGGAGCCTACCGGAGAGCACGAGCCAGAACCTGGCCCCCTCAGAGAGGCACAGTGAGCAATGGCCCCTGGAAAAAACCCTGTTGTTGGGAACTTCCTAATCTGCCATTGACCAGGGTTAGGCACCCAGCCCATAAAGGTAGGTGTAACAAAACAGACCCCACATGGTAAAAAAACTTGCAACCGAAAACCGAAGAGAGGCAGAACTCCCCCAAATCGCAAGGGAAAAAAGCAAACATCATACACCGATGCTGCGTCGCCTTCCCCACCAAGAGGGCGGGGTCCCGGACCCTCAGCGCCGGCTACCCAGCAACTCGAGTTCAAAGGCTAAGCATCAAAACAACACGAAAAACCGCCAACCAGAGGGAGGGAGAGTGCCAGGAAGCCTCCAAGGCTCACCCAGGAAATGGCTTTTCATTACAATCATCCCTGGTTTTATGTGGAGAGCCTCTTTGGATCCCTGGGGCTACATAACCAAATATAAATATAAGAGGGACTTACCCGGGAACTGTCGCCATGCGCTCCTCAACTCGAAGGCCAGACAACTGGCTGCAACCTGCGACCCAAAGCCACACACAAACACCCCAAGACCAGGAATGTTTACCAAATAGTGGGGCGGCCAGAACCCTGTTCGACTTCGAAGTCCCCACGCCCGAATGTCAGCCAAAGACGTGTGCCGAAGATGGCAGCCAAAGCAGCAAACTTGCGAACGTTATGAGCACGATGATAGACCGCAGTCTGGCTAGACTTAATAACCGTGCGGACGATCTTGGAGACCCGATCTCTGGAACAGGGAACGAGGGAAACTAGATCAACCCAATGCGCATCCCCGGCCACCAAAGCCGAGGCGCGCAAACGGCCTCGGCACATGATGCATCCCCGGCCTGATGAACAAAGCATCACTGACCCAAGGACCCCTCCGGAAAGCTGCCGTCTCGTTATTCACCAGAAAAGGAGGAGACGGCTGCAACCGAACAAACCTACTGCCAGGACAGAAGGAGGAGAAAACCCCCTGCGCCGGAGGAGAACATGAAGCTCCCCCACACAACATCCAGAAGTCAATGCCAACACTGGCCTCTGGGTTGGCCTCTGGCCTTCACGAGAACTTTCAAATCCAGTGATTCTATCACAATTGTTGTACTATTCAAATCACTTGTGCTGTCCCGTCTTGAGTACTACTCGGCACTCGCTTCCCCTTCAGAGCAGGAGAGATTGCTGAAATAAGGGAATACAGAGAACATTACGTCATGCATAGACGCGATAAAGCACCTAATTATTGGGATCGTCTCAAAGCTCTCCAAATGTATCACTAGAAAGGACTCAAGAGAGATAAGAAATATACACGTGGAAAATACTAGAGGGCCAGGTCCCAAATCTACACAGTAAATAAACAACATACTGGAGTGAACGAAATGAAAGAAAATGCAGAATAGAACCAGTGAAGAGCAGGGGGTGCTATGGTGTAATCAGAGAACACTGTATAAACATCAGAAGTCCACAGTTGTAAACATTCTCCCAGCGAGTATAAGAAATATTGTGGGAACACCTTGGACTTCTTAAAGAGAAAACTAGATTGTTTTCTAAATGAAGTGCCAGGCCAACCGGGCTGTGGTGGGTATGTGGGCGTGCTGGCCGCTCAAGCAATTGCCTGGTAGACCAAGCTCTCAAAAGTCAAGCCTGGCCTGGGACCGGGCTTGAGAAGTAGAAGAATTCCCAGAACCCCATCAGCAGGTAACAGAAAGAGAGCCCTCAAAACAATCTTGAACCAAAAGGCCACCATAAATCGAGGCGAAGAGAGGAAAGAAAGCACCCTGTCCAAGGACCAGGACGGCTTGGGCGAAGCATGAGCAAAAGTAGGTGAAACAAAATACGAGAAAACTCACGGAACGGGGCAGAAGTGACATCCACTCCGAACACAAGCTAAAGGGTGGAGATCAAAACATTGAAACCCCTGCAATGTGTACAATCACGGGGACCTCGTGGAGGGCCACCAATCCAATAGAAGTGGTCCTATAGCCACACAAGACAGACACCCCACACTCGGCAAAGAACAAAAACAAAAAACGGCAAAAGTACAACGGCCCCAGAGGAAACGGGAACCGGCTGCTGCATGCGCAACACCTTGATGTCCTAAACAGCAACAATACCACTCCCTACCAAAGGCCAAACAATGGCAACGAAATCCCAGCTGGCCCTAAGGGCAGGGTAAATGCCGAGCAGCAAAAACACCTCACGGAAATAGTGTCCTGAAAGCACCAGGGGAAGATAACCCTAGCACCCAGGGGTTTTTACTCACAGGGTTCTTAGGGTTGGCCGCCCAAAGCGCACGCAGCCCCGGTACAATTGCTTACACCTGGCCACCACGCAACAACACTGCAGAACACTGCTTTGGAAATCGAGGCCGGTGTCGACGACCGCCCTAGATCGCATTAACCAACGAACTGGAGTTGCTGAGTAGCAGGCGCAGAGGGTCCAGGGCTCCCCCTTCCTCCCTGGGGGGGGGGAGGCTGCACGGACGAGCGACGGTGTATGATGTTTGCTTGTTGCCTTAGGATTTGGGAGAGTTCTGCCTCTGTTCGATTTTCGGTTGCAATTTTCTTACCATGTGGGTCTGTTTTTTTATGCCTACCTTTCTGGGTGCCTTATCATGGTCAATGGCAGATCAGGAAGTCCCCCAACCACAGGAATTTTCCAGGGCCATAGCTCCCTGTGTCTCTCTGAGGGGGGGGGGCAGGTTCTGGCTCGTGGTCCCTGGTAGGCTGAATGGCTCCTTTGACTAATGCCCTAGTCTAATATATCGCATATTAGCCCGACAGCTCCAGGGAGCCGACGGGGCTCACCGTAGAAAAGGTTATATCATCTTTGCTATAAATAGGGTCCAGTAGCCCGACAAACCTCAGCATCACAAGCCAAACTCACAAAACAAGAACTTTAAGTTGGTCGCTTCCTGATCACATCAACGGTGTCCTGAAGGGCTGGCTGCTCAACTGGGGAAAGCTTGGTGAAGCGCTGGACGGACAAGTTCAACTTGAACCTCATTATAGAGCTTACACAATGGAAGACATAGATCCTGGTTATACATATGCCGTTAATATTATGGTAAGTTTGAGTAACTGAAATATCATAATAATTTTACTCGTTGTCTGGGACAATAATCCTGTGTACATATGTATATACTTCAGGGTTGTATCGATGCTCTCCCAATGTGCAATTACCGACCCTACCCAGGATGCAACCCTACAAGAGTTGCCTAGCTCCCGGGTACCTATTTACTGCTCGGTAAACAGTGTTTTATCCCTGGGTGGAGAATAACTGGTTGTGCACGTTTCATGTCACCTAATGCCACTGTTTACATAGCAGTAAGTAGGTTCCCAGGAGTTAGGCATCTGTTGTGGGATTGCATGCTGGAAAAGATTAGTAGTTTGACCTGAGCGGGAATTAATAATTCTAACACGAATCTTCTCAATATTTCTTACGTTTTTCTTCACTGTCGAGGGTAAATGAAAAATTACTCTCCATAATTTGGTGAAATTAAACATGCTCAACCAGTTATTCTCCACCCAGGGATAAAACTCTGTCACCCAGCAGTAAATAGGTACCTGGGAGTTAGGCAACTGTTGTGGGGGATTGCATCCTGGGGAGGGTCGGTAATTCCACATTGGGAGAACCTAGATACAACCCTAAAGTATATATACACACAGGCTTCTTGTCCCCAACAAAACATATTAATAACGTACACTGAGCATCCAGATAACCTATTGGTCTGTGATGACCTCTTGGTCTCTGATGGCCTCATCGTCTCAGCATCCAGAGTAACACAATGATTTTACGATTTCGGATTCAAAGTAAAGTCAAAATATCTAAGTCACACTTCAGTATAGTGAAAATATCTAGTTCATATTACAGTAAGGTCAGAATTACCAGCACACATTTCAGTAAAGTCAAAATACCTCCCTTACACACCAGAAAAGTAAAAATATCTAAGTCACATTACAATAAAGTCAATATTTCCAGCTCACAATTCAGTTAAATCAAAATACCTAGCTCTCTCCTTAGTCAAATACTCCCACAAACACTTCAGTATTGCCAAAATCAGAATGAGTTCTGCAGAGGTTACTCAAGCACATTCACCCACTGGGCAAAGATTCACCAACAGTACAGCAAACTACAACAAAAGCTTCATTAATAATTAGTTCTACCTTTACTAGCATCATCAATGACATCAGTGCCGACACAATTTGTTCGATAACAGGGAAACAAATTCCACGACACAGTTGGCCAAACATGCTCAAGTAACATTGATTAAACGTTCAATCCACGTTGATAACATTGAATTAATGTCCTCAACGTTGATTTAATGTTGAACTAACGTCACTCTTGGATAATGGTCCCAATGGGAAGTTACCTTCATAAGCTGTCTAAGTTTAGGTCCTATATAAACATATTTTTCCTATATAACTTCTTTGCTGTTTTAACTGTACAGTGCACTCAAAGTGTATAGCACATTATATCAAGCGTATAACTCATACTAATAAGTGCGTAGCCCATCTCTACACATGTATATCTCTAATAAATGCACTGCACATCTCTAAAAGTGAATAGCACATCGCTACAAGTTTATAGGGAATTGCATAAAGTGTATTGGACATTCCTAAAGGTATATAGCACATTCGTAGATGTATATAACACATTCCAACAAGTGAATTACCGACTCATAAAAGTCCATAAAACACCCACTTATTAAGTGTACAGCAAATTCTTAAAAGTGCATAACACATTTCTGCAAGTGTATATCACATTCCTGCATGTGTTAAGCACATTCTTACAAGTGCAAAGAATATTCCTAATAGTGTACAGCACATTCCTTAAAGTGTATAGCAGTTCTACCCTACTTAACCACAGCTGTTATTGTGCAAATATTTACACTGGAGGTGACAATATCTCCATTATTAATAACTCCTATTTTGACCTCTATGCAGGCCATCAATGGTGAAGGCTTGGGGTCGAGAGCGTCAATACGGATTACTCGTAAACACGACCCTGGATTAACTACTACTCTAGCTGTATGTGGTTCGCTCATTGGGATTGTTCTTTTGGTGGGAATTTGTCGTTGTTCCCGAAATATAAAACGACGCAGAGCTGCTTCGACGACACAGGTATGATTGCCACTGATGCTGGGTGAGTATTTCAGTTGGCTTTGATTAGATATCAACTCTGAATTAATGTAGATTAAACGTTGAATGTTGATGACATTGATTCAACGTCGAACCAATGCCACTCTTGGATATTCTGCTCACTGGGTAGTTTCCTTCTTTCACAAGTTCAAGCCCAATCTTCTTTTTTCACAACCTCAAGCCCTTTCTCCTTCTTTCATAAGCTCAAGCCTGGTCTTCTTCAAATTGTCTTCTCGTCATCTTAGTTGTGTGATATGAATTGGGCCAATATCTGTCTCACTGCTCTTAAGGGAAACTGCACTTTGTGTTCTACTGTCAACTTATGAATTATAAGCTAAATGTTACTCACGATTGTTTAAAAAATGAAAGCTTGATTTAGACAGCTGACCACTAATTTAGTCCAATCATTATTGTAACGATTTGCACAAGTTGTTAAGAGTAGTCTGATTTGAATTTTAATACTACAGGTACAGTTCTTAAACAACTTGGTCAAATCAAAAGTTACTGGGGGGTTAATTAAACTAATCAGAAGCAAATAGCTATTACATAACTGGCAATTCACTATTCTCTCTCTAAGCAGTATTTTTAACCCAGGAGCATCTTAAAATTGGCATTAACGTTTCTCTTCAAATGCCAGTCATCAGACTATATGTTCAAATACATACGGTGCGACTCTCCCACTCAAATAACATACAGGTATAGTAAGCTCTCGTTAACACGTGTAGAATTATGCGTGAAGTTGCATTCCTTTAGGAGATACACGTTTCATAGTTTTCCTAGGAGTTAAAAAAATATATGTATACAAAGAGAGCATATTTGTAAAATGCAGGTAAATGTTGATAAAATGGTAAATACCCCTATACAGTATATGGAGACTTATGCAGCTTCCATACACAGGTCTATAAGGCCTATTGGCCCATGGGAGGCAGCTCCTATCTGCCTTCCATGGGGCAACAGGCCCATGGGCCTACTCCCAATTCACTAAACTCATTTATATATACAGTATGTCTAACCTAAGCTTGAAACAATCCAGCAATTCCATGTCCATCATGTTACTCTGTAATTTGTTCTATAAATCAACAACCCGCCTATTTTCAAACCCGTATTTACCCACGACTTTACTAATATAAAGACCTAATTTCATCATTCGCCAAAGTACGCAACTCTCTCAACCACTCTCATACAATGGCCACCTAATGTGACGTAACTTTGATTAACTTACCCACAACTTAACAATCCTGCATCTATCACACTTATGCTTAAAAAAATGTCACATGTACTCAAGAAATGTTAGTCTTCTCTCTTACGTTTTGCCTGTTCTTTGTTTATGACCTAAACTGATGATCTTTCTCAAGTATTCATTCTTATGTCAGTATATAACATCATAATATTTATGATAGTGTGTGATTATATATGTTTTCTGGCTACATATCAACATGTGATTATATATTAATATGATTATAAATCATCATGTGATTACATATCACGTGATTATATATCATCATGTGTGTTTACATATCATATACTGTATGATTACATATCATACTTATGTGATTATATATAAATCTCTAGGCCAGAAACAGTTAAATACTCGTTCATATTTTCCTGGCTGCTATTATAATAAGAATGCCACTTTTAATTACGTATAGAATGTAACTATACTACATTCTATACATGCATAGTAGAGTATTACAAAATATTTGTGTGATGACTAAAAAATAAATTTATATTCTACCAGCAGGTACAAGGATCATACGTGGCTCATCAGGAATCATCACATGATCTTTAAGGTACATTGGAATAAGGTAAACAGTCACTCTGCTGACATAAACAGCAACGTGTACCCGGATTTCAGTTAGGGAGACTAGACGTTTGGGCACATTTCCTTCCACATGGAACCTCTATTCACCTATCTGTATGTGCCTGGGAGTTAGGCAACTGCTGACAAGTGTTTGTAATTGTGTGTGTGTGTGTGTGCAACCCGTCCTCGCAAATTCGTATAGTCAATATTGACTTAATAAATATGTGCATAGGTGACATACTTAACATAATAGTTTCCCTTGAAAAGCTTCATAGAAAACACCGACCTTACCTAACCTACTTAGTATGTTAAGATAAGCATCTTATTGCTTCGTAATTACAATTATTACCTAACCTATACCTATAATAGGTTAAGTAACAATTGTAATTACCAAGCTATAAGATGCTTATTTTAACATACTAAGTAGGTTAGGTAAGGTCGGTGTTTTCTATTTAGCTTTTGAAGGGAAAATATTATGTTAAGTATGTCACCTATGCACATATTTATTAAGTCAATATTGACTATACGAATTTGCGAGGACGGGTTAATGTGTGTGTGTGTGTGTAATTACATAAGTGTAGTTACAAGATGAGAGCTATGGTTGTGGTGTCCCGTGTTCCCAGTGCTTTGTCGTATAACGCTGTGAAGCTACAGACGATTTTGACCTTCACCACCACCTCACTTAGCTTGTTCCAACTGTCTATCACTTTGTTTGCAAAAGAAAACTTTTTAATGTTTTTCAGCACCTTTGTTTCCTTAGTTTGAATCTGTGTTCTCTTGTTCGTAATGTTGCTGGTTTCAGGAATTCCCCACCCGCGTGCGTACGTGTCAGCATGTAAGTCATCGTGTTTGTGTGTGTGTGTGAGCGAGCGTGTGTGTCATAGTCAGTGTGTAAGTATGTGAGAGAGCCATTGCTACTGTGGAGTAACCTCCACAGTAGCACCCACCCACCAATGTCTCGTGTGTGGGCGGACCTTCCGGACCCAGATTGGTCTCATCCATCATATGACACACACAGCCACAGACCTTCAACCTGATATATTGAAGTCATGAACATCTTCGACTACGAAGGACGATCATCACCATGTGAGAGGGAGAGAGAATCTATGTTGAAGCATACATGATAACATTATATTTTGATGAATAACGTTTTCATTTGTTTTCACTTTCTTTTTAAAGCTCAACTTGTTTAAAAACAAGCTGAGCAACAGCGAAATGTAACCACTTTCAGTATTCAGTGTGATGGGCTTAAGAAAAATATTTTTGTGATAAACACTATAAAGAATCAGTGCTGCTGAGTGGGGCTGTGTTAAACAGAGTATATGTGTATATACAATACCAGCAAGAATGGCCAAATAATCTGTCTCAGGTTATCCATTGGGAAAACTATTTTTCATCATTATAGCTCAAGCTTATGCCTAATATGGATCAAATAATACAAGCCACTCATTAGGAACACTACCTCTGGTATCATTAAATTAGTTGGCCAGCTGGATGTGTGAAAGAGGTATACTAATAACAATGGAAATTATCTTGTGATATTTATATGGATTTATATAGGTAAGAGCAAGAAGTCATATATAATCCATAATTCCTAGCCAAGAGAGCTCTTAAAATATTATGGTTTTGTGATTATATAACAAATTTGTGGTTTATTTTCAAATATATTGGCTTTCATATAAAGAGGTTTGATATAAACCTAATTTCTGAAATCACCGCTATTGGAAGATATTTTTGTACTCTACCCAAAGTTTGCTAGCACAAGCTAGTATATTAGACTTGCATCTTCTGTTTTCTTCTGATTCCATATATGATTAGCCATTCTGTGAGATTGGGTTATTGGTTGAACTTATAGCTAACTCTTGATCTATACTCTGTAATCTCTCATATGGAATAGAGTCGTAGGACACTTCTGCATTCTTAAGCTTTAAATAAGAAAAAAAAGTATTCAGCCAACAGAAATTGATATACTATAATATAAAGTGTATGCATTAAAGTGTATTGTATGCATTATAGTCATGAAAATAAATGCAGTTCTGGATTAAGAAAATAAAATGACCACAGAAGGTCTTCCAGCCCATACGAAGCCGTTCTTGTTCACATAATTACATCCTGACACATGTTTTCTAACTAACACAACACAACACAACACATGTACCCCCTATTAGACTATATTACAGGCACTTCTTTTCGACAGCTCATGAAACGGAGGAAAGGGTCCTGAAAGATATTGTTGATAGGAACGTTATCCCTACAGACAAAAATCAGAAAATACAATTGACGATTTACTATAAAACCAATAAAACGGCCAACCTACTCGTGAAAAATTCTCCAGACACAAAGCAGAATGCCTTGAAGGAAACCAACGTCGTCTATGCCTTCAAATGCCCACTTGGAGACTGTAAGCCCCAAAGAACTCGGTATATAGGCAAGACAACAACGTCTCTTTCCAGGCGATTAACAATGCATAAACAGGGATCCATCAAGGAACATATAATCTTTTCTCACAACCAGACCATCACCAGAGAAATCTTAACACAGAAATCATCGATAGATACAGCGATAGCAGGCGGCTCGACTTCTGCGAGGCAGTTCACATCAAAAGTCAACACCAGTAATCAACAGCCAATTAATGCACACCTATATACTACCCACTTCAAGACTCCGAACGAATATAGAAGCATCAAGAGGAAGTATGGGTCAATAGGCCCTCTGCAGTTACTTCCATTCTTATGCTCTCGTATCCAATTAATACCCATAGTTTCGTGTTCTGTCTTCTGTTTGTCACAAGTTTGTTCACCTCATCCAAAACTGTTGCACCATATCACCTCACCCAAATGCGAGTATAAGTATGACGGATTAGCGTGTTTACAGGTTACAGTTGTGTGTGTAAATTAAAGTCTTTGAAAATGTAATAAGTTATTACGAAACGCGTTCAAGCGTCGCGTCAGACTAAAAATAAAAACGAATTTTGGAGAATTGATTTTTCAGTTACCGTCGACAATGAAAAGAAACATAAGAAATATTGAGAAAATTCGTGTTAGAATTATTAATCTTACCTTTTCGGTCATATTTAACAGGAACGGAAGCAACCAGAGGAACATAAACTGCCAACATGTCACATTCTTAATTTACTACCCCATTAATACCCCATTATATAGAACCTCATTAATACCCCGTGTATGTCATCCATGTCACCTACCACCTGTCATATTCATTATATTATATAATATATATATATATATATATATATATATATATATATATATATATATATTATATATATATATTATTTAGGTCTGACACCTAGTGATGCGTTTCGTAAGGTCTCACATCACATTCTCAAAGACAAATTCTTCTGTTTTAGCACATGATTATATCCTTTAATGGTTAGGTGGTAGGTGACATGGATGACATACATAGGGTATTAATGGGGCCCTATATAATGGGGTAGTAAATTAAGAGTGTGACATGTTGGCAGTTTGTTCTTCCGGTTGCTTCCGTTCCTGTTGCAGTCATTCGGTCCAGCTTCTACATTCGCCCGGGGTCTTGAAGTGCTTCAGGACCCCGGGCCAATGTGTCTGGCTTCCAACTTTAAACAGAGACATTTTCTATTATAAGTACACAGTATATATTTTGGCCTTGATATGTAGCTTATGCAGGAACATCTTTTATTACAAAGGTAGTCCCATGCAGCCAACTATATATATATTGCTCTGTTATATATTATATTATAATAATTCATTGTGTCGGGGGACAGGAAGCCAGTGTGTGTTCATACACGTTTGGCTTTAATCGAGGTCTACCCCAGGCCGAATTACTAATCCCGCCCAGGATGCAACCTCACAACAAGCTGAGTAACTCCTGAGTACCTACTTACTGCTAGGTGAACAGAAGCATTAGGTGAAAAGAAATGTGCCCAACCATTTCTGTCCAGCCCGGCTTTCGAACCCAGAATTTTCGATTATGTGTCGAACGAACCCGACTGGTACTACCGAGACTCTTAATACTGAACTTTGTATTGTGAGAAGTACATAAGGACTGGGAAAATAAATGAGTTTTCTAGGATTAGCAAAGAAAGCTGGTTTAATCTTGCCTTTCCTGGAAGGTGGAGAAATTTCCTGCAGCGATCTCAATATACAGGCAAGACGACAACTTCTCTATACTGGACAGTATAGAAACAAAAAGGGGCTGTCAAAGATCATTCGATTTGCCCGAAACGCTTTGCGTTATAGTAGCTTTAGGCATTGTATGTACTAGCTCTATCTATAAATCCATAAATCTTTGTAAAATCTCTTGTATGTATGTACCTTACCTAAATAAACATTTATCATATTTATTATTATTTTATCACATCAACCAGCTTTCACTTTAGGTACGCCATACCATCTAAACGACTAAGATAAAACTACCAGTTTACACCACCCGACCAATACAAATGTAGGGCAATATTACTCATTCCCCTAGACTGGGTTACACCCATCTCTTTTTATCAAAGATAAATGCCACCACTCTCAATTTGTATTAAATTATACCTTTTCTGCTTACAATTATGTTAAAAATGCTACCCTGCAACGCATCCTTTAGTGACACACCTAGTCCATTCAAATTTATACATTTGAAAGGGGTTAAGTCAAATGATTCTAGAATGAATCCAATCTATATTTCTTGCATTATTCTTTACTTGAAAATAAAGTTGAAAAACGAACTACAGGGTTTATTTTGCAATTTATTGGCCTGTTGCTAAATGATGAGTTTCGCTGAAGATCTCAACATCTATGGAGGCATTTTACTACAGCAACAAGAAGACTGCAAACTTGTGCATGAAGAACTCTGCCGACACCAGGCGAAGCGCTTTAAAAGAGACAAATGTCGTTTATGCCTTTAAATGCCTACTTGGGAACTGACAGTCCCAACGATCTCAATATATAAGCAAGACAACAATATGTCTTGCAATGCATCTGACGATGCACAAACAACAAGGCTTTATCAAAGAAGTCAAAATTTCTATACACACACACACCATCACCAGAGATATCCCTTAAGAGATATCACTTAAGTTTACTTGACCAATAGCACTGAAATAATCGGCAGTTACAACGAATATAAAAAATTGACATAGCAGAGCACTATATGCCAAACACTACTTGTTAAGCAGTCAATTATTAGCATCCAGCTTCCACTTAGGTCCATCCTACCATCCTCACCACTAAGGTTAAATATCCTGCCCTCACCCCATCTACTGCCACAGCCAACATGCACTGGGAAACATTTCACTTTACAGAATAATACACGGATAAATATCCCGTAGTTTCAATTAATTTTTATCTATTTCTCCTCTGCCTCAGAAGGTGTTGAAAGCTTGTGACAAAACTAAATGCATTAGTGTATATCAATTTGATATATTCTTTGTTTTGGTAATGGCTGGTGAAGGTTTATTTATCATGAGCAATTCAACGTCAGATAAGATAGCCACACGGTACACGCAATATCACCCATTGCGCGATATTGGCACCCAAGGCCAGTCCTGTACAACAGTCCTTCCTCACAGCCAGCAGCACCACAGCCAGCAGCACCACAGCCAGGAACACCACAGCCAGCAGCACCACAGCCAGCAGCACCACAGCCAGCAGCACCACAGCCAGCAGCACCACAGCCAGCAGCACCACAGCCAGCAGCACTACAGCCAGCAGCACCACAGCCAGCAGCACTACAGCCAGCAGCACCACAGCCAGCAGCACCACAGCCAGCAGCACCACAGCCAGCAGCACCACAGCCAGCAGCACTACAGCCAGCAGCACTACAGCCAGCAGCACCACAGCCAGCAGCACCACAGCCAGCAGCACCACAGCCAGCAGCACCACAGCCAGCAGCACTACAGCCAGCAGCACCACAGCCAGCAGCACCACAGCCAGCAGCACTACAGCCAGCAGCACCACAGCCAGCAGCACCACAGCCAGCAGCACTACAGCCAGCAGCACCACAGCCAGCAGCACCACAGCCAGCAGCACTACAGCCAGCAGCACTACAGCCAGCAGCACCACAGCCAGCAGCACTACAGCCAGCAGCACCACAGCCAGGGGCACCACTATGCTGAGCTGGTGTGCGCGTGTACTACAGCTAGGCGTCCTGGTGCTGACTGCTGCTGCCCAGGTCAGTCACGCTCGCGGTGAGGAAGTACAGGGTGGGGAGGAGAAACATGATTGAAAAACGAAGAATAAAGGGGAGAAGAAGTAGAAAACGAGGGAAGAGAAAGTGAAAGTACAAGGGAGAGAAGGCACTGCAGAGCAGGAAGAAGAGGTTCGTGAAAAGAAGAATGGTGGGCAGTGTTAGGAGACTGAAGAGAAAGACAAAGTGGAATAGAAGGAGACAGGAGTGGGACGAGAGGGAAAGGCGGAATTTTTATGCATGTGGTAGAGTGTTTAGTAACGAAGTGGTGGAAGTAGATGAGGACGTTATGAAAGTAAAAGTGTAGGGAAGCAGAGCATCAGAAGAAAAGTCACTCTCAGTCAGACTAGTAGTTAATGAAGGGAGGTTAGTAACGAGGGAGGTGGCAAAAGCTTCTAAAAGTGACCCATTCCTTTAGAGCCCAGCCTGGTCAGTGAAGTTATGGACACCCACAACACCAGCTCTTTGTCCCCATCAGTGAGGCCCTTCATGTAGGTGCCCCTTCTCTGCTTCCCCTTCTAATTCGCCACAATTCTTCACTCGGAAGTTTCCCTTCTGTATACGCATTTCAAAAATCATCTCTGTAACTTAGTGTCTATTGCAATTTATTACAAATTTTGGAATCATGACGTCTAAATAGGTTTTTCTGTCTGATTCAATGAGGAAAGTAGGCTATTCCTTCTGGTAAGTCAATCCCATTTATTAGGAATAGGACTAACTAGCACTAACCCCTGTGGGACGTCGTTGGTAAATATCCTGTCACTGTGAGGTCTCTCCTTTCAATGTGATTCTCTGTTGTAGCGGTACTCCTTAATCCACTAAAGCATATTTCTTGTCATTCTTGCATGTTT
The DNA here is from genome assembly GCA_020271785.1 of Procambarus virginalis. Taxonomy (NCBI): domain Eukaryota; kingdom Metazoa; phylum Arthropoda; class Malacostraca; order Decapoda; family Cambaridae; genus Procambarus; species Procambarus virginalis. The sequence continues at coordinate 43,986,143 of WNGS01164437.1, read as the reverse complement.
TTACATTGCTTGCACCAGTCTCCTGTGGGGTACTTCGTCGGAGGATTTCTGACAGTTCACGAAATGTACACTCCGTTCACTTTGCCCTGTTCTGACTAATCTCGGTCGTCCAGTCATTTAGCTCAAATTTGTGAGGCATAATTTGTTAGTCATGAACTCTTCGTGTAGCTATGAATATGCTCCTCTCCAGATGGTCTATCAACCTCTTTCTTATGGTATTTTCTATCACATGCACAAAAGGCACACTGGTCTGCAGTCTTGTCTCCTTTCTGTTTCCCATTTTTAAAAGTGTCAACATATTAGCTATTTCTAAGTTTCTGGCAGTTCCGCTGTTTCCAGCGACTTGTGATATATTAATGTGAGTGGCCAGCAAACGGCTTCTGCTCCTTGTGCTGGCTAGATAGACTCTCAAGGAAGTAAGTAATTATCAAAAGAAGGCACCAATCCGGGAAGGCTATGTAGCACCATCAAATGTGCAGAATAATCAGAGGGCGCTAAATATCACCAAGGACGCCAATACGAGAACAAAAACGCATAAGGCGAACGATATCAAAAGTATCCGAGTCACCAAGAATTCTATTGAGGGACAGGTGACCGCGAGGGGCGGTCGGAAAGCAAGACACACGTTCGTCCTGGAAGTCAGGACATTCAAGCAGGACATGCACAACCGTAAGAGGGGCAATGCAATTAGGACAATAAGGAGCAGGGCGGCGCTCTATCAAGTGACCATGGGTTAAGCGAGTATGGTCAATACGCAACCTCGCCAGAGCTGTTTCCCATCGGCGGTTACGGTGGTAGGAGGACGGACACGAGGAAACACAACATTTAAGAGTACGGAGTTTGTTACCAGTAACAGACGACCAAGAAGCCTGCCAACGGGTAAGGACGGAGGAATGGATAACCGGGTAAAAGTCGGAATATGGAATACCTTTACGAGAGATGGGACAAGAGCGGACAGCTTCCTTGGCGGCAGCATCCGCACGCTTATTTAAAGACACACCAATATGGCTGGGAACCCAACAAAACTCAACCGACTTAAATTTACTGTGAACAAGAAACAGCCAATGCTGGATCTCGACAACTACTGGGTGAACCGGATTAAATGACCCTAGAGCCACTACGAGAGTCAACAACAACTACAAAGGAAGACTAACAACGAGAAAGCAGGAGACGAAAAGCATCGAGAATAGCATAAAGCTCCACTGTGAAGATGCTAGTCTCCGGAGGTAAGTGACACATATAAGTGCGATCAGGAAAAACAACGGAGTAGCCAACACCGTCCGCAGACTTAGACCCATCGGTGAAGACAGAAACGGAGCGGGAGAAGAAAAGTGCTAAAGGAAAAGGCATTTTAGAACCGTAGGAGGGGTAAAGGCTTTAGTGATGAGGGTCAAGGACGTACAAAACCACGGAAGGGGGACTCTCCACGGGGGCAAAGAAGGAACAACGCGAGAGGAGAAACACTAGAAATACGAACAGAAAGAGAATCCTGTAAGCGAGATAACCGGACAGAAAGACACCGGAAGGAAGAGAGGAATGAAGACCATTGAGGGCAACCAGAAAAGGAGTAGTGATCAGAACACTACCCTGGGGCACACCTTCGTATTGCTGAAAAGAGGCAGAGAAAGCGGTACCAAGTCGCACCCGAAAGGAACGACGAGAGAGGAAACTGCGGAGAAAGAGAGGGAGATGACCATGAAGGCCAAAAGAATGAAGTTGGGATAGAATATGATATCGCCAAGTGGTGTCGTAAGCCTTTTCCAGGTCAAAAAGGACGGCAACAACGGAGGTCTTCGCAGCAAAAGCAGTACGAATATAGACCTCCAAGTTCACCAGGACATCTGTCGTGCTGCGGCACTTGCAGAAACCAAATTGATAATATACAGATAAAACAACGCAGAGCTGCTTCGAGGACATAAAATTGCCACTAACGCCGGGTGAGTATTTCAGTTAGCTTTAATTCTATATCCTCTATATCAACTCAAAATTAACGTTGGTGAAATGTTGAATGAACGTTGATAACATTGATTCAAAGTCGAACCAACGCCACTCTTGGATATTCTGCTCATTGGGTTGTTTCCTTCTTTCACAAACTCAAGCCTTTTCTCCTTCTTTCACAAGCTCAAGTTCTTTCTCCGACTTTCACAAGCTCAATCCCATTCTCCTTCTTTCACAACCTCAAGCCCTTTCTCCTTCTTTCACAAGCTCAAGTTCAGTCTTCTTCAAATTGTCATCTCGTCATCTGAATTGTGTCATATAAATTGTGCCAATATCTGTCTCACTGCTCTTATGGGAAACTGCACTTTGTTTTTCACTATGAACTTTTGAATTACAAACTAAATGTTACTCACCATTGTTTAAAAAATGTAAGCTTGATTTACACAGCTGAACACCTGTTTAGTCCAGTCATTATTGTAGCGATTTGTACAAGTTGTTACGAATGGTATCTGATTCAAATTTTGATGCAACAGGTACAGTTCTTAAACAACTTATAGTCAAATCAAAACTTAATAGGATTTAACTGAACTAATCAGGCTCTGACATATCTGGCAATTCACAGTTCTCTCTCTAAGCACTATTTTTAACCCAAGAGCATCTTAAAATTGACATTAAAGTTTCTCTCCAAATGCCAGTCATCAGACTATATGTTCATATACATACTGTGGAACTCTCCCACTCAAACAACATACAGGTATAGTAAGCTCTCGTTAACAAGAGTCGAATTATGTGTGAAATTGCATTCCTTTAGGCGATTCATGTTTCATATCTTTCCTAGGACACCTAGAAATTAAAACATATCTATATTCAGAGAGCATATTTATAAAATGCAGTTAAACGTTGATAAAATGGTAAAAATCCCTATACTGTTTATGAAGACTTTTAGACCTATGTACAGATACTGCATAAGGCCTTTTGGCCCATGGGAGGCAGCTCCTATTTATATTCACCCAAATTCATTTATGTATACTGTATGTCTAACCTAAGCTTGAAATAATCCAGAAATCCCGTGTCCATTATATTACTTGGTAATTTGTTCCATAAATCAATAACTCGGCTATTTTCAAACCAGTATTTATGCAGGACTTTACTAAATCTAAAATCCAATGTTCATCATTCACCAAAGTATGCAACTATTTTTATCAATTTCATAAAATGTCCACTTAATTTGACATAACTTTGATTAACTTACCCACAACTTAACAATCCTGCATCTATCACACTTATGCGTAAAAAAAATCTTAAGAAATGTCAGTATTCTCTCTCTTTATTTTTTGCCTGTTGTTTGTTGATGACATAAACTGATCTTCCTCAAGTATTCATTCTTATGTCATTAAATAGCATCATAATATGTATTTTATAGTGTGTAATTATATGTAATGTTGTGACTACATATCAATATATGTGATTATATATTATTATATATCATCAGAAGTGATTACATATCATCATGTGTGTTTAAATAATATGTATGATTAAACATCATACTTATGTGGTCGATATATAACAAAAATCTCGAGGCTTGAAACAGCTAAATACTCATAATTTATATTTTCCTGGCTGCTATTATAATAGTAATGTAATTTTTCATTATGTATAGACTGTAACTATACTACATTTTATACATGCATAGTATATTACAAAATATTTTTGTGAGGAATATAAAAAAATAAATTTATATTCTACCAGCAGGTACAAGGATCATACATGAATCATCAGGAATCATCACATGATGTTTAAGGTACATTGGAATAAAGTGAATAGAGACACTGCCAAAATAAAGAACAAAGTGGACCCGAATTTCAGTTGGCGAGACGAGACGTTTTGGAACATTTCCTTCCACATGAAACCTCTGTTCACCTAGGAGCGTAAATATGTGCTTGGGAGTTAGGCAATTGCTGACAAGTGTTTGTGATTGTGTGTGTGTGTAATTACCTAAGTGTAGTTACAAGATAGCTATGTTTGTCATGTCCCATTCTCTGTCTTATTACCCTTTGAAACTACTGACTATTTTGGCGTCCACCATCTTCTCCAAACCTTCTCGTTTAACTTGTTCCAACCATCTTCCACTCTATTTGCAGAGGGAACTTTCTCATTTTTTCCAGTAGCATTGTTTCCTTGGTTTAAATGTGTGTGTGTAATTACCTAAGTGTAGTTAAAGGTTGAGAGCTATGTTCGTGGTGTCCCGTCTTCCCAGTACTCTTTGTCATATAACACTTAAACTACCGACAGTTTTGGCCTCCCCAACTTTCTTGCTTAACTTGTTCCAACGGTCTACCACTGTTTGCAAAAGAAAATGTTTTAATGTATTTTTGGTACATTTGTTTCCTTAGCTTGAATCTGTGACCTCTTGTTCTTGAGGTTGCAGGTTTCAGGAATTACTCTTTGTCAATTTCGTCGATTCCTGTTATTATTTGGTGGTGGTGATCATATCACCTAGTTTTCTTCTATCTTCTAGTTTTGGCATATTTAACGCCTCTAGCCTCTTCTCGTAACTTGTTTTTTCAGTTCCGGAAGATAATTTGTAGCATGCCTTTGCAGTTTTTCCAGTTTATTTATGTGCTTCTTGAGATATGGACACCGCATAACTGCTGCATATTCCAATTTAGGTCTCACAAAAGTCATGAACAGTTTCTTTAGTATTTCACCATCCATGTAATTAAAACTAAGTCTAGAGTTTGAAGGCAACGCACACGCTTCTCTCACAATGTTCTTTATGTGTTCCTCTGACAGTTTACTATCCAAAACCACCCCTAGATCTTGTTCATATTTGAGTTACAGAATTTCTTTCCACAAAAATTGTAAGTTGAGTGGTCTATTTTCTCCGCTTCCACATTCTAATAACTATTTATTTCATTATTATAGCTCGAGCTTATGCCTAATATGGATCAAATATTACAAGCCATTCATAAGGGTCACTACTTCTGGAATAATTAAATTAGTTGGCCAGCTGGATGTGCAAAAGAAGCACACTAATAACCATGGAAATTATCTAGTGATATTTATATGGATTTATATAGATAAGAGAGCAAGAAGTCATATAATCGATAAAATTCCTAGCCAAGAGAGCTCTTAAAATATTACTGGTTTTGTGAATAAATAACAAATTTGTTGTTTACTTTCATATACACTGGTTTTCATATAAAAGAGGTTTGATATACACCTAAACCTAATATCTCGATTCAAAGTTATTGGAAGATATTCTTATACTCTACCCAAAGTTTGCTAGTGCAGGTTAGTTAGTACATTAGACTTGCATCTTTTGTTTTTTTCTGATTCCACGTATGATTAGCCATCCTGTGAGATTGAGTTATTGGTTGAAATTATAGCTAACTCTTGATCTATACTCCGTAATCTTTCATATGGAATAGGGTAGTAGGATGCTTCTGCATTTCTAAGCTTTAAATAAGAAAAAAAGTATTCAGCCAAGAGAAATTGATCTACTATAATATAAAGTAGACAACATGTGGGACAGCTTTATAGTCATAAAAATAAATGCAGTTCTGGGTTCTGGATGGAGAAAATGAGAAAAGCCAATGGAGACCACAGAAGGTCTTCCAGCCCATACAAAGCTGTTCTTGTTTACGTAATTACACCCCTGACACATGTTTTTCTGGAGAGCTTCAAACATGCCAATGTTTGACTTTATTATTTAAGGGTTATTGCAAGAGTTAATAACTGAACACTTAAGGGTTGACAAAGATCGGGTTATGAATCACTGAGGGACAATGATAAGAAGCACTGATTTTGATGTAAACACAAATCATATTCATGTCCTGTAAGATTAAATGTTGACACCATGTATTGTGATGAGATGGATACTTAATGTTCTCTGCTGGAACCCTAGTATGAATTTTGAGTCACAAAGTGTCCCAAATACTTTTTGTTTTGTTTCTAAATATGGGCAAAATTAGCTAAAAATTTGTGTTATTTTAATTCACAGCTTGGTGCAGAAAGAATGGAAAACTGAGTGAATTTAATTATTTATTACAAATAATTAAAAATTGCTGTACAGTATTTAGCATGATTATTAACTTGATAAACTTAATTATTGCAGCCTATTTATCAAAGACATTCAACATGAATATTTTAGGATAATTGCAGTACTGTCTTTCGATTTTTGTATTCTATCAATGTGATTAGTGAAATAGATACAAGTATCCACAAATACTGATATACATTATTAATGTAACTATACAAATATACAGTGAAAGATAATGCAGCACATTCCTGGAACTGCTTAATCTGATGACAGTTGAAGGTACTCCAATGCTGTCTTTGAGGACAGTGGTCTACACAACTCATCAGTCACACTCATTGTTCTGCCTTCCTTGCTTGATAATAGAGTGGGCTTTCTTATAGCGCAATCGCTCCCGAATTGATGCTTCATGCCTGTGGAATGGTACGATACATATTGGTTTTCATTTCTGCTGGTTAAGCGCACTTTTTAGTTGACTAGCACATACGTTTGTTTAAAGTTTATAAAAAAAGGAACGTGACATCATTATACATATAACAATATTAACATAATACTAAAATTATTATATAACAATTAAGTAGAGTTAAGAGGGACATGTGATGCATTGGTTAGAAGACCATATGACACTAACACTACCTCATAGACAACTGGGGTAAGCTTGGCTTAATCTACAATCACCTATAGATCATGAGGAGTAGATAACCTAGGCCTTGCATTCTCTTTGTGTAATGACTAGAATGTAATTAGAAGCTGTTAGGTTGTTTCAAGCTGTTCTGTATATCGAGAGAATGTGCCTCACATCAAAACATTTATCACTGTTGACTCTGAAAAATCACGGATAAACTTGTCCTTGTAAAATGTCACTCACTGATAGGAATGACATTCAATCCCACAATTTGTTTTCCTTATATATACAAGAGTTCTTACATTCTTGTACAGCCACTAGCACACATAGCATTTCGGGCAAGTCCTTAGTCCTAATTTTCACTCTCACACACACACACACACACACACCACACACACACACACACACACACACACACACACACACACACACACACATATTGGGGCCTAGTAGCCTGGTGGATAGCGAGCAGGACTCGTAATTCTGTGGCGCGGATTCGATTCCCGCACCAGGCAGAAACAAATGGGCAAAGTTTCTTTCACCCTGAATGCCCCTGTTACCTAGCAGTAAATAGGTACCTGGGAGTTAGTCAGCTGTCACGGGCAGCTTCCTGGGGTGTGTGTGTGTGGTGTGGGAAAAAAAGTAGTTAGTAAACAGTTGATTGACAGTTGAGAGGTGGGCCGAATGAGCAAAGCTCAACCCCCGCAAACACAACTAGTGGGAATCCACACACACACACACACACACACACACACACACACACACACACCACACACACCACACACACACACACAACACACACACACACACACACACACACACAACACAAACACACAACACACACACACCACACACACACACACACACACAAACACACACACACACACACACACCACACACACACACACACACAAACACACACACAACACACACACACCACACAACACACCACACACACACACACACAAACACACACACCACACACACACACACACACACACACACACACACACACGGCCTTTAAGAACGGCCTTTAGAAACTTGTGTAAGGAATCTTTCAGAACATTATATACCACATATGTCAGACCAATCCTGGAGTATGCGGCTCCAGCATGGAGTCCCTATCTAGTCAAGCATAAGACTAAACGGAAAAGGTTCAAAGGTTTGCCACCAGACTAGTACCCGAGCTGAGAGGTATGAGCTACGAGGAGCGACTGCAGGAATTAAACCTCACTTCGTTGGAAGACAGAAGAGTTAGGGGGGACATGATCACCACATTCAAGATTCTCAGGGAATCGACAGGGTTGATAAGACAGGCTGTTTAACACAAGGGGCACACGCACTAGGGGACACAGGTGGAAACTGAGTGCCCAAATGAGCCACAGAGATATTAGAAAGAACTTTTTAGTGTCAGAGTGGTTGACAAATGGAATGCATTAGGAAGCGATGTGGTGGAGGCTGACTCCATACACAGTTTCAAGTGTAGATATGATAGAGCCCAATAGGCTCAGGAAACTGTACACCTGTTGATTGACGGTTGAGAGGCGGGACCAAAGAGCCAGAGCTCAACCCCCGCAAGCACAACTAGGTGAGTACAACTAGGTGAGTACACACACACACACCACACACAAACACACACACACACACACACCCACACACACACACACACACACACACACACACCACACACACCACACACAGTTGAGTTGTGACCATCGCGTTGGATGGACGTGGGTTTGGGAGCTCCTGGTTTACTAATGGAGTGGGAGGGGTAATCAGGCAACTTCGAAGTGAAAAAGTGTACAAGTGAAAGAAAAAACCGTTGGGTTTTGACCAAAGCCATAAGGTAGTGAAGAAAAACAGTATAAGTAGCGTATTTGAAAATAGTGAAATACTGTGGCAGTGTACAGCGGGGAGCGGGCCTCACCGACCTCTGACTGTGACCTCACCCTCTGACCGTGACCTCATCCCCGGCAGCAACCCATCACCACGTGGGAGACTCCTGGAGATTCACTCACCTATTGTGTTAGCAGGACGGTAAGATACTTGGAGCCTCCCTGTGGGTAAGGTTGGATTATAGCAATGACTAGGTCAGGAAGGGCGTCTAGGTCCAGCAGTATTATGATTGAAGAAGAAGATAGGTTTGTGGAGAAGATGATTGGGAAATTTGTAGAGAAGAGGGATGTCTGGGTAGGTGATCTAATCCAGGGGATTAAAAGTGAAATCTTTAACAAGATACAGGACGAGGTTCAAAGACTCAAACAAGAGTTTAGGGATTATATTCAAGAGGAAATCAGAAAGAGCAGGGTAGAATGGCAAGGAGAAATAACTAGGCTTGCTAATGAATTTGGCAGGCATGGGGAGGCTTGGCAGGGGAAGGGGTAGTAGGAGTAGGTGGAGTAGCAGGAGTGGGAGGGGTGGGGGTCAGCCAGGGAGGGGGCTACCAGCATGACCCTGACCTGAGAAAGAGGACAATCATAATCCACGGATTGCTTGAAGTCAGGGCACCATCCAGGCAGGAAAGGATGGAGATTGAGGATTTGGAGCTACAGGGGATTTTGAGGGACATGAGAGCCCATATGGCAGGGAATGAAGTGGAAGTCCACCTCCGCATTGGACCATACAACTGTAACAGGAAACGACCTGTCCTGGTGCAGTTCACAAACGAAGAGGCAGTGAACTACATACTGCATCACAAACACTTACTCAGAGGTAGCGAAAATTACTACAATGTATATATTGACAAGTTCATGACGAAGGAGGAGCAGGTAACCCACAGAGCAAGCAAACTTCCACGATACAACTCTTCCCATTTGAGCATAGGTACACACTCCACTGCTAATCCACCCCAGGATAACCAGCTTCTCACAACTGCTTCTCAGGTTACTCCCTCCCCAAATCAGACCTCCTTGCCCTTGCTTATATCCCCAACACCTCCCTTGACCCCTCTGACCCACTGCAGTCAATTTCATCCCACATTCCAAGGACCCCCTCATCACCTCAACCCCCAAAACCCGTCCAGCCCTCATTCCTCAACCCCCAAAACCACCCAGCCCTCATCCCCTCAACCCCAAAAACCCACCCAGCCTCATCCCCTCAACCCCCAAAACCTACCCAGCCCTCACCCCTCCTCATCCCCTCTCCTTCCATGTGACCCCCCACCCTTGCGATGCGAGGGGGGTGGGAGGTTCCCCCCACCCTCTCTATCCTTCCCCCTCCCGACCTCTCAACCTCTATCTGACTCCCAACCTTACGCTATCTCCCAACCCCTCTATGCCTATCAGACCCTCCCTAATCTTCAGACCCAGTATGCCCTCCTACTCCAGACCTACCTACCCAGGCCCTACCCCAAACCCTCCTACCTACCTTCCTAGAAGCCCAGCCCCCATTAACCCCCCAAGCACCCCTCCCGACCTCTTTCACCCCCATACACCCCCCGGACCCCCCCAGACACCCCCCGGATCCCCCCGGACACCCCCGGATCCTCCCCGCCCCAGTCATCCCCCAGACACCCCCAGATCCCCCAGGTCCCCCCTGCCCCCAGTCACCCCCCAGACACCCCCCAGATCCCCCCAGACCCCCAGAGGAAGGGAGAACTCTGGTACAGGAGTTTCCATGAAGAATCTCAAGGTTTGGTACACCAATGCTGATGGGGTATCTAATAAAGCAGAAGAGATAAAAGAAAGAGTGAGTGAGGCAAATCCTGACATAGTTGCAATTGTGGAAACTAAAATTAATGACATGATCTCAGATGCAATCTTTCCTGAAGGGTACCAGGTGATAAGAAAAGAGAGGACACAGAGACAGGGAGGGGGAGTGGCAATCCTAATAANAAAATATCTAAGTCACACTTCAGTATAGTGAAATATCTAGTTCATATTACAGTAAGGTCAGAATTACCAGCACACTTTCAGTAAAGTCAAAATACCTCCCTTACATACCAGAAAAGTAAAAATATCTAAGTCACATTACAATAAAGTCAATATTTCCAGCTCACAATTCAGTTAAATCAAAATACCTAGCTCTCTCCTTAGTCAAATACTCCCACAAACACTTCAGTATTGCCAAAATCAGAATGGTTCTGCAGAGGTTACTCAAGCACATTCACCCACTGGGCAAAGATTCACCAACAGTACAGCAAACTACAACAAATGCTTCATTAATAATTTAGTTCTACCTTTACTAGCATCATCAATGACATCAGTGCCGACACAATTTGTTCGATAACAGGGAAACAAATTCCACGACACAGTTGGCCAAACATGCTCAAGTAACATTGATTAAACGTTCAATCCACGTTGATAACATTGAATTAATGTCCTCAACGTTGATTTAATGTTGAACTAACGTCACTCTTGGATAATGGTCCCAAATGGAAGTTAACCTTTCATAAGCTGTCTAAGTTTAGGTCCTATATAAACATATTTTTCCTATATAACTTCTTTGCTGTTTTAACTGTACAGTGCACTCAAGTGTATAGCACATTATATCAAGTGTATAACTCATACTAATAAGTGCGTAGCCCATCTCTACACATGTATCTCTAATAAATGCACTGCACATCTCTAAAAGTGAATAGCACATCGCTACAAGTGTATAGGGAATTGCATAAAGTGTATTGGACATTCCTAAAGGTTTATAGCACATTCGTAGAAGTATATAGCACATTCCAACAAGTGAATTACCGACTCATACAAGTCCATAAAACACCCACTTATTAAGTGTACAGCAAATTCTTAAAAGTGCATAACACATTTCTGCAAGTGTAATCACATTCCTGCATGTGTTAAGCACATTCTTACACGTGCAAAGAATATTCCTAATAGTGTACAGCACATTCCTTAAAGTGTATAGCAGTTCTACCCTACTTAACCACATCTGTTATTGTGCAAATATTTACACTGGAGGTGACAATATCTCCATTATTAATAACTCCTATTTTGACCTCTATGCAGGCCATCAATGGTGAAGGCTTGGGGTCGAGAGCGTCAATACGGATTACTCGTAAACACGACCCTGGATTAACTACTACTCTAGCTGTATGTGGTTCGCTCATTGGGATTGTTCTTTTGGTGGGAATTTGTCGTTGTTCCCGAAATATAAAACGACGCAGAGCTGCTTCGACGACACAGGTATGATTGCCACTGATGCTGGGTGAGTATTTCAGTTGGCTTTGATTAGATATCAACTCTGAATTAATGTAGATTAAACGTTGAATGTTGATGACATTGATTCAACGTCGAACCAATGCCACTCTTGGATATTCTGCTCACTGGGTAGTTTCCTTCTTTCACAAGTTCAAGCCCAATCTTCTTTTTCACAACCTCAAGCCCTTTCTCCTTCTTTCATAAGCTCAAGCCGGTCTTCTTCAAATTGTCTTCTCGTCATCTTAGTTGTGTGATATGAATTGGGCCAATATCTGTCTCACTGCTCTTATGGGAAACTGCACTTTGTGTTCTACTGTCAACTTATGAATTATAAGCTAAATGTTACTCACGATTGTTTAAAAAATGTAAGCTTGATTTAGACAGCTGACCACTAATTTAGTCCAATCATTATTGTAACGATTTGCACAAGTTGTTAAGAGTAGTCTGATTTGAATTTTGATACTACAGGTACAGTTCTTAAACAACTTGGTCAAATCAAAAGTTACTGGGGGGTTAATTAAACTAATCAGAGGCAAATAGCTATTACATAACTGGCAATTCACTATTCTCTCTAAGCAGTATTTTTAACCCAGGAGCATCTTAAAATTGGCATTAACGTTTCTCTTCAAATGCCAGTCATCAGACTATATGTTCAAATACATACGGTGCGACTCTCCCACTCAAATAACATACAGGTATAGTAAGCTCTCGTTAACACGTGTAGAATTATGCGTGAAGTTGCATTCCTTTAGGAGATACACGTTTCATAGTTTTCCTAGGAGTTAAAAAAATATATGTATGCAAAGAGAGCATATTTGTAAAATGCAGGTAAATGTTGATAAAATGGTAAATACCCCTATACAGTATATGGAGACTTATGCAGCTTCCATACACAGGTCTATAAGGCCTATTGGCCCATGGGAGGCAGCTCCTATCTGCCTTCCATGGGGCAACAGGCCCATGGGCCTACTCCCTATTCACTAAACTCATTTATATATACAGTATGTCTAACCTAAGCTTGAAACAATCCAGCAATTCCATGTCCATCATGTTACTCTGTAATTTGTTCTATAAATCAACAACCCGCCTATTTTCAAACCCGTATTTACCCACGACTTTACTAATATAAAGACCTAATTTCATCATTCGCCAAAGTACGCAACTCTCTCAACCACTCTCATACAATGGCCTCCTAATGTGACGTAACTTTGATTAACTTACCCACAACTTAACAATCCTGCATCTATCACACTTATGCTTAAAAAAATGTCACATGTACTCAAGAAATGTCAGTCTTCTCTCTTACGTTTTGCCTGTTGTTTGTTTATGACCTAAACTGATGATCTTTCTCAAGTATTCATTCTTATGTCAGTATATAACATCATAATATTTATGATAGTGTGTGATTAAATATGTTTTCTGGCTACATATCAACATGTGATTATATATTAATATGATTATAAATCATCATGTGATTACATATCACGTGATTATATATCATCATGTGTGTTTACATATCATATACTGTATGATTACATATCATACTTATGTGATTATATATATATATATATATATATATATATATATATATATATATATATATATATATATATATATATATATATATATATATATATATATATATATATATATATATATATATCTAGGCCTGAAACAGTTAAATACTCGTTCATATTTTCCTGGCTGCTATTATAATAAGAATGCCACTTTTAATTACGTATAGAATGTAACTATACTACATTCTATACATGCATAGTAGAGTATTACAAAATATTTGTGTGATGACTAAAAAATAAATTTATATTCTTCCAGCAGGTACAAGGATCATACATGGCTCATCAGGAATCATCACATGATCTTTAAGGTACATTGGAATAAGGTAAACAGTCACTCTGCTGACATAAACAGCAACGTGTACCCGGATTTCAGTTAGGGAGACTAGACGTTTGGGCACATTTCCTTCCACATGGAACCTCTATTCACCTATCTGTATGTGCCTGGGAGTTAGGCAACTGCTGACAAGTGTTTGTAATTGTGTGTGTGTGTGCAACCCGTCCTCGCAAATTCGTATAGTCAATATTGACTTAATAAATATGTGCATAGGTGACATACTTAACATAATAGTTTCCCTTGAAAAGCTCCATAGAAAACACCGACCTTACCTAACCTACTTAGTTTGTTAAGATAAGCATCTTATTGCTTCGTAATTACAATTATTACCTAACCTATACCTATAATAGGTTAAGTAACAATTGTAATTACCAAGCTATAAGATACTTATTTTAACATACTAAGTAGGTTAGGTAAGGTCGGTGTTTTCTATGAAGCTTTTCAAGGGAAACTATTATGTTAAGTATGTCACCTATGCACATATTTATTAAGTCAATATTGACTATACGAATTTGCGAGGACGGGTTAATGTGTGTGTGTGTGTAATTACATAAGTGTAGTTACAAGATGAGAGCTATGGTTGTGGTGTCCCGTCTTCCCAGTGCTTTGTCGTATAACGCTGTGAAGCTACAGACGATTTTGACCTTCACCACCACCTCACTTAGCTTGTTCCAACTGTCTATCACTTTGTTTGCAAAAGAAAACTTTTTAATGTTTTTCAGCACCTTTGTTTCCTTAGTTTGAATCTGTGTTCTCTTGTTCGTAATGTTGCTGGTTTCAGGAATTCCCCACCCGCGTGCGTACGTGTCAGCATGTAAGTCATCGTGTTTGTGTGTGTTACCGTGTGTGTGTATGTGTGAGCGAGCGTGTGTGTCATAGTCAGTGTGTAAGTATGTGAGAGAGCCATTGCTACTGTGGAGTAACCTCCACAGTAGCACCCACCCACCAATGTCTCGTGTGTGGGCGGACCTTCCGGACCCAGATTGGTCTCATCCATCATATGACACACATAGCCACAGACCTTCAACCTGATATATTGAAGTCATGAACATCTTCGACTACGAAGGACGATCATCACCATGTGAGAGGGAGAGAGAATCTATATTGAAGCATACATGATAACATTATATTTTGATGAATAACGTTTTCATTTGTTTTCACTTTCTTTTTAAAGCTCAACTTGTTTAAAAACAAGCTGAGCAACAGCGAAATGTAACCACTTTCAGTATTCAGTGTGATGGGCTTAAGAAAAATATTTTTGTGATAAACACTATAAAGAATCAGTGCTGCTGAGTGGGGCTGTGTTAAACAGAGTATATGTGTATATACAATACCAGCAAGAATGGCCAAATAATCTGTCTCAGGTTATCCATTGGGAAAACTATTTTTCATCATTATAGCTCAAGCTTATGCCTAATATGGATCAAATAATACAAGCCACTCATTAGGAACACTACCTCTGGTATCATCAAATTAGTTGGCCAGCTGGATGTGTAAAAGAGGTATACTAATAACAATGGAAATTATCTTGTTATATTTTGTATGGATTTATATAGGTAAGTGCAAGAAGTCATATATAATCCATAATTCCTAGCCAAGAGAGCTCTTAAAAAATTAGTGGTTTTGTGAATATATAACAAATTTGTGGTTTATTTTCAAATATATTGGCTTTCATATAAAGAGGTTTGATATAAACCTAATTTCTGAAATCACCGCTATTGGAAGATATTTTTGTACTCTACCCAAAGTTTGCTAGCGCAAGCTAGTATATTAGACTTGCATCTTCTGTTTTCTTCTGATTCCATATATGATTAGCCATTCTGTGAGATTGGGTTATTGGTTGAACTTATAGCTAACTCTTGATCTATACTCTGTAATCTCTCATATGGAATAGAGTAGTAGGACACTTCTGCATTCTTAAGCTTTAAATAAGAAAAAAAAGTATTCAGCCAACATAAATTGATATACTATAATATAAAGTGAACAGCATTATAGTCATGAAAATAAATGCAGTTCTGGATTAAGAAAAGAAAATGACCAAAGAAGGTCTTCCAGCCCATACGAAGCCGTTCTTGTTCACATAATTACATCCTGACACATGTTTTCTAACTAACACAACACAACACATGTACCCCCTATTAGACTATATTACAGGCACTTCTTTTCGACAGCTCATGAAACGGAGGAAAGGGTCCTGAAAGATATTGTTGATAGGAACGTTATCCCTACAGACAAAAATCAGAAAATACAATTGACGATTTACTATGAAACCAAAAAAACGGCCAACCTACTCGTGAAAAACTCTCCAGACACAAAGCAGAATGCCTTGAAGAAAACCAACGTCGTCTATGCCTTCAAATGCCCACTTGGGGACTGTAAGCCCCAAAGAACTCGGTATATAGGCAAGACAACAACGTCTCTTTCCAGGCGATTAACAATGCATAAACAAGGCTCCATCAAGGAACATATAATCTTTTCTCACAACCAGACCATCACCAGAGAAATCTTAACAAACAACACAGAAATCGTCGATAGATACAGCGATAGCAGGCGGCTCGACTTCTGCGAGGCAGTTCACATCAAAAAGTCAACACCAGTAATCAACAGCCAATTAATGCACACCTATATTCTACCCACTTCAAGACTCCGAACGAATATAGAAGCATCAAGAGGAAGTATGGGCCAATAGGCCCTCTGCAGTTACTTCCATTCTTATGCTCTCGTATCCAATTAATACCCATAGTTTCGTGTTCTGTCTTCTGTTTATCACAAGTTTGTTCACCTCATCCAAAACTGTTGCACCATATCACCTCACCCAAATGCGAGTATAAGTATGACGGATTAGCGTGTTTACAGGTTACAGTTGTGTGTGTAAATTAAAGTCTTTGAAAATGTAATAAGTTATTACGAAACGCGTTCAAGCGTCGCGTCAGACTAAAAATAAAAACGAATTTTGGAGAATTGATTTTTCAGTTACCGTCGACAATGAAAAGAAACATAAGAAATATTGAGAAAATTCGTGTTAGAATTATTAATCATACCTTTTCGGTCATATTTAACAGGAACGGAAGCAACCAGAAGAACATAAACTGCCAACATGTCACATTCTTAATTAATACCCCATTATATAGACCCCATTAATACCCCATGTATGTCATCCATGTCACCTACCACCTGTCATATTCATTATATTATATAATATATATATATATATATTATATATATATATATATATATATAATATATATATATATATATTATATATATATATATATATATATATATATATATATATATATATATATATATATATATATATATATATATATATATATATATATATAATATATTATTTAGGTCTGACACCTAGTGATGCGTTTCGTAAGGTCTCACATCACATCACATTCTCAAAGACAAATTCTTCTGTTTTAGCACCTGATTATATCCTTTAATGGTTAGGTGGTAGGTGACATGGATGACATACATAGGGTATTAATGGGGCCCTATATAATGGAGTAGTAAATTAAGAATGTGACATGTTGGCAGTTTGTTCTTCCGGTTGCTTCCGTTCCTGTTGCAGTCATTCGGTCCAGCTTCTACATTCGCCCGGGTCTTGAAGTGCTTCAGGACCCCGGGCCAATGCGTCTGGCTTCCAACTTTAAACAGAGACATTTTCTATTATAAGTACACAGTATATATTTTGGCCTTGATATGTAGCTTATGCAGGAACATCTTCTATTACAAAGGTAGTCCCATGCAGCCAACTATATATATATTGCTCTGTTATATATTATATTATAATAATTCATTGTGTCGGGGGACAGGAAGCCAGTGTGTGTTCATACACGTTTGGCTTTAATCGAGGTCTACCCCAGGCCGAATTACTAATCCCGCCCAGGATGCAACCCCACAACAAGCTGAGTAACTCCTGAGTACCTACTTACTGCTAGGTGAACAGAAGCATTAGGTGAAAAGAAATGTGCCCAACCATTTCTGTCCAGCCCGGCTTTCGAACCCAGAATTTTCGATTATGTGTCGAACGAACCCGACTGGTACTACCGAGACTCTTAATACTGAACTTTGTATTGTGAGAAGTACATAAGGACTGGCAAAATAAATGAGTTTTCTAGGATTAGCAAAGAAAGCTGGTTTAATCTTGCCTTTCCTGGAAGGTGGAGAAATTTCCTGCAGCGATCTCAATATACAGGCAAGACGACAACTTCTCTATACTGGACAGTATAGAAACAAAAAGGGGCTGTCAAAGATCATTCGATTTGCCCGAAACGCTTTGCGTTATAGTAGCTTTAGGCATTGTATGTACTAGCTCTATCTATAAATCCATAAATCTTTGTAAAATCTCTTGTATGTATGTACCTTACCTAAATAAACATTTATCATATTTATTATTATTTTATCACATCAACCAGCTTTCACTTTAGGTACGCCATACCATCTAAACGACTAAGATAAAACTACCAGTTTACACACCCGACCAATACAATGTAGGGCAATATTACTCATTCCCCTAGACTGGGTAACACCCATCTCTTTTATCAAAGATAAATGCCACCACTCTCAATTTGTATTAAATTNTTTACTCGGAAGCGGGTCGTTCCTCTGTCACTTTCTGGTCATCCCCTTGAGTACAAAGATTCCACAAAGCTTTTGGGGTTATTCTTTGACACTCGTTTGTCTTGGTCGCCCCATATCTATTGCCTCCATGTTGAATGCTCTGAGGCCCTTAACCTACTTAAGGTTTTGTCCCATACTTCTGGGGAGCGGATAGGCGTACGTTCCTCTTTGCATTCCTCTCTCGTCCTGTCTAAACTCGATTATGGTTGCCCTGCATACTCTTCTTCTCCAACTCTTCGCCGTCTTGATCCTTTACACCATACTGGGTTGCGACTCAGCTCTGGTGCTTTTCGTTCAACTCCTACCCTCAGCTTGTACGCTGACACTGGCTTCCTGTCTCTCCAGGATCGCCGTGATCGCTACAGTCTTCATTATCTTGCGCGATCCTTACAGCATTCCTCACTCTCGCCTCTATCGTGCTTTGACTTTTACCCCTCCTGTAGTTCCTCTTCACCACCTTCCTCTTTCTGTCCGTTTGTCTCGCTTAAAAGATTCTCTTTCGGTTCGTAGTACCATGTTTCTCCTCGTATTGTTCCATTCTTGCCCCCATGGAGGGTCCCCCTTCCCAAATTTTGTACTTCTCTGACCCGCATCACTAAAGCTTTTACCCCTCCTACAGTTCTGAAACGCCTCTTCCTTAAACACTTTTCTTCTCACTCCCACTCCGTTCCCATCTTCACCGATGGGTCTAAGTCTGCTGACGGTGTGGGCTACTCTGTTGTTTTTCCTGACCACACTTATATGTGTCGCCTTCCTCTGGAGGCTAGCATCTTCACAGCAGAACTTTTTGCTATTCTCTATGCTCTTCGTCTCCTGCTTTCCCGTGTCAATCCTCTTTTGTGCTGGTAGTTGACTCTCCTAGTGCCCTCATGGCTTTAGGGTCTTTTAATCCGGTGCACCCGGTGGTTGTTGAGATTCAACATTGACATTTTTTTTTATCTCCAGTAAATTTAAGTCGGTTGAGTTTTGCTGGGTTCCCAGCCATGTTGGTGTCTCTTTAAATGAGTGTGTGGATGCTGCTGCTAAGGAAGCTATCCGCACTTGTCCCATCTCCCGTAAAGGTATTCCTTATTCCGACTTTTACCCAGTTATTCATGCCTTCGTCCTTGCCCGCTGGCAGAGTTGTTGGTCTTCTGTTATTGGTAAAAAACTGTGTACACTTAAAGAGTCGTGTGTCCCAGTGGCTTTCCTCCTACCACCATAACCGGTGGTGGGAAACGGCTCTGACTAGGTTACATATTGGCCATACCCGTTTAACTCGTGGTCACTTATTGGAGCGCCACCCTGCTCCTTATTGTCCAAATTGCATTGTCCCTCTTACGGTCGAGCATGTCCTTGTCTTCCAGAGTGAGTGTCTTGTTTTCTGACCGTCCCCCATGGTCGCTTGTCCCTTGATGGAATTCTAGGCGACTCGGATACTTTTGATATCGTTCACCTTATGCGTTTGTTCTCGTATTGGCATCCTTGGTGATATTTAGCGCCCTCTGATTATCCTGCACATTTGATATTGTTACATAACCTTCCCAGTTAGTTGCCTTCTTTGATAATTACTTGCTTGGGTTAGTGTACCACTGCGCCGGGTTGGAGGCTGTGTCGGCTAGTCCTGAGTGTGTGCCGTTAATGATTTCGATAGCTGTGTTTAGGTTCCTTGTTGTGATTAGAGTATTAGTTATAGAGAATTTTAGCTTTTATTGTTTTACAGTGACCTGTTTTATATGTTCCAGTAAACAGTTGTTTTTATTAGCCTTTTCCACTTTACCCTAAACACATATTGAAACTTTGGCCAGGCTGTGGTTGGCCAGTGATGCTGTGGATCACGAGGTCATGACAGAACCTGGTCCCTGTGTCAGAGAGATTGAGCTTACCAGATACCACCTGGAGCTACTTATAAAGAAAGGAAGGGAATGTTACCTATGTCATTCATGATAGCCTCTCCTGGCTCGCAGGACTAATCATGGTATAATGTGATGGAGGAGGACCCCAAGCACATTTCTGCCATGTTTAGGAGCCTCCACCTGATCTCTTAATAGTGTGTTCTCCTACAGGTTACGGTCCGCCGCGGAACCTGGCGGCGACACCGGTGGGGTACTTCGCTCTCAACGTGTCTTGGGAACCCCCAGGTGTAGAAGAACCCCAGTACTATGCGGTTCATGCCTATAGTGGCCATGATGATCAACGTGTGAACACAAGCAACACATTCGTTCTCCTTGAGGATTTGAGATGCTGTTGTAGCTATTTGATTATTGCAATGTCCGAATACGGAGACAAGACATGTCTTGCCTCCAGTGACGCCACACCAAACCAACCACGTAATAATCTCACCTTCTATATTCTTGTTCATTTAGCTTAATTATGTATATAATTAATAGTACACAAGTTTGTGTATTAATTATGAATGAACTAATTAACACAAGTTGGGTTTAATTCATTAAGGACACAATGCCACTAATGGATTGGTGGAAATATTTATCACATAATCAGCTCAAGCACACAACCTAAATAATCTTTAAGATAAGCAATATGCATTTGTGGTTAACTATTTGCATATAATTATAATTTTCTCTTGCACTCGGCACCCCTCCAGTAAGCATGGGCAGAAGGATTAGTCATGTTTACATCCATGTATTAACCATACACTGAATCAATGTATTACCTTTAATAGTGTATATTCATTATTTTACAACACATAGTAATTAGTGTTAATATATGCATATTACACACAAAATAAATCACACTGACATGTGATTGGGAGTAGCCAGGGCACAGGTTCGAATCCTCTGCATGATTCCAGTTGATTTTCATATACATATCAGCCTACACTTATAATAGGGTCATCCAATGTTATTTCATTATGATCTAATATTATGTTCTCAGTAATGAGGTCAAACTCTCCCTTCTCGGCCTATGTTGCAAAACATTTTAAAGGATTTATTCTACTCCATTCTCATTCGTTAATTATTACAATAATGGATGTTAATGGAGTTCTAACTTCAGTGCAATAATGAATGTTGCACGACCCATTTATTGACCCGAGTCACTATATTGCCAGATAACCAAAGATATCGATCAGGGCGACTCATCATAATTCTCCCGCAGTACCTAAGCAACCAGACTCCTGCACCATTCATATATGGGGTTCAACCACAGTGGAAGTTATTGAATATGGTGGAGGAGATGAGTGCCCTGGGGCTTGCGCTACTTAGCCACCTGGAGCTGGGTGGTCTTGTGGAGTAACGAAACGGGAAGCTACACCGGAGACTTGATATACTCCGTAGATCCGTACACTAACGTCACGGCGACAGTGTTCGTGGATTCTCACAATGTCACGGGCACACCGCCATCCTGTTGGGTCGTGACGCCTCAGACACGTATGTTATGCTCTAGTTTTTTCTCTTCTTTACCTATTTTTTGTACATATTGCATTGATGTTGACGTATCACAGCATGATTGGTCCCAGGTTCGACTCCCGGTCTGGTTGATTCGTTTGGGCACATTTCCTTACATCTGATGAATCTGTTCACCTAGTAGTAAATAGGTACCTGTGAGTTAGTAGACTGTTGCGTGTTGCATTCTGGGAAAGGTCAGACTTTGGCCTAGGTTGATCTCAATAACCATAACAGGTTTTTTATCCTCAACAATGGGATACTATCATACTATTATAACCTTATGTATCTCAAAAACCAAAGTTTAACCTGTAAAAAAGAATCAGATCACAGTTAAAAATCAAGATCACAAAAACTGTTGAGTTAGGTTCGTTCTTTACTCACAATCGGGGATCCGGGTTTGATTCCTGAGTAGGAGAGAAATTTCCGGGTGGGAATTCTGGCTATATTACCAGAGTGTGACGCAGGCTTAGGCAGTGACTGGAAGGAACAGTGACCGCCATGAACATTGACCATTATGAACAGTGATTGGCAGTGACC
Organism: Procambarus virginalis; assembly: GCA_020271785.1. Classification (NCBI taxonomy): domain Eukaryota; kingdom Metazoa; phylum Arthropoda; class Malacostraca; order Decapoda; family Cambaridae; genus Procambarus; species Procambarus virginalis. The sequence goes on along the minus strand of WNGS01164437.1, from coordinate 43,963,928 downwards.
TTCACTGACAATGACTTTTCAGTGACTGTCAATCACAGTGATAATTTAACATACTATCAAGCTCTCATTAACAGCTTCATTTTATAAACTAAAAAAATGTCATACTTCATATGTAAACAAAATCTAATACATTCCTAATAAAACAGCGATGAATGTAATGAAACGCCATTTCTGGGTGAGCCCCGGAGGGCTCCCTGGAGCTATTAGGTTAATATGCGTTGTATTAGACTATAGCATTAGTCAATGGAGCCTACCGGAGACCACGAGCCAGAACCTGGCCCCCTCAGAGAGGCACAGTGAGCAATGGCCCCTGGAAAAAAAAACCTGTTGTTGGGAACTTCCTAATCTGCCATTGACCAGGGTTAGGCACCCAGCCCATAAAGGTAGGTGTAACAGAACAGACCCCACATGGTAAAAAAAAATTGCAACCGAAAACCGAAGAGAGGCAGAACTCCCCCAAATCCCAAGGGAAAAAAGCAAACATCATACACCGATGTTGCGTCGCCTTCCCCACCAAGAGGGCGGGGTCCCGTACCCTCAGCGCCGGCTACCCAGAAACTAGAGTTCAAAGGCTAAGCATCAAAACAACACGAAAACCGCCAACCAGAGGGAGGGAGAGTGCCAGGAAGCCTCCAAGGCTCACCCAGGAAATGGCTTTTCATTACAATCATCCCTGGTTTTCTGTGGAGAGCCTCTTTGGATCCCTGGGGCTACATAACCAAATATAAGTATAAGAGGGACTTACCCGGGAACTGTCGCCATGCGCTCCTCAACTCGAAGGCCAGACAACTGGCTGCAACCTGCGACCCAAAGCAACACACAAACACCCAAGACCAGGAATGTTTACCAAATAGTGGGCGGCCAGAACCCTGTTCGACTTCCAAAGTCCCCACGCCCGAATGTCAGCCAAAGACGTGTCGCCGAAGATGGCAGCCAAAGCAGCAAACTTGCGAACGTTATGAGCACGATGATAGACCGCAGTCTGGCTAGACTTAATAACCGTGCGGACGATCTTGGAGACCCGATCCCTGGAACAGAGAACGAGGGAAACTAGATCAACCCAATGCGCATCCCCGGCCACCAAAGCCGAGGCGCGCAAACGGACTCGGCACATGATGCACCCCCGGTCTGACAAACAAAGCATCACTGACCCAAGGACCCCTCCGGAAAGCTGCCGTCTCGTTATTCACCAGAAAAGGAGGAGACGGCTGAAACCGAACAAACCTACTGCCAGGACCGAAGGAGGAGAAACCCCCTGCGCCGGAGGAGAACATGAAGCTCCCCCACACAACATCCAGAGGTTATGCCAACACTGGCCTCTGGGTTGGCCTCTGGCCTTCACGAGAACTTTCAAATCCAGTGATCCTATCACAATGGTTGTACTATTCAAATCACTTGTGCTGTCCCGTCTTGAGTACTACTCGGCACTCGCTTCCCCCTTCAGAGCAGGAGAGATTGCTGAAATAGAGGGAATACAAAGAACATATACGTCATGCATAGACGCGATAAAGCACCTAAATTATTGGGATCGTCTCAAAGCTCTCCAAATGTATTCACTAGAAAGGACTCAAGAGAAATAAGAAATATACACGTGGAAAATACTAGAGGGCCAGGTCCCAAATCTACACAGTAAAATAACAACATACTGGAGTGAACGAAATGAAAGAAAATGCAGAATAGAACCAGTGAAGAGCAGGGGGTGCTATAGGTGTAATCAGAGAACACTGTATAAACATCAGAAGTCCACAGTTGTTAAACATTCTCCCAGCGAGTATAAGAAATATTGTGGGAACAACCTTGGACTTCTTAAGAGAAAACTAGATTGTTTTCTAAATGAAGTGCCAGGCCAACCGGGCTGTGGTGGGTATGTGGGCGTGCTGGCCGCTCTAAGATATTGCCTGGTAGACCAAGCTCTCACAAGTCAAGCCTGGCCTGGGACCGGGCTTGAGAAGTAGAAGAATTCCCAGAACCCCATCAGCAGGTAAAATAAAGAGAGCCCTCGAAAAACAATCTTGAACCAAAAAGGCCACCATAAATCGAGGCAAAGAGAGGAAAGAAAGCACCCTGTCCAAGGACCAGGACGGCTTAGGCGAAGCATGAGCAAACAGTAGGTGAAACAAAATACGAGAAAACTCACGGAACGGGGCAGAAGTGACATCCACTCCGAATGCAAGCTAAAGGGTAGAGATCAAAACATTGAAACCCCTGCGATGTGTACAATCACCGGGACCTCGTGGAGGGCCACCAATCCAATAGAAGTGGTCCTATAGCCACACAAGACAGACACCCCACACTTGGCAAAGAACAAAAAAAAAAAACGACAAAAGTACAACGGCCCCAGAGGAAACGGGAACCGGCTGCTGCATGCTCAACACCTTGATGTCCTAAGCAGCAACAATACCACTCCCTACCAAAGGCCAAACAATGGCAACGAAATCCCAGCTGGCCCTAAGGGCGGGGTAAATGCCGAGCAGCAAAAACACCTCACGGAAATAGTGTCCTGAAAGCACCAGGAGAAGATAACCCTAGCACCCAGGGGGTTTTACTCACAGGGTTCTTAGGGTTGGCCGCCCAAAGCGCACGCAGCCCCGGTACAATTGCTTACACCTGGCCACCACGCAACAACACTGCAGAACACTGCTTTGGAAATCGAGGCCGGTGTCGACGACCGCCCTAGATCGCATTAACCAACGAACTGGAGTTGCTGAGTAGCAGGCGCAGAGGGTCCAGGGCTCCCCCTTCCTCCCAGGGGGGGGGGGGGAAGAGGCTGCACGGACGAGCGACGGTGTATGATGTTTGCTTGTTGCCAAAGGATTTGGGAGAGTTCTGCCTCTGTTCGATTTTCGGTTGCAATTTTCTTACCATGTGCGGTCTGTTTTTTTATGCCTACCTCTCTGGGTGCCTTACCATGGTCAATGGCAGATCAGGAATTCCCCAACCACAGGAGTTTTCCAGGGCCATAGCTCCCTGTGTCTCTCTGAGGGGGGGCCAGGTTCTGGCTCGTGGTCCCTGGTAGACTGAATGACTTCTTTGACTAATGCCCTAGTCTAATATATCGCATATTAGCCCGACAGCTCCAGGGAGCCGAAGGGCTCCCCGTAGAAAAGGTTATATCATCTTTGCTATAATAGGGTCCAGTAGCCCGACAAACCTCAGCATCACAAGCCAAACTCACAAAACAAGAACTTTAAGTTGGTCGCTTCCTGATCACATCAACGGTGTCCTGAAGGGCTGGCTGCTCAACTGGGGAAAGC
>WNGS01164437.1:43935469-43949165 GCA_020271785.1 Procambarus virginalis | reverse complement strand
ACTAGTGTGGTGCTGGGTACCGTGTAACTAGTGTGATGTTGGGTACCGTGTAACTAGTGTGATGCTGGGTACCGTGTAACTAGTGTGATGCTGGGTACCGTGTAACTAGTGTGATGCTGGGTACCGTGTAACTAGTGTGATGTTGGGTACCGTGTAACTAGTGTGATGCTGGGTACCGTGTAACTCAGTGTGGTGCTGGTACCGTGTAACTAGTGTGATGCTGGGTACTGTGTAACTAGTGTGGTGCTGGGTACTGTGTAACTAGTGTGGTGCTGGGTACCGTGTAACTAGTGTGATGCTGGGTACCGTGTAACTAGTGTGGTGCTGGGTACTGTGTAACTCAGTGTGGTGCTGGGTACTGTGTAACTAGTGTGGTGCTGGGTACTGTGTAACTAGTGTGATGCTGGGTACCGTGTAACTAGTGTGATGCTGGGTACCGTGTAACTCAGTGTGGTGCTGGGTACCGTGTAACTAGTGTGATGCTGGGTACTGTGTAACTAGTGTGGTGCTGGGTACCGTGTAACTAGTGTGGTGCTGGGTACTGTGTAACTAGTGTGGTGCTGGGTACTGTGTAACTAGTGTGATGCTGGGTACCGTGTAACTAGTGTGATGCTGGGTACCGTGTAACTAGTGTGGTGCTGGGTACTGTGTAACTCAGTGTGGTGCTGGGTACCGTGTAACTAGTGTGGTGCTGGGTACCGTGTAACTAGTGTGGTGCTGGGTACTGTGTAACTCAGTGTGGTGCTGGGTACTGTGTAACTCAGTGTGGTGCTGGCTACTGTGTAACTCAGTGTGGTGCTGGGTACTGTGTAACTCAGTGTGGTGCTGGGTACTGTGTAACTCAGTGTGGTGCTGGGTACTGTGTAACTCAGTGTGGTGCTGGGTACTGTATTGTCCCGTCTAGGGATACTGAGCTTTGGAGGATAAATAAGACTAAAATATACAAATTTTCAAGGTAATGAATTATTATTTTTTTTACAGTTCGTACACTCGACATATATTTCACAGCACGAAGGATATTGTATATATATATAAATATATATATATATATATATATATATATATATATATATATATATATATATATATATATATTTTACAATAGAACATATAATTACACCCATAAGAGAGAATGTCTGTTTGAGGTCAGAGGTCAGACGGTTGCCGGTTGCCTCACTGAACTTTTCCTGGTCAATTGTGATTGTATGGAGAGTTTCATAAGGTGGTTGGGTACGACCCCTCCCCATGCCCCCCTTTAAGTACGATTGATTGCTATTGTGATAACCAACGACTACTATGTAGTGTGTGTGTGTGTGTGTGTGTGTGTGTGTGTGAGTGTGTGTGTGTGTGTGTGTGTGTGTGTGTGTGTGTGTGTGTGTGTGTGTGTGTGTGTGTGTGTGTGTGTGTGTGTGGTGTGTGTGTGTGTGTGTGTGTGTGTGTGTGTGTGTGTGTGTGTGTGTGTGTGTGTGTGTGTATGTGTGTGTGTGTGTGTGGATGTGTGTGTATAATCAAGGAGAAAAACATATCTATTTGCTCCTATATTTTTTTATCACTGTATGTGCTAAATAAGAACTTAATCTAGGCCTCTATGTAATAATAATACAAATAATAATAATAATAATATCACATATCCACACCAAATCCTACTTCAAGATGTTTACAATCATGTATTTAACATCAATATATTGTATATATATGTGGCAAAATTATATACCACAGAAGCATATATATTCGGTATTTAAACCACAAAAAAAAATTATTTCATGATTTCGGATGATTTTAATAACCTATTTTTTCTAAGATCACGAGTACAGTATCCAGGGCCGGTGATATTGTAGATTTTCCTTCAAATGAGGGATATCGCAAGAAGAATGATGGCCCTGAGGGTGGGTATCATAAGAAGAGTGTGCTAACGATACCTGAGTGTGTTCACCTTTCTCTACACTACATGTGTTCCTCCTTCCTCTACAATACCTGTGTTCCCACCTTCCTCTACAATACCTGTGTTCCCCCCTTTCTCTGCAATACCTGTGTTCTCACCTTCCTCTGCAATACCTGTGTTCCCACCTTCCTCTGCAATACCTGTGTTCTCACCTTCCTCTACAATACCTGTGTGCTCACCTTCCTCTACAATACCTGTGTGCTCACCTTCCTCTACAATACCTGTGTTCCCACCTTCCTCTGCAATACCTGTGTTCTCACCTTCCTCTACAATACCTGTGTTCCCACCTTCCTCTACAATACCTGTGTGCTCACCTTCCTCTACAATACCTGTGTTCCCACCTTCCTCTACAATACCTGTGTGCTCACCTTCCTCTACAATACCTGTGTGCTCACCTTCCTCTACAATACCTGTGTGCTCACCTTCCTCTACAATACCTGTGTTCCCACCTTCCTCTACAATACCTGTGTGCTCACCTTCCTCTACAATACCTGTGTGCTCACCTTCCTCTACAATACCTGTGTTCCCACCTTCCTCTACAATACCTGTGTGCTCACTCTAGCATTATCTTCATTTAACACCTGTGTTCTATTTATTAATTTCAGTTGACTCATATCATTGTTATCCAAGTCCAAGTGAAGGATACATTACATAGCTTCAATGTGAGTTCCTCTTAAGTTGTTCCCTCATTCTTGTAACAAATACAGGACTGTAATATTGCCTAAATATTTTGTATTTTTTTGTTTTTATATTTCAGTAGTTTTTTCTCTCGTCTCGTCAATTCTTCAACCAATATCGTTGTTCTTTGTAACTCTTTTGTTGGTTCTTGTACCTGAGGGTAAAGTATTGCTGGTTTACACTGATGTGAACAACATGGAAAACTTTAAGTTACAAGTAATCATTTATCACGTTAAAAAAAATGAACAAAATATGAATAAAGAAATGCATAGGATTGAGAGTCAATATATTTATTGGAATGTGAGTGAAGAGGGAAGCTATGGGGATTGATGTTGCCATCCCTCTACGTGGGTCGTGGGAAGACATGTGAGTGTTTAAGAAATGGGAGGAGGCATTACAGAAATGGGAGGAGGCATTACGGAAATGGGAGGAGGCATTACTGAAATGGGAGGAGGCATTACAGAAATGGGAGGAGGCATTACAGAAATGGGAGGAGGCATTACAGAAATGGGAGGAGGCATTACGGAAATGGGAGGAGGCATTACGGAAATGGGAGGAGGCATTACAGAAATGAGAGGAGGCATTACGGAAATGGGAGGAGGTATTACTGAAATGGGAGGAGGTATTACTGAAATGGGAGGAGGCATTACTGAAATGGGAGGAGGTATTACTGAAATGGGAGGAGGCATTACTGAAATGGGAGGAGGTATTACTGAAATGGGAGGAGGCATTACTGAAATGGGAGGAGGCATTACTGAAATGGGAGGAGGCATTACTGAAATGGGAGGAGGTATTACTGAAATGGGAGGAGGCATTACAGACATGGGAGGAGGCATTACTGAAATGGGAGGAGGTATTACTGAAATGGGAGGAGGCATTACTGAAATGGGAGGAGGCATTACAGACATGGGAGAAGGCATTATGGAAATGGGAGGAGGCATTACTGAAATGGGAGGAGGTATTACAGAAATGGGAGGAGGTATTACAGAAATGGGAGGAGGTATTACAGAAATGGGAGGGGAGGAGGTATTACAGAAATGGGAGGAGGTATTACAGAAATGGGAGGAGGCATTACGGAAATGGGAGGAGGCATTACAGAAATGGGAGGAGGCATTACAGAAATGGGAGGAGGCATTACAGAAATGGGAGGAGGCATTACAGAAATGGGAGGAGGCATTACAGAAATGGGAGGAGGCATTACAGAAATGGGAGGAGGCATTACAGAAATGGGAGGAGGCATTACAGAAATGGGAGGAGGCATTACGGAAATGGGAGGAGGCATTACGGAAATGGGAGGAGGCATTACAGAAATGGGAGGAGGCATTACAGAAATGGGAGGAGGCATTACAGAAATGGGAGGAGGCATTACGGAAATGGGAGGAGGCATTACGGAAATGGGAGGAGGTATTACAGAAATGGGAAGAGACATTACAAAAATGGGAGGAGGCATTACAGAAATGGGGAGTAAAGAAATGCGTTCACATAAATAAAAGTTAGGTGAAAAAAATTAAAATTTTATATTTAAATTCTGTAAAGAATGTTTAAGCCTCCTCAAATAATGCATCTCATTTTGAACGTTATGGTCCCCAACGTACAAATTTCAAAGTACTATAAAAAGCAGAGGCTCACTAGCATCCATATTTTCTATGCAACACGTAGGTTAGGTTAGGTGGGTTGCTTGGGTACGTACATTTCAGGTGAAGCTAGGACCTTGTATTCTGTACGTTGTGGCACGTGAAGAGAAAGGGGGCCGGCTTAAGAACCCTTTACGAAATAAACACTGATGTAAGCCACCTAAAATGAATACTTACAAATCTTGAACTTCGCCGTCATCCTGAGGGTTCATGGCTATGTCACTGGACTTGGTGCTTCTTGCATAGGCCGAGTTTCTTGGCCTCAACCTCGTCTTATAGGAGAAGTAAACACCTCCGGCGATGACCAGGAGGAGCACCAAGCCTCCGACACTGCCTCCCACTATGGCCCGACGTGAGCGGAGGCGACGCCACCCACCGTGCTGGCCTCCACCTCCGTCGGGAGGCTGAGTCCGACGTCGTTCGCCGCCTGCACGCCAGAGGTCGAGAGTTACGTGAGCGGTATGGTGGTGTAGTCAACCGTAGGGCAGGCCATGTGTGTAGGGCAGGCCAGGTGTGTAGGGCAGGCCAGGTGTGTAGGGCAGGCCAGGTGTGTAGGGCAGGCCAGGTGTGTAGGGCAGGCCAGGTGTGTAGGGCAGGCCAGGTATGTAGGGCAGGCCAGGTGTGTAGGGAAGGCCAGGTATATAGGGAAGACCAGGTATGTAGGTCAAGGGAACTATCAAGAGAAACTTCAAGCCATTACGAGTAAAGAGCACTTTGAAGGGATCATGATAAGGTTTTAGGATAGGACGAGGGGATGGAATGGTGCCCAGTCACTTGGACGGTCGGGGATTGAAAGCAGACCTGGTATGTAGGGTCACGACTTAATGAAGGGCTAGGTATGCAATTCACCACCTACAGTATGGATCAGATGTGCAGGTCACCTACATACAGTATGGATCAGGTGTACAGGTCACCACCTACAGTGCGGACCAGGTGTATAGATCACCCACCTACATACAGTAAGGATAATAGGTCAAGGATATATAAAATTATATTAATTCGCATGCAAAACACTACCTTCCTCTAACATATGTGGCAGAGGTATCAAGATCTTGGTTAGCAGTGGCAAGCTGAAGTCCGAATTACCACTTCAAAAATAGTCCTTCTTTGCTAATTGGAAAATTGTATTGCCATCTTATTCGTAAGGAAGTCAGTTTTACCCTGGAAGATCCTTGCAATTCTTATCGACATTTCCGTGTTAGAGAAGGAGGAGGACGTGAGGTTTAAGTCGTCTCTGCAATCGCAAGCTTTGAAGGGTCAGTCCCAGACTTGGCTCACTGGGATATAAAAACGACAAAGCAGTATCCACAAATTAAAAAAAATCTTAGTAAACTGGATCTGTAGGACAAACTAAAATTACAAATCACTCGAATATTTTTGTGACAAAAATTATATGCTTAGGCTTTTAAAGAGGAGGATGAACATTATCCACACTGTACGAGCAACTACATACGGAAATATATCAAACACAGGCTAACGTGGCTGTCAAATATTCATCTAAAATATACAGGTTGTACTTGAGTGTTTGTCTGGGCGCAGGGAAAAAAAAGAGAGCTTACCTAAAGGTTGATTATATACGTAGTTTTAGATTGCAAGTTGTCGATAGTGTGTTGTAAGGATGAGGGATCATCGAGTTCACGGGTATCGAACGCGTCGCCGTGGGACCAGTTGAGGACCCAGCTCTTCAGCTCTCCATTGAGGCTTTGTGGAGGAGACCAGCTTAGCGTGATGGAGGTCTTCGTCGTTTTCTCGGTCTTCAGGGCTTGTGGGGGGCTGGGAGCTGCTCGTGTCCGGGAAGATGATACAGGTTGAAAGAGTTATGATTATAGATAGATCAATTATGACTTTAATATATAATTATAGACAAGTTATCTATTTATTTATGAAAATGGTTATTTTTTTATTTCATAGTTGCCACCATAGACCCAACAGTTTAAGTAATACATAAAGTGTTGATAATTCGTTTGTTCCATAAATCAGATCTGAACAGATTATAGTGCTGCTAACTTATTGCGTATTAGACCTGGATGTTATAGGCCCCGTTCGGACTCTATCAGGCTCATTTGGACATTACCCGTCTGCGTCTGCACTATTAGACCCGGCTCAGGCAATATCAAGCCCCAGAAGAACATCATATCTCCCCGTCGGGACATTATCAAATACCCACCTTCCTGCCCAGTGGTGCCTGTGCTCACATACCCACCTTCCTGTACTCACCTAGTTGTGCTTGCGGGGCTTGAGCTCTGGCTCTTTGGTCCCGCCTCTCAACCGTCAATCAACACGTGTACAGATTCATGAGCCTATTGGGCTGTATCATATCTACACTTGAAACTGTGTATGGAGTCAGCCTCCACCACATTACTTCCTAATGCATTCCATTTGTCAACCACTCTGACACTAAAAAAGTTCTTTCTAATATCTCTGTTGCTCATTTGGGCACTCAGTTTCCACCTGTGTCCCCTAGTTCATGTGCCCCTTGTGTTAAATAGCCTGTCTTTATCAACCCTGTCGATTCCCTTGAGAATCTTGAATGTGGTGATCATGTCCCCCCTAACTCTTCTGTCTTCCAACGAAGTGAGGTCTAATTCCCGTAGTCTCTCCTCGTAGCTCATACCTCTCAGCTCGGGAACTAGTCTGGTGGCAAATCTTTGAACCTTTTCCAGTTTAGTCTTATGCTTGACTAGATATGGACTCCATGCTGGAGCCGCATACTCCAGGATTGGTCTGACATATGTGGTATATAATGTTCTGAAAGATTCCTTACACAAGTTTCTAAAGGCCGTTCTTATGTTAGCCAACCTGGCATATGCTGCTGATGTTATCCTCTTGATATGAGCTTCAGGGGACAGGTCTGGCGTGATATCAACCCCAGGTCTTTCTCTGTGACTCCTGAAGTATTTCATCTCCCAAATGATACCTTTTACCTGGTCTCCTGCTTCCTACCCCTATCTTCATTATATCCTGTGCAGTGGTGCCAGTGCTCACATACCCACCTTCCTCCCCAGTGGTGCCAGTGCTCACATACCCACCTTCCTCCCCAGTGGTGCCAGTGCTCACATACCCACCTTCCTCCCCATTGGTGCCAGTGCTCACATACCCACCTTCCTCCCCAGTGGTGCCAGTGCTCACATACCCACCTTCCTCCCCAGTGGTGCCAGTGTTCACATACCCACCTTCCTCCCCAGTGGTGCCAGTGTTCACATACCCACCTTCCTCCCCAGTGGTGCCAGTGCTCACATACCCACCTTCCTCCCCAGTGGTGCCAGTGTTCACATACCCACCTTCCTCCCCAGTGGTGCCAGTGCTCACATACCCACCTTCCTCCCCAGTGGTGCCAGTGCTCACATACCCACCTTCCTGTGCAGTGGTGGCTGTGCAACAGATGGTACTCTTCTGGTCATTCTGCGTACTTAAGCAGGCATCAATCTTTGTGTATGGTTCCAGGTCAGATAAGGTAAAGCTGGTGGCCTCTGTACCCAAGGTTGTGGTGTTGAAGCCTGCAAACAAAAGTTTTTCTTATTTTTCCTTTACACAAACAGAGGAGATTAGTCATTGACTAACGTTTGTTGGAGCTGCACTAATAAACACTAATATTATGTCTCACATATTATCATACAATTATGCTAATAATTCGTGCGATTAGTTCGGAACACAATAACTCCTAAATTATAAATGTCGTAGACATTTGCTTGAGCAACCTCTAGGAATTGTCTAGGCATGAACACAAATTACTTCCTGCTTGAGTGTTCAGCCTTCTTTTGGGAACAGTAATTTAAAAAGAGACAGCTTCAGAAAACGTTCAGTCTAACTGTAGGATCTGTAAAGACAGTAAGGGTACTGATCTTATCAAAGATAATTGCTCTGCACTCTTTGTTTATGAACAGATTTGGTACTAATGAGAAATATTAATTTTAAAAGATACTTAAGAGGACAATAGATTATTTAAATACAAACGTATTTTTCAATACTATTTGTGAAGGAGAAAATCAGTAGGAGCTGTATCTATTTGTGTATGCCTATGCACCTGATTGACAAATTAATTAATTGCAGAAATCAATATATTATTTTTAACGATCTAATTTATTTATCAGAAATATTTGTATTGCTGTTATCACGAACGAATTATTGGTCACTGTTGATATTGAGTTGTATTGTTCATAGGTATTACAGGAACACAAAGTACTAACTTGTGGTGTTGGACCAGAGAACACTTGTGTTCCAGGCGAGGAAGAACACGGGCACGGAGCACTCAGAGGACTCAAGACTCCAGGAGAGAGGAACTTGTCTCTTCTGATTGCTGGTGCAGTGGAGGCTGGACTCCCGAACTGTTTAGTGAAGCATCGTAAGCTTTGTGGTGTGTCGTAAGGTGAAAAGTATTAATAACCCTCCCATCCTAGTACACACACACACACACACACACACACACACACACACACACACACACAACACACACACACACACACACACACACACACACACACACACACACACCACACACACACACACACACACACACACACACACACACACACACACACATACATACACATCGACCAAAGAGCCAGAGCTCAACCCTCGCAAGCACAACTAGGTAAGTTCACACACACACACTAATAATTATCTCAAGCCAATACCCCAGATATCTCAACCAGTCACTACAAATTACTTACTAAAATTTTCAATAGCTGCACTCTCTGACGGAGATTCCGCTCCATATCCGGCCAGTGTGCGAGCTTGGACGCTGACGTCGTAAGTGTTACAGGGGAGCAAGTCCTGGATCTCATAAGTGAAGACCGTTGACTCTACTTCTGTAAAACCATACTCGTCCAGGTGGTCAGTGGACCAGGTGACCTTGTACCGTCCAGGACACCGTTCTTGTCAATGGTCTCCGACCACTCCAGGCTCACATTAGTCTGTTTTGTCTTGAAGTCTACAATCACAGGGGCACCCGGAACTGACAGAAGTAAAACACTATATAATTAATATAAATATATATATATATATATATATATATATATATATATATATATATATATATATATATATATATATATACATATATATATATATATATATATATATATATATATATATATATATATATATATATATATATATATATATATATATATATATATATATATATATGCATATATATATATATATATATATATATATATATATATATATATATATATATATATATATATATATATATATATATATATATATAACCTACGCTTGAAACAATTGAACGATTCTACATCTATTATTCTACTAGTTAATTAGTTCCATACATCTACATCCCTATTCTCAAAGTACTTATTACCCAAGTCCTTCCTGAATCTAAACATATTAAATTTGTATCCTTTTTCGATTTATCTTCTATATTGATATATATACATCACTATTTATATCCTCCTTCTTCTTATACTTGTTCATTTATTAATATACATCAATCCTGGCTCCCTTTATTCGTTATCTCTCTGAATATATCGTTCAGAGCGATGTGTTTTCCCCTCACATATGATGATGTGAGGGGAAATATGATGTGACTTACCAGACTGTGGTGTCCCCTGGGTGCAGCAGCTGGGTTCAGACGTGAGGTTCTCCACGTTAACACACAAGGTGTAGTCTGTATATGGCACCGAGTCGTTTAGCACATAACACCTCTCAGAGTTAGCAGCCAGAGTGAAAGTGTCGCTGCCAACGTCTGTAAAATAACGATATGTTAATTATCGTTATTGATCATTATTCTCCTTTAGAAGATTTCTTTCGTTACCTACTAAAATAAAATGAAAAATTTCAAATGAAAATTTCCAAAAAATCCTTAGAAAAATATGTGATGACAGACCTGGCTGGTCGGACCATTTGACTGTGCCATTCCAGGTGAGTCTGTGTGAAGCGGGACACTTAGGAAGGTCCGTATCCCAGCACAGCTTCACTTTACTCTGCACAGTTTGGCACTTTGCGTTGCTCGAGGTACCTGTTGTGTGAAGCAATACGCTGCTAAACACTGCGATGGTTAATCTACCTACTGTTTGAAACGACATAAATCTTCATAATCTCATACACAATTCATCATTATATCACCACAAATACAAATAGCATTTCACTAGTACATGGTAAATTTTTTTATGATGTCTGAAAGGAATGAACATCGAAATATGTTGATGTGGGTGACACATTTCTCGATAAATGTACACTGAAAGTTGACTTGAGTCCTGGACAATATTCAGGACTGTAGTATACTTACTAGTTGGTCCATAAGCTATAATGTTGGCCTTAATAACCCCTCCAGAGGTTGACAGGCCTTACACCCTATACCATACCATGTGACTAGCGTTTCTATACTTACTGTTCGCATAGACAAAAGCACTGCTTTCATCAGACGGAACACCCCATCCGGCTTCAGTCCTGGCGATGACGGGGAAGTTATACGCTTCGCATTTTTGTAAATCATTTACTACAGTTGTTAGCAAACTTCCGTCAGTTCTAACTGTGTTCTCATTGCCGTCTTGACCCTTCCAGGTTATAGTGTACTCCACTATAACTCCATTGGCTTCCTCTGGCGGTGTCCAAGTTACGGATGCGGAGCCTTCGAGTGCTGTTATCTTGGTGATAATGGGAGGCCCTGGTGCTGTGAGTACAAGGGTTATCTGTTAGTACGGGATCCTCTGGTGCTGTGAGTACAAGGGTTATCTGTTAGTACGGGATCCTCTGGTGCTGTGAGTACATGGGTTATCTGTTAGTACGGGAGCCTCTGGTGCTGTGAGTACATGTGTTATCTGTTAGTACGGGAGCCTCTGGTGCTGTGAGTACATGGGTTATCTGTTAGTACGGGAGCCTCTGGTGCTGTGAGTACATGGGTTATCTGTTAGAACGGGAACCTCTGATGCTGTACATGGGTTATCTGTTAGAACGGGAACCTCTGATGCTGTACATGTGTTATCTATAACACATGATAACCGTCATTTAGTGGAAAACCATTCATAGCCTCTCACCGATTCTCACTTCTAAGGCAGAGTTATTAGTTTGTTTTAATGTTGAATAATTTGTTTAGTTTCAGGCACCAAAATACATACACCTGTGTGTGTGTTGTGTGTGTTGTGTGTGTGTGTGTGTGTGTGTGTGTGTGTGTGTGTGTGTGTGTGTGTGTGTGTGTGTGTGTGTGTGTGTGTGTGTGTGTGTGTGTGTGTGTGTGTGTGTGTACTCACCTATTTGTACTCACCTATTTGTGCTTGCGGGGGTTGAGCTTTGGCTCTTTGGTCCCGCCTCTCAACTGTCAATCAACTGGTGTACAGATTCCTGAGCCTACTGGACTCTATCATATCTACATTTAAAACTGTGTATGGAGTCAGCCTCCACCACATCACTGCCTAATGCATTCCATCCGTTAACTACTCTGACACTGAAAAAGTTCCTTCTAACGTCTCTGTGGCTCATGTGGGTACTCAGTTTCCACCTGTGTCCCCTTGTTCGCGTCCCACCAGTGTTGAATAGTTTATCCTTGTTTACCCGGTCGATTCCTCTGAGGATTTTGTAGGTTGTGATCATGTCTCCCCTTACTCTTCTGTCTTCCAGTGTCGTAAGGTGCATTTCCCGCAGCCTTTCCTCGTAACTCATGCCTCTTAGTTCTGGGACTAGTCTAGTGGCATACCTTTGGACTTTTTCCAGCTTCGTCTTGTGCTTGACAAGGTACGGGCTCCATGCTGGGGCCGCATACTCCAGGATTGGTCTTACATATGTGGTGTACAAGATTCTGAATGATTCCTTACACAGGTTCCTGAACGCTGTTCTGATGTTAGCCAGCCTCGCATATGCCGCAGACGTTATTCTTTTTATGTGGGCTTCAGGAGACAGGTTTGGTGTGATATCAACTCCTAGATCTTTCTCTCTGTCCGTTTCATTAAGTACTTCATCTCCTATTCTGTATCCTGTGTCTGGCCTCCTGTTTCCACTGCCTAGTTTCATTACTTTGCATTTACTCGGGTTGAACTTCAACAGCCATTTGTTGGACCATTCACTCAGTCTGTCTAGGTCATCTTGTAGCCTCCTACTATCGTCCTCCGTTTCAATCCTCCTCATAATTTTTGCATCATCGGCAAACATTGAGAGAAACGATTCTATACCCTCTGGGAGATCATTTACATATATCAGAAACAGTATAGGTCCAAGGACTGACCCCTGCGGGACTCCACTCGTAACGTCTCGCCAATCTGAGACCTCACCCCTCACACTGACTCGTTGTCTCCTGTTGCTTAGGTACTCCTGTATCCAACGGAGTACCTTCCCTTTCACTCCAGCCTGCATCTCCAGCTTTTTCACTAGCCTCTTGTGTGGCACTGTATCAAAGGCTTTCTGACAATCCAAAAATATGCAGTCTGCCCACCCTTCTCTTTCTTGCCTTATTTTTGTTGCCTGGTCGTAGAATTCAAGTAACCCTGTGAGGCAGGACCTGCCATCCCTGAATCCATGTTGATGCTGTGTTACAAAGTTCTTTCGCTCCAGGTGCTCCACTAGCTTTCTTCGCACAATCTTCTCCATCAGCTTGCATGGTATGCAGGTTAGGGACACTGGCCTGTAGTTCAGTGCCTCCTGTCTATCCCCTTTCTTGTATATCGGGACTACGTTAGCTGCTTTCCAAATTTCTGGCAGTTCCCCTGTTGCCAGTGATTTGTTATACACTATGGAGAGTGGGAGGCACAGTTCTTCTGCTCCTTCCTTTAGTATCCAAGGGGAGATTCCATCTGGGCCTATAGCCTTTGTCACATCCAACTCTAGTAAACACTTCCTTACTTCCCCGCTGGTAATCTCAAACTCTTCCAGTGGTTCCTGGTTAGCTATTCCCTCTCTTATCTCTGGGATTTCTCCTTGCTCTAAGGTGAAGACCTCTTGGAATTTCTTATTCAGTTCCTCACACACTTCCTTGTCGTTTGTAGTGAATCCTTCTGCCCCTATCCTTAATTTCATAACCTGTTCCTTTACTGTTGTTTTTCTCCTGATGTGGCTATGCAGCAATTTAGGCTGAGTCTTTGCCTTGCTTGCGATGTCATTTTCGTATTGTCTTTCTGCCTCTCTTCTCATTCTGACATATTCATTCCTGGCATTCTGGTATCTTTCTCTGCTCTCCAGTGTCCTGTTATTCCTATAGTTTCTCCATGCCCTTTTACTTTGCTGCTTAGCTAGCCTACATCTCTGATTAAACCATGGGTTTCTCATCTTCATTTCACTGTTTTCCTTTTGGGCTGGGACAAACTTGTTTGCTGCGTCCTTGCATTTTTTCGTGATGTAGTCCATCATATCTTGGGCCGTCTTTTCCCTGAGCTCTGTTTCCCATGCTATATCTGTTAGGAATTTCCTTATCTCCTCATAGTTTCCCTTTCGGTATGCTAACCTTTTGGTTTCGGTATCCCTCCTCGAGTTCAATAACCCTTCTTCC
>WNGS01164437.1:43875933-43904170 GCA_020271785.1 Procambarus virginalis | reverse complement strand
TGTCCGTCGTGATGGTCAAGTGGTTAAGGCGTCCCTGTTCATACCAGTTGCGTTGCTCCTGGGAGTAGGGTTCGAGTCACTTCTGGGGTGTGAGTTTTCAGTGTATCAGTCTTGGGGACCATTCAGGCTGTTTGCATTTGTGTTCCTCACGTGTTGCCCCAAAAATGAGGTGATTTGATAAAATGCTATGCCCAAGATTACCATCCGAGTGCCGGCGGGGAAGTGGTTCATATAGCCTCGGCTATCATTCCTTTGTCCGGTCGTGATGGTCAAGTGGTTTAAGGCGTCCCTGTACACACCAGTTGCGTTGCTCCTGGGAGTATGGGTTCGAGTCACTTCTGGGGTGTGAGTTTTCAGTTGTATCTAGTCCTGGGGACCATTCAGGCTTGTTTGCATTTGTGTTCCTCACGTGTTGCCCCAAAAAGTGAGGTGATTGATAAAATGCTATGCCCAAGATTACCATCCGAGTGCCGGCGGGAAAGTGGTTCATATAGCCTCGGCTATCACTTCCTTATGTCCGGTCGTGATGGTCAAGTGGTTTAAGGCGTCCCTGTACATACCAGTGCGTTGCTCCTGGGAGTATGGGTTCGAGTCACTTCTGGGGTGTGAGTTTTCAGTTGTATCTAGTCCTGGGGACCATTCAGGCTTGTTTGCATTTGTGTTCCTCACGTGTTGCCCCAAAAATGAGGTGATTTGATAAACTGCTATGCCAAGATTACCATCCGGTGCCGGCGGGGAAGTGGTTCATATAGCCTCGGCTATCATTCCTTATGTCCGGTCGTGATGGTCAAGTGGTTTAAGGCGTCCCTGTACATACCAGTTGCGTTGCTCCTGGGAGTATGGGTTCGAGTCACTTCTGGGGTGTGAGTTTTCAGTGTATCTAGTCCTGGGGACCATTCAGGCTTGTTTGCATTTGTGTTCCTCACGTGTTGCCCCAAAAATGAGGTGATTTGATAAAATGCTATGCCCAAGATACCATCCGAGTGCCGGCGGGGAAGTGGTTCATATAGCTCGGCTATCACTTCCTTATGTGGTCGTGATGGTCAAGTGGTTTAAGGCGTCCCTGTACACACCAGTTGCGTTGCTCCTGGGAGTATGGGTTCGAGTCACTTCTGGGGTGTGAGTTTTCAGTTGTATCTAGTCCTGGGGACCATTCAGGCTTGTTTGCATTGTGTTCCTCACGTGTTGCCCCAAAAAATGAGGTGATTTGATAAAATGCTATGCCCAAGATTACCATCCGAGTGCCGGCGGGGAAGTGGTTCATATAGCCTCGGCTATCACTTCCTTATGTCCGGTCGTGATGGTCAAGTGGTTTAAGGCGTCCCTGTACATACCAGTTGCGTTGCTCCTGGGAGTATGGGTTCGAGTCACTTCTGGGGTGTGAGTTTTCAGTTGTATCTAGTCCTGGGGACCATTCAGGCTTGTTTGCATTTGTGTTCCTCACGTGTTGCCCCAAAAAAATGAGGTGATTTGATAAAATGCTATGCCCAAGATTACCATCAGAGTGCCGGCGGGGAAGTGGTTCATATAGCCTCGGCTATCACTTCCTTATGTCCGGTCGTGATGGTCAAGTGGTTTAAGGCGTCCCCTGTACATACAGTTGCGTTGCTCCTGGGAGTATGGGTTCGAGTCACTTCTGGGGTGTGAGTTTTCAGTTGTATCTAGTCCTGGGGACCATTCAGGCTTGTTGCATTTGTGTTCCTCACGTGTTGCCCCAAAAAATGAGGTGATTTGATAAAATGCTATGCCCAAGATTACCATCCGAGTGCCGGCGGGGAAGTGGTTCATATAGCTCGGCTATCACTTCCTTATGTCCGGTCGTGATGGTCAAGTGGTTTAAGGCATCCGTCCACTTGTATCCCTTGCTTGTAGTAGGCATCCGCAATCCGTGGGGTTATGGAGTTGTACTCCTGGATGTCTAGTTGTTGTAGTCTAGTTGGATGCAACGCCTGCTGTAGCTGTGAAGACCAACCCGAGAATGACTGTCTCGACTGCAGCAAGCGCAAATAAAAGCTGAAGCGGGTGCGTCTGACAGTGGTCGAAACCTCCTGTGAAGTCAATTATCCTCCGCCTGCTTCTTCAGTTCATCCTCGAATTGCTGGAGTCCCTTCTGTACTTTGCATCTCCAGGCAAATCTGTCCGCAACTGCTGCCTCCCAAGTGTTGATGTTCATCTGCTTGAGGTCACGTTTACAGGCGTCTTTGAAACGCAGCTGAGGTCTTCTGGTGGGTCTCCTTCCTGATGACAGTTCTCCATACAAGAGGTCCTTCGGTATGCGGTCATCTTCCATGTGTGTGACATGTTCCGGCCATCGCATGCGTCTCTGCTTCAGGAGAGTGAACATTGAAGGGACTCCTGTTCTCTCGAGTACTGTGTTGTTGGTGACGTGGTCTTTTCACGTGATGTCAAGAATGCGTCTCAGGTTCTGCATGTGAAAAGTATTGAGCCGTCTCTCCTGGCGAGAGTGCAGGGTCCAGGATTCCGAGCCGTAGAGAAGTGTACTCATCACACATGCCATGTAGACTTGTGCCTTGGTGTGCACTGTCAGTTTGACATTTTCTCAAACGCGCTTTGTGAGCCTGGCCAGTGTTGTTGCGGTCTTTCCGATACGCCTGTTGAGCTCAGTGGGAAAGGGTGACCGAGATTGTGGAGCCCAGGTACACAAACTATTGAACTCCCTCCAGCACATAGTCTGCGACGTTTATACAGGGTAGCTCACTGACGTCTTGTCCCATCACCTGTGTCTTCTTCAGGCTGATTGTCAGGCCGAATGTGGAGCAGACTGCGGCAAAGCGGTTGAGTAACTGCTGCAGGCCTTTTGCTGCGTGTGTGGTGATCGCTGCGTCGTCGGCGAAGAGGAACTTTCGTCTTTGCTCGGAGTCTGGATAGGTTATAAAGTTTTCCATCAGATCTTGTACGGAGATAGATGCCCTCTGGTTGTTCCAAAGGCATGCTTGACGAGGATCGCGAAGAAGATGCCGAACAGGGTTGGAGCAAGAACGCACCCTTGTTTAACACCACTGTTGATGTTGAATGGTTCAGAAGTTGAGCCGTCGTACATGACTGTTCCCTTCATGTCCTGTGGAACGATTGTATCATACTGAGTAGGGTGGGTGGACAGCCAATTTTGACCAAGATCTTGAAGAGTCCATCCTTGCTCACGAGGTCGAAGGCCTTTGTAAGGTGAATGAAGGCGATATTCAAGGCTTTTCTCTGCTCCCTGCACTTTTCTTGAAGCTGTCACAGGGAGAACACCATGTCAGTGGTCGACCTCTCTGTTCGGAAACCACACTATGACCCACGGTACACTCTTTCAGCAAGAATCTGAAGCCTGACCAAGACGACCCTGGCGAAGAGTTTGCCGAGGACGGTGAGGAGGGAGATGCCGCGATAGTTGTTGACATCGCTTCTGTCATCTTTAATTTTGTAGAGAGTGATGATGTTTGTATCTTTCATGTCTTGTTGCACCGAGCCATCCCTCCAGCACTGGCACAGAAGTTCATGAAGCTCAGTTTTAAGTGTTCCACGAGCGCACTTGAGAATTACAGGTGGAATCCCGTCGTCTCCTGGAGCCTTCCCTGAGGAAAGTGAATCCATTGCTTTCTCAACTTTTTCCAGTCACTTCAAGGTCAAGTTCTTACATGATGGGCAGGCACTCGATTGCTTCCAAGGCTTCTACACTGACCAAGTTCTCTCTGGAGTAGAGTTCAGAGTAATGTTCCACCCAGCGATTCATCCGTTGATCACGGTCTTTAATGATCTCTCCAGTGGCTGACTTCAGAGGAGCCGTCCTGTTTTGTGTAGGGCCTGTTGCTTGTTTGATCCCTTCGTACATGCCTCTTATGTTGCCGACAGTGGCCGCAGTCTGGATGCCGGAACAGAGTCGGAGCCAGTAATTGTTAGCACAGCGCCTCGCAGTTTGTTGAACTCTACTGCGGGCAGTACGGAGGGCCAGTAGGTTCCTTTCTGAGAGCAGGTTCTTGTAGGATGAGAGAGCTCGTCTCTTTTTACCTCTACGAGGGGTAATAGTTCCTTTGCACTGGCCTCGAACCAATCTGCTGACTTGTTCTGCCTCTTACCGAAGGTGGACATGGCAGTATTGAAAATAGTGCCCCTGAGATGTGACCACCTCTCACTTGCACTATCGCAGGGTGGTACAGGAAGGGCATTTACCAGCGCAGCAGTGAATTCCTCTACCTTGTGAAGGTCACGGGTCTTGTTTACATTAATGCGTGGTCTTGCTTCGTTCTTTGCTCCAAGCCCCAGCTTGGTGTCGAAGAAGGAATTGGTGATGCAGAGATCATGACAACAGCTGAACTCCAGGAAGCGCTGCCTACTCTCATTCATCTTCTCAAATCCAAACTGGCCCAGGCAGGAAGGCCAAGAGCTGTGATCAGAACCAACTCTTGCAGTAAAGTCTTCCAGGAATAAGACTGGCTCTTGTTGAGGTATGTCTCTGAGAGTTAGGCCGAGGTCATCATAGAACTCATCCTTCGCTTCGGTAGAGGAGGTCAGTGTTGGTGCATAGGCGTTGATAAGGCTGACCATTCCTGCTGCTGTATGAAGCTGAAGTTTGATGATCCTTGCAGACCCCTCCGTGGGCGGTACTATGGACCCTAACAACCTGTTCCTGATTGCAAAGGCAATGCCATGCTCCCTTACCTCTTCTGATGGTTTGCCCTGCTAGAAGGTAAAGTCCTTCTCCTGTATGTTGCCGGTTGCGGGCAGACGTGTCTCCTGCAGGGCGACTATGTCCATCTGGAGCCTGCGTAGTTCAACGTTGATCACAGCCGTCTTGCGGGCGTCGTTCACTTCCAGTAGATCTTCCGAGAGGCCTGGTGTCATGGTCCTTACATTCCACGTGCCCAGTTTGAGAGCTGGGTGGCTCTGTGTTTGTTTTCTTTTGCCTGGTGCATGGGTTGACGATCCACTTATTGGATTGTGGCCTAAGCCCCACGCACCCAGTGGAGCAGGTGGACCATGGCGGGACAGCACGTTATTGGCTGGGGGCTGCCCAGCTTGGGGCAGGCGGTAGCTGTCCTATGAAATCGGATGATTTCTCGCACCGACGGAAGCAACCCCTGGCGCCTCACTCTACGACAATTGAGCGGTAGGCTTATCACCGGTAACTGACGCTTCCCCTGTTGAGCCATCGCCAAGGCGATGATGGAGTATCCTCTCCAGGGCACATGCCTGGTCAGTAATTATGGAGAACTGACTGTTGCCCATACAGCAGATCCATCCTCTCCACGCCACCGATGTGATGCAAGGGAAGGACAGGCGCCGATACGCTTGCCACCAGTGTCTTCGCAGGAGTTGCCAAAATGTGGCTGTAAACAGCTGCAAACTGCTTTAGGGAGTCCGACTCCGGAATTTTCCTTGGGGTTGGCTCCCGAAGCTTTTCCCATGAGTGGGTTTAGCCGCAAGACAGCAGAGGTTTGAATTCGGAGTTTTCCTTCCCTTAGATGAGCTACCTTCCCAGGCTAACGAGTTCCATCTGGTCGAAGCAACTGGTTTTAAGGCGCCAGAGAACCGCCTTCGCCCCTTCTGTTCGTAGAAGCAGTTCCGCCGGGCCTAGAGGCTAAGCCACACGTGCAGGCCAGGAGCTGGACTTGGTTGTCAGAGGCTATTTGAGACACACGCCATCAGGGGCACTTTACAGGCTGTGGGAGCTTATCTCTACAACCCTTCCCATCGGCTATGACAACCCTTGGAACCAACCCTTGCTTGTAGGTCTCCCAAATATACTTATGGTCCTCGCCCGATCGTCAGCATCCAAACTCATCTTACAAGTTTTTCTCCCCAAGTGTAGTTTTTGATTGACATTTCTCTTGAATGAGTTATATTCATCAGACACGCAAATCAGTGATCTCAAAATAAAGGTATGGTCTGTTCTTGACCATTATCAAGTCGTCTTATGGGATTATTTGACGTCTAATTTTCAACTACGATAATGTGACATTAACTATGTTAATGTCACATCAGACCCGTTTTGAATGTATTGTCAAAACAGTAACGTCCCCTCTTGGCCTGATAGAGGAACCGGTCTACTATTGCAGTATTCATGTGTCTCATCTAAGGTTATGATTGCCTGCTTATTCGTCACCATCCCAGGCGAATCTTCAATGCCTCGACAGCATTCACCGGGAAGATTTGTGTAATGCGCATTGGAACATTTAATTTCCTCACAACGGTTAATTGGCAGTTACAGGCGGGACCAAAGAGCCGAAGCTTAACCCCCCAGAAGCACAACTAGGCGAGAATAGGTGGTAAGCCTTTATGCTCAGGCCATAGATTGATTGATAAAGATTAAGCCACCAAAGAAGTGGCACGGGCATGAATAGCCCGTAATAGGCCGTAGGTGTATCCTGCCATTTTATAACTGACTGATCTCACATATTCGCTTGTATAGTTCAACACATACCAGTATGTTAGACTTCCTTAATAGTACCTTGCAATCTTTCACTCCTAAAATTACACTTTACCTACAACGTTGTAACACATTAACGTATTTCTCAACGGAGTCCACCGTCCATCTTCAATCCTTTTTTTAAAGCCACTTTTACTGAAACATTAATAGACATTACAATTTTAGTGTCATTTTGAATGGTGATTACATGCTTGAATAGTGTGGCATTTTCGATAGTATTCACAACACACATATGTTTTACCTATTGTCGGAAATTATATTTTTTTATCTACTAAAACTTCATGTAATTTTGTAAGTTATTAAACACTTGGTATAATGTTACAAACCTCTAAACTGGCCCTCAATAATGTTTAGGTCGTTATTACGTATCTTTAGCCATGCCTTCAGTACAACTTTGTTTACACTGATTATTAGTTCAGAACTAAAATATTCATAAGTACTTTTCAACAAAGCGCTTGTACTCCTTGATAATTAGTTTCAGCTGCTTTTGTTACAAACGGGAGCTAAAGGAAACTCTCACTAAATGACAATAATGTATTATTTTTTATTAAATATTTTATAATTTCAAACAGTAACGAAAATTATCTTTATTCTTCAGAAATGATTGATGTCGAATCGAAAGCAGATGCGTAGGCTGTCAACACCTTGGCTGTCATAAAAGACCAGTTCATCAAGCTTGAAGTTAACAAGCCTTAGCATGACACGGGCGAGATAAGCGTCCACAGAGGCTCTGTATAAGGCAGACATCAGGACATGAACTGATCTGCAAATAATTACTATGGATACGACGAGATAAAATCAATAGAGTGCCATAAGAGAGACAGATGTGTAAACTGGAGCAACCTCAAGGTCCATAGCAAGACGGAAGATAAACAAGTGACCACGGAACGCCCTGGGTGATACAGATAACTCATACATCAAAATTTTGCCACGATAAGACCATTACTGTAAGAAAACTGACTGACCACACTATATTGACTGGACGTGTGGCCAGTCAGTACAGTAATAAAGCAGAGGAAAAAATTTATTATATTTATTCAAAGATATAACTTGGAAATATCATTAAATAACATAAATTTTAGGTTGTTAAACAAAACCACTGAGGCACGTGCTGATGATGCGTTGCATAGGCCTTCTTCCTAAGCTTATAAATATAATTTTGAATTAATTTAAGAGAGCTCCGTTCTTCAAGTGGTATGAATATGTCTATAGGTTTCAAGAATGTTTACCAAGTAACATTCCTTGCAGTTATTCTAATAAAGATTTTTACATTAACAATAAAAGGATTAGTTCTTCCACGTATATTTAATTTGATATAGTTAATGCTTTATATTTGCAGGAAGGAGACTGAGGCTCCTAATTTTATATTTCAATGATAAGTTCACATATTTCAATGCCTTAAAAGAGAGAGACTTTGTTTTTTAATATTTTAATTTCAGATTATGTGAAATGAAAATGCTATTTTAAGACAAATTATCACTTTTGGTTGTGTTTTGCAGTTAAGGTAATAGTTATATGAATGTAAGAGGGAAAATATTGTATTTTATTTATCAGAGTAAAACTTAAGGCAATATTGAATCAGCTTAATTATAATATAATATTTTTTTATATAAGTAAATCTCAGCTTTAAATTCCAGGGATCTTGGCCTTCAGATTGAGGAAAATATATTTGCCGTATATTGTTTGAACTTTTGTAATGAGTTATGTGAAAATAAACCAGGTTTTGCATACTGACTAAAAACGTTTTTTCCCTCATTTATTTTGCGTTGATATATATTACAGCTCTTCATATTTTAAAAAATAATACAAGTCCAGTTGGACTTCTTGATCAGTGGTCACAACAGCGGATAAGATGATCAGTCCAGAGCATCAGAGGGTTGTCTTCACCCATCAGTAAACGTTAAAGAGTAAGTTCGAAGCTTCATCTGGTTTTAGATTGAACTCTAAGTAGGGCGCGTGTAACAAACTTGTGTTGGACTTAAGGCCTGTCAACCTCTGTAGGTCTTTTAAGACTCCCAATAATAGCTTACTGAACATCCAGTAAGTACACTTTAGTCATGATTATAGATAAAGCTTAAGGTAAACTTTCAGTGCACATAACGAGTACTGGAATACTTCTCCCGAACATTAATCTCCTATGTTTAAGACTGTGGCTCCTGAGGAAAACTTGAACAAGTGTGGAGAAACTTTCAACAGCATTGACTGTGGGAGAGGTTGACTGTGGGAGAGGAACTATTAGGAGAAAGCTGCAAGCCATTATGACTAATGAATGGGACATGTTTACTTACGTTACTTAAGGCACCGAGTTGATTCCCAGTTGATAGACTGCTAAACACAACATAAAAACAAAAAGTTGCATTTAAGTCAATATGCTATTAGTAAACAGGATTAACGTAAAATCCCAAAATTAAAGCAAATGTTAATTTAATAAATCAAACACAAATTTAACACCTGCAATACATCTGCCTTGTACCCGTAAAAATAGTGAAACAGAAAGTAAGAGCAAAATAGAGAGAAAATATAAATAAATGACTTTTTATAAACAAAACACAAAGTTATTTTACCAGACCCACGACTCTTACCAACTGCTTGAGCAGTTCTTAAGACCTATGAATCTTAGTTCGTCACCAGACGAGCGCCCAACACCGACTGACCACACCGGCTCCTCATCCCACGAGGGCGCCTCACCCCCTACCACAGGGGTAGTTGGGGTGATCCATGCTAACCGTTAACAAGTCTGCGGGTAATTACCGGGTGGTCCATTCCTGAAGTATATAGACAAAGTCACACGAATAGTCTTGACTCCACGATTGTGGAGAATTTTTATATTACAGACTTTGTACAAATAAAGGAAATATTATCCGCTGAATTAACGTAGAGTTCGAGACTACAATGGGGAAGCAAGGTAAACCCCGTGTTAGAGGGTTATGATGTGACAACTGTGAGAGATACTGACAGTGAGAGATGTTGACTGTGAGAGGCATTGACTGTGGGAGGTACTGACTGTGGGAGGTACTGACTGTGGGAGGTACTGGCTGTGGGAGGTACTGGCTGAGGGAGGTACTGACTGTGGGAGGCACTGACTGTGGGAGGTACTGACTGTGGGAGGTACTGACTGTGGTAGGTACTGACTGTGGGATGTACCGACAATGAGATATGTTGACTGTGGGATAGAGTGACTCTGAGAGATACTAAGAGTACCTGTGGGTGGTACTGACTGTAGGAGGTATTAACTGTAGGAGGCATTAACTGTGGGAGATAGTGCCTGATTAGATACTCACTGTTGGAGATAGTGACTGTGGGAGGTATTAACTGTGGGAGATAGTGACTGAGAGAGATACTCACTGTGAGAGGTACTAACTGTGGGAAGTTTTATAAAGTGTCATGAATCAAATTGTTTCCTTCCATATGATACCATAGACTTCAGGCGAAGGCTTCTTACCTTCTTGATAATGATGGTTATGGTGATGGTAGTGATAATGGAGGTGATGATGCTGATAATGACGATGATACAGTAGCTGGCTGTAGATCGTCACTGTATCGCAGTCTGAAATGATAAGCAAATACATATGATGATGAACAACAGGTTTTCTAGGAATAGTGCCGACACTCGCTTGCGAGAGGCACAGTTATCTTGGCCACTTCAGATATTGTACCGATAAATGCGATAAGACCGGCCATTACTGAGGCATCACAGATTGCAACTAGTTCTTCACCACAGCTAGCAGCACCACAGCCAGTTCTTCACCACAGCTAGGAGCACCACAGCTAGGAGCACCACAACCAGTCCTCCACCACAGCCAGCAGCACCACAGACAGCAGCAACATGCTGTGCTGGTCTGTACTGCTGTTGGACGTCCTCCTGCTGACTGCTGCCACCCAGGACAGTGAGGAACAACACGTAGGTCACACTGGAGAGAAGCCGTCCACAGGGAAAGGTTTGGGTGGTTGACCGAGGCGAAATGTTTACAACAGGGTTGGTGGATTTTGGGTGTCTGGTGGGTTTCGTCAGGGGATAGGTTGTGGAGCTGGCGTCCCGGCTCAGTGTTGTGTCGTGGTGAGGGAACATGGCAGACTTCCTGGTTGGTTGTGTCGTGCTGGTGTTTCCCGTGGTGTGTCGTGTCCTTGGGTATGCTGATGTTATCTCTCTTAGGCCTTGAGTGATAAAGTTTTCACTTTTTGAATTATCCTAGCTTTCTAGCCATTAATTTACTATTTGCTATTATGGTGGCGGTCGCCTAGGGGTTAGTCCGGCTGACCACGTAGTACGGTAAGGATTTGATATAATACCAAAGATAGGAGCTCACCTTGAGCTGTAGTCTTTTGGGAGGATGGTCGAAGCGATGCTGGGCTTCTCAGGGAGGTAGGATGGAAGACGGGCGAGGTCCTCGTAATACAGCCAATATGGGTGTCCCAAATCCTAGTGGGTGAAGTATCAGGTCAATGCTTGATCAGGTTATGTTCAGGGTTCAGGCATTTGTTTTGTCTCAATGGCAACCAGTCTCGGGTGACAATGTCCGTGGAAGCTCCGTGACCGTCTGGTGGAGATATTCTTCAAGGCCTCACCTAACTTCATTAGTTTTGCTCACATCTTTCATAATTTACATTTGTTTGACATCAGAATTCTCTCTCATATCGTCTAGTTTTTACAGTAAAATTCTGTTCGTGTCCACTTGTGTTTCTGCGTTCTCACTAAGCACTGTCTTCCTCTGTGGCAGCGTCTCTGGGTCCAGGTTTCTGCAGGTCTGCTTGTGTTCGTCTCCCTCTTGACGTGTTCCAATTAAGTTGATAACCCATACTGGTGTTTGAGTTATCTGTCTGCGAGATATGGAGAAGAATTTCTCATTCCTCACTTGGATGCTCTGCCACAACATAATAAGATTATAGACAGCGCTCATTAAATATCTATATAAATAATCATTATTAGCCTCGTGGAAGAGAAGTATTATATTTTGTTACGAGTAATTTGTGTCAATGTTTAACACAAGAAGTTCTTTATGATATTTTTGCCTACGAGATGTCTGTCTTAAGGTGCTTTCACGTATCAATGTCCTCGTAGTTAGGTCTCTCACCCAGGGCTGCTGGTTGACGGTCCGGCCAATCAGACTGTTGAATGCCGCTGAAACATTATGATGTAAAACTCACATCACGGTTGATTAGATCCATAATGGAGGTGTTTATCACGTGCCTTCTTATCGCTGAAAATGGTCGGCTAGTTATGTTATTTGTATTAAGATGGAGAATGTATCCCAGCTCCTTGTCTCCTCATTCCTGCTCCTTGTCCCCATATCCCAGCTCTTGCCCCCATATCTCTTCCGAGTGCTAAACAGTCCTACTGGCTTAGCAATATCTCCTCATAACTACCTTACCCAGATGTACAGAACTGTCTCTAAGAGTATGTGTGAAGCACATACTCATACTTCATACTTAAGTGTGGCCTCCTGCCCAGCTGCTCAGTACTTGTTACAGAAACTTACAAGTGTGAGGACACTTTAGTTATTTCTGACCAATTAGCCTTAGCTTACTTTGATGTAAAATATTATAAAAAGTTAAGTATAGTATTCATAGACCTTCTTTTTCTTTTCAGAAAGAACACATAGAGCGCTATATCCTAAGAGTTGACGGTAAGTCTTGCAGATCATTACAAAGAAATTACATCATATATTTAAAAACTTATTTTCTGCTGTTTAAAGTTTCCGTATAAATGCCAAGTGTTGCTGGAATTATAACTTATTAATAATAACATAAACTATAATTATAATTATATTTAATAATAATTCTAGATGCGAGTAAGTCAAATTTCAGGATATTTCAGGCCCCCTAGAGATAACCACAAGTATAGAGTAGCATCACAACAACCCTGACAAGGGGTGCAGCCTCAAGTAGGAACTATGGTCATCATCGAAGGCAAAATACATCAAAATATGAGACAATATTCATCACAGAACAGGACGATTCTTTACACTCTCAGGTCCCATAACCAGTCACACTGACACCAGCGAACACTGCAGTTATTGCCATCACTTGGATACCTGGACGAAAAAGAACATGAAAAAAACCACAAGAAATGTAATAATTGGACAGTTCCCAATGTCTCAAGCCATCCAGTGTTAACAAGGGTACCCACACGATGATGAGACTAGTCCAGGACACGTTCCAGCAAAAAACAGACTGGTCCAGTCATTCCTTGTGAAGATCCTCCAGCGCCTTAGAGCACCAGTCTAAACTATGACACGCAGTAAAATTAATGCAAAACGTAAAGATGTGAAGACTGACTGAGAGACTCTGTTGTCTCTCCTAACATCATAGGACTCGAACTTTGTCAAATTTAGAGAAACACAATTGAATCTATACTGCGCCAGTGTATACCCAGAGAGCCAGCTTACAGGAGAGCGTGCCTCGAGGCTGAGAATTTCATGTTCTCACAGTGAAAACCGAGCCAGATAATTCGGAGAATATTTACTTTCGCAGATAATAATAAGATATAAGAGGAGTAGATAGCGACTGGCGACGAGAATAACATAATTGACTAAGCCTGGAAATAAAGTATTATAGAAGGGGTAGATGAGGACTGATGACAACACTTCACCCCGTGACATCCAGCCCTCAACCAAACAGATGACTCACGCTGGAACCAGAACAAGACAGCATTACTTAACTATATGATAAATACCAATACACATAGTAATAAATACATCAAATACAAAGGAATTACAATACTATAATAATAATAAACTGATAAAAGAAACATTAGAAAAAGATACCTTGTTCAATAACACTATGTAGCCAGTTTGTATTTTCTTTATTGTTCGATACTTCAAAGTATAGAAAATGGTTGATATTCCCTTTAAACTTTGCTTTGACTTTTCCCTCAGACAGTTTAGTGAAGACGTCTTGAAGGTACCTAAAGGCTGCCGACTTATGAAACAATGTGTCACAGCTCCAGAGAAGGAGTCACCAGCCTTCAGGTACCTCCAAGACATCTTCCCTAAACTGCTTGAGGCAAAAGTCAGCGCAAAGCTTGAGGAGAATAACAACCATTTGTTATATTTTGGAGGCATGATCAAGCGGGAAAATTATACACTATCCAAGCACAAAAATATTGTTACAGTGTGAAAAAATATAAACAAAGGGAAACAGGCACTACAACTCACTATGTGCTTGACTTAAACTTTTCCTGTGAACAGAAGTTGTCTGTAAACAAGGACAATGGAAGCTTGTGAAGCTTATCAGGGATCCTGTAATACTCTCACACACGAGATCACACGCTATATATGTGGCTGAAGATATCATATTTCCTGTGCGGATATCATTCCAAGAATTAGTGCTAAATAAGATAAATTGATTGGAGTTTATATTAAACATACCCGAGAGTGGGGTAAACTGACACGTGATTTAGTAGTTATTGATCAGGACATATATATATATATATATTCCTGGAGAGCTTACCGGCCTATGCAAAATGGGTAAATATCGATGAATTTATCAAGAATTTCCTTATGTGTTTCCTAACTTGAAAGATAGTTGACAATTTTACTCTTCAAAATTTATTTTAAACTTGTAATGGGGTTGATGCATGTTGGCAAAAAACTCATTTTGCTTCAACATCTACGGAAACCTGGGAAACATTGTATACAAGTTTGCAGTGATCACAGTATAAACTCCACGAGGGATGAGGTGAGTTGTTACCCAGCGGAAGGGACTGGGTAGTCTAGACTTATAGTCACTGGTCGGCTTGGATGGAAGGTAGGTGCAGACGTGAAACAGACGCCAGTTCTGTCTTGGTTTTGGTTATGATAGGATATACCTAATGAGATTAGACAGCGGATTTACTACACATCAAACCTCCCTCATGCAACCATCAACCGCCAGCTTACAGGAAGGTGCATCCTACCACCTAAGAGTCCACGACAGAACTGTGAGCGAGCCCCACCTACTGCCCCAACAGACCAAGGTTACATACACACTCAGTATAGTTTATTGTACCACTGCCTCCCTCAGACACCAAGACTATATAATCAGAGCATTGTCCCCCTCAGGTGAAGGGCCGCCAGAGAACGTGACGGTGATCGGGGCGTCGACAACGTCCCTCCTGGTGTCCTGGGACCCGCCACCAGCCACACCTCAATATTATGAGGTCGATATTTTCAGTGAAGATATTAGTGAGGTTGTATACGACACCTCTTATGTTGCTGAGGGACTGCAAGTGTGCTCCTCATATTTCGTCACTGTGACATCTTATTACAATGATGGTCAATATACTGGCCCCTTAACTACAGGGACAACACAGTCATCAGGCAAGTGTTATTGTATATCTTTCACTGAGATTACATTTTCTTGTGTATTTTATTTTATTCGTGGGTTTTGAGTGTATTAAATGTCATCAAATGTTATTTAAAATTACTTTGGTGGTGGAAGGAAAGTTTGATGAAGTTTTACTTTACATTTGAATGAGCCATCATAATTTCCTTACACTATTCTTAAACTCATTTCTCCTTACAAGGTTCCCCCCCTCCCCCCCCTCATTGTGATGGGAAGAGGATGGGAAGGGAAGTAACAGGGGAAAACGACAAACCATTACGACTATATAGCGTTTGGAAGGGATCTGGATAAGAATTGGGATGGGACGGGGGGGGGGGGGGTAGGGAGGAATGGTGTCAAACCATTTGGACGGTCGGGGATTGAACACCGACCTGCTGAAGCAAGACCGTCGCTCTACCGTCCAGCCCAAGTGCTTCGACGGCAGGGAGAGGAAGCCTGTTAGGGTTTTCGTGGGTTAGGATTTGGTCCCCCTAAGTCCAACGACTTAGGACTCTCCTCATCACGTAACCCACAACAGTTGCTTAACTCCTGGGTACCTGTTCACTGCTACGTTAACAGAGGCACCGTTTGACAATTTCCCAGGATGAAGCACACAACAGTTGCCTAACTTTTGCCCGGGAATCAAACTTGGGTCCTCTCGGTTGTGAGGCGACTCCGCTAACTACTTCCACACAGGCCAGCACGTCAGTCTTATTAGTTCAATAAAAATGTCAGATTCTGACCAGATATATTTACAGTAAATGCCTCACCTTCACCTCCCTGACCTCACCTTCACATCCCTGACCTCACCTTCACCCCCTGACCTCACCTTCACCCCTGACCTCACCTTCACATCCCTGACCTCACCCTCTCCACCTCATCTACAGATTAAGTCTACTCTCATCTTAGTGTTTGTAAACATTTAATATCCAGAAAGAGGAATCCTCAGCCAAGTAATTACCCATTACGCCTGCACCAACAAAATATATGAATTTCCTTCCGTTTGGCTGATTGTAAGCCCTATGTACTTATGGGTGTTTACTTTTGCTGTATGTAATCACTGTATAAGTCAAACTCTTGTCTGCTTATGCATTTTAACATTATATATGTTCGCGTTGTCACTGTCACACAGACATGTTGAATACTTACTTTCATATTAATATAAAATTATACTTCTCCACAGTTCCGCCACCACCACAAAACTGCAAAATATCTGAACCAGTAAAAGGAAAATTACAAGTCCAGTGGAAAGACCCGGACTTTGAGTGTAGCGTTACTAACCACAGTATCGTGTGGACGTGGGACGTGCTGTGGAGTGACGAGGAAGGGTCAGTGGAAACCTTCACCACGTCTAACCAATACACACTGAGTGACGTCACACCCTACTCCAACGTCACTGTTAAGATCAGCTCTGGCAATGACGGAGGCTTCAGTACATCACTAACCTGC
Source organism: Procambarus virginalis (assembly GCA_020271785.1). NCBI lineage: Eukaryota > Metazoa > Arthropoda > Malacostraca > Decapoda > Cambaridae > Procambarus > Procambarus virginalis. The sequence continues at coordinate 43,887,990 of WNGS01164437.1, read as the reverse complement.
TCGCTGGTTACGTCTGAAGATAGTATGTGTTCGTTTTTAACTTTGTTTAGACCATTATACCACTGATCAGCTTTCTTTCCTTGACGTGGTATCATCCAGTCACTTGTCCACCTTCTAACCCCGTGTATGTCTGCTCACCACACTTGTCAGAACTCTCGCCCCGATCGTCAGAATTCCTCACTTAACTTACCAACATTCTCATACGTTCATGGCCACACCAGAGGACTCTGTGGTTCAGTAACTCAGTATGAAGACAACACTAGAGTGTTGAAGTTTTTTTTCAGTGCAGGTTTGTCCTGGACGAGCCGTGTCCATTACCGCACCTTGCAGTCTCTTAAGAGTTAGATTTTTCCCTTTAACACATTTCTCCTTTTTCTCTTCGTCTTTGGAATATATTCTCAAGTATTATTCTACGGAAAAATCATCCAGTCCTAGTCATCCACTATTGCAAAGCCATGATGCATAACGTGATAGCTTTCATCCCTCCAGGTATGTTCAAGCAACCTTTCCTGTAATATATCAATAAGCAATCCCATTATCGTTGATGGCTCGAAATTCACAGCTGGTGTGGGATTTTGGTTGTCATACAAACGCAACATATGAAAGTCATTTTGAGGCAATGTAGTGACTTGAACCAGCGTTCTGGTGATTCCCAGACACCTGCCTTAACAGACTCGGCCATGATGGGCTAAAAGTCGACCAATCCGGAACTCTACTGAATTCACTAAGAGGTTCTGGAGGCCCCGAACTGGGGCCCAACCAGGATTTTACACTCGACCCATCCACACCCTGGCCAACGGTCTGGTGTCTACACTCTTTCGACCCACACAGATCACAGTGAAATCACAATGGCGTGATATATCAATGAAAACATTCCATGAATTCAGTAGAGTTCCGAGATGGTCGACTTTTAGCCCATCGTGGCAGAGACGTTTAAGGAGGTGTCTGGGAATCACCAGAACTTTAGTTCAAGTCACTCCATTGCTTTATAATGATTTTCATTCAAAATTAAACTCCTTATGGTATATATATATATATATATATATATATTATATATATATATAAATATATATATATGTATATATATATATATATATATATATATATATATATAATATATATATATATATATATATATATATATATATATATATATAATATAAATATATATATATGTATATATATATATATATATATATATATATATATATATATATATATATATATATATATATATATATATATATATATATATATGAATGAGATTGAGTGGATGTCTCGTATGCTCTGTGATAAGAGCTGTCTCGTATGTGCCAAAAAGGCCTTCTACAGTTACCTTGATTGTTAGGTTCTTAAGGTCTTCTTATGTTAACTCATTCATCAGTACAGACGTGAAACACTCTCTTTAAGCAATGCAACAATCCAACGCCAATTACATCACTCGAAAATTTGTTCCGTAAACCAAGAACCGTATTTCTACACCATTTTTATTAGTCTAAGCTTATTCACTTTCTATCCATTGTTTCGCATTATATTTTGTGCTAGTTTAAAGCCATATTGGCTTAGCGTTCTGTCCTGATATTAATCTGTACACATTGTTATCGCAGCACCCGGGGCTCCTGTTATCGTGAACACAGCTTCGTATGAAGCTGGCTCAGCGACCCTCACCTGGACACCGCCTGTTGACGCCAACGGAATAATCCTAAATTATAAAATTACTTCCAAGAGTGAGGAAGGTCTTGAGAGAGTTGTCAATGGAACAGAACTCACGACTGTGTTTGAAGACTTGCATCAGTGTGAGGTCTACAGCTTTAGTGTTGCAGCTAGAACTGCAGTAGGGTATGGACCGGAGTCTGCAGACAGCAGTGTTTCCATCTCCGGAAACGGTAAGTTTGCCAGGTTGATATTAGTGTTATATCGTTATTTTAATTAACGATAGCAAGAACTAATGAAGTACCTTTTAAATATGAACTGATGATCTTCTCACATCATATGTCTTGATAAAGTTATCATATAACATACTCTAACGAAATTATCATATCACATGTTCCAAATTTTTTTTTACATAAGAGGCACTGATTATTTAACGAATTAATTAGAAAGCTGCACTGAAACACGTTATTTCACCCCACAGTTACCCTGAAGGAGGCCAGCTGTAGTGATGAAGGCAGTAATGCTAAGATGTGCTGGAGTGCCAACTTCCCACAGTGCCAAGTGTCATACTATAACGTCACCTGGAATGGCACTGTCAAGTGGTCCGACCAATCAGGTGTGTCCTCGATTGACTGTCTAATTGTTATCTTAAAAAAAATGTAATATATTAGTGAAATTTAACTGTGTTGTCAGGTTGTTATAATTTCATTATATAGACCGATGAAAATTTAACATCTTTGTATCAGTGTCTGGCAGCGGTATTTACCTCTGGGAGGGTGTAACTGAGAACTGCTACGTGGTGAATGACTCGGTGCCATTTACGGATTACACCTTGTGTGTCGAGGTGGAGGACCTCACGTCTGAGACCTTCTGCTGCTCCTCGGGCACACCAGAGTCTGGTGCGTCACATCTTATTATACCTTGCAGGAATGCACTTCACTTAGTGGAAGGAAAAATGTGATTTCTTAGATTTACAATAGCAAAGACAACATTAAATTAGGTTTATTCACAAAATATGAATTACATAAAGTTGTGAGCTTGTGTATGTAATATAATAGGGCATGTAAGATGCTTTTACAAGCTTAAATGAGCGTTTTATATGAGTATTATAGTAAATGTAGCTGTTTCTTCAGAGATGTATTTAACTAAAGAAGTTCTGAAGCTCATTTAACCCAAGGATTTATTATTTTTTCCACCCACACACACACACACACACACACACACACACACACACACACACACAGGGGGGCCAGGTAGCCTGGTGGATAGCGTGCAGGACTTGTAATTCTGTGGCGCGGGTTCGATTCCCGCACCCGGCAGAAACAAATGGCAAAGTTTCTTTCACCCTGAATGCCCCTGTTACCTAGCAGTAAATAGGTACCTGGGAGTTAGTCAGCTGTCACGGGCTGCTTCCTGGTGTGTGTGTGTGTGTGGTGTGGAAAAAAAAAAAGTTGTTAGTGTAGTTAGTAAACAGTTGATTGACAGTTGAGAGGCGGGCCGAAAGAGCAAAGCTCAACTTCCGTAAAATACAACTAAGTGAATACAACTAAGTGAATACACACACACACACACACACACACACACACACACACACACATACACACACACACACATAGAAAAGATATGAAGGATTCTAATCAGTAGGAATTCTCTTAGACAACCGATGATTGAAAATAGGGTTCCAAAGAGCTTGTAACAGTTCAACACAGTAGTATCATAAGTGAAAATATAGAGTCTTAAGATATTTACGAAATTTAAGTGTGTTTATGCACAGTCATAATATATATATATATATATATATATATATATATATATATATATATATATATATATATATATATATATATATATATATATATATATAATATATACATTTGTCTCTGATGCAGTTCCAGGACCTCCTGTACTGGAGAACCTTGAGGTAATACAGACAAGCATCACCGTCAGCTGGAGTGAACCCGTTGATAAGAACGGCATCATTAACGGGTACTTGGTCACGTGACCAGTAACAACGGTGACACAGGCAACCAATCAGTGGGACTTATCACCAATTCATATGTGATCCCAGACCTTCTGGCCTGTGAGACCTACAGTGTGACCGTCCAGGCCAGCACGAGTGCAGGATGGGGAGATGAAGCTCCTCCAGAGAATGCAACTATTGCAAATTACCGTAAGTAACTCTGGATAACACTTAGACATTTGCATGCTTGCCATGACCATCTTGGCTGTGCATTTTGGCATATATTAATGCAGTATTAATTATGTGATATGTAAATAATTAGCAGTTTCGGGGAATTTGTGATGGATATGTAAAGTGTAAAGTAAATTGGTGAACAAATAAAACGAAAGTTGTAAGGATTTCTAGTTGAAAGTTGTTAAAGTCTCTCACTTTTTTTTATTTGTTTGTTTGTGTGTGTATTTACTATTTTTATTTACTATTTGTATTTACTATTTGTGCCTGCAGATTCGAGCTATTAATTCTAGTACCCCCGTCTTTTACCGACCCTGTGTGTGTGTGTGTGTGTGTGTGTGTGTGTGTGTGTGTGTGTGTGTGTGTGTGTGTGTGTGTGTGTGTGTGTGTGTGTGTGTGTTGTGTGTTGTGTGTGTGTGTGTGTGGTGTGTGTGTTGTGTGTGTGTGTGTGTATTTAATTTTATACGAATTAACCCGTCAGAAACCTAATGATATTTCACCTGACAGTTCCAGAGTCTGGCCTGAACTGCGTCAACGTGGAGACGCGACAAGTTGAGGTCTCCTGGAGTCTTGTGTCTCCTGATTGTTCCGTGTCAGAGTTCTTCCTGGCCTGGAACACAAGTGTTCTCTGGTCCAGCAGCTCAAGTTAGTTCTCATTGTTGCCAGAATTTAATATTAACAGTAATAACAGCAGTAATAGCAGAAGTAACAGCATTAATAGTTGTATTTGTTGTTGCAAACTATACAAACATGGAATATCTCTAGCAATTGATGCGCATTGAACCGCTTCACTGAATGCTAGCGAATCTATAATAGGAAACATAGATATAGGTCGTTATATAGGAGTTTGTTTATACTTCTCTGTGGGTATAACATTAAACCACGTTTGATTTACAGGTTCCAACACCACTCTGCTTGATGGCGATGTCAACAGCACCGTACTAGCAGACCTGCAGCCGTACACGGAGGTCTCTGTGTGCTTAAGCATTCCAGGCGATGGTCGGGGGGACGTGTGCTGCACCTGCATCACTGGCGAGGAAGGTAGGCGTCTCTCCCTCACTCTCTCCTCTCTTAATTATGAATTAAATGCTACATTCGTTGCAGAAAGGTGAGTTATCAATGGCCCTTGTGTCGTGTTGGGCTTAGAGTCCTTTCAACCACTGGAGGTCTATTACGGCCACCATAATAGTTTACTGACCCATCTGCAAGTATGAACTCAGTGTATATTCATCGTGAATCATCATAATGTTTGGTGTATATATCTCTTTATTTTCCCAGCGTAAAATATTAATACCTGTTGTATTATATTCTTAAGAGTGACAAGTACCTTTTGTAACTGTTAGAGCATCACTGAACTGCAACCAAATATTCACTGTCATGGGGAAAAAATAAAATTAAATCGATTTGTTATAAAAGTAGATTATTTTATATTTTATTTTGAAGTCACTGTCTTGAGGGAAATGTTACCATAGCATTCAATGTTCAGCCGCAGGTGAGCGTCTGCGTGACGCTGAGCTCTGTCGCCGACTCAGATTAGATTATATTAAAAGCTTAATTCGTTAGTGATTTAGATAATTTGCTACAGATGTGTCTTGAGAGAACAGGTGTAAACGATTTTATAAAGTATAATTTAAGCAGTGAAAATTATATTGGAAATATATAGCATAAAATTACAACGACCAGAATTCAATGAGAAAATAACTAAGATTTAATTAATTACGCCTTAACAGAAAAGTTCCCACCTCAACATTTTACCTGTGACGGAGCTCTTGTGTTCTATATTGTCATATACAACCCTTGACTCTCCCACCGTAATGAACCTTGTTACCAACTACACAACGGATCTTGCAAACATTGACGCCCTCAATCTTAACTTTGTTCTGCAACACATTGATCAATACATTTTCATCTGTATACTGGGTGTCCAAAAATGAATAGTTTTTTTATTTATAAGCTTAGCGGTACGCTAACTTTATCATATATTGCCGAGCTAAACTTTTCTTGCTACCTCAGAGTATTTGTCTGATAAATATTTTTTTTAAATCAGCCACTTTCAAAGCCCCACTAACGATCTAATTACTATATCGCAATTTGTTGAGATTAGGATTAATTTCAATGGGTAACCACAGAGAACAACAACACGAAATGCTCGTGAGAAAAGGAAAACTTCTTGCTTTGTTTGGATGGATGGTATAAGAGTCCCATAGTACCCACAGTGTATAGCAGTCCATAGTACCCACAGGGTATACGAGTTCCATAGTGTCCATAGGGTATAGTAGTCCCAAAGTACCCACAGGGTATGGAGGTCCTTCATGTTAACAATAAAGTTCAGTGAGGTACGTTTTTATAGCTAATATATATCGATATTATATATACATTTGTCTCTGGTGCAGTTCCAGGACCTCCTGTACTGGAGAACCTTGAGGTAATACAGGCAAGCATCACCGTCAGCTGGAGTGAACCCGTTGATAAGAACGGCGTCATTAACGCGTACTTGGTCACGTGGACCCGTAACAACGGTGACACAGAGAGCCAATCAGTGGGATCAGACAGCAATTCATATGTGATCCCAGACCTTCTGGCCTGTGAGACCTACAGTGTGACCGTCCAGGCCAGCACGAGTGCAGGATGGGGAGATGGAGCTCCGCTTGAGAATGCAACTATTCCAAATTACAGTAAGTACCTCTGGATAACACTTGACTCACTTATTTGTACTCACATAAGTGAGTACAAATACAATACGTGACTTGTACTCACCTATTTGCTCACCTATTTGTGCTTGCGGGGGTTGAGCTTTGGCTCTTTGGGCCCGCCTCTCAACCGTCAATCTACTGGTGTTCAGATTCCTGAGCCTACTGGGCTCTATCATATCTACATTTAAAACTGTGTATGGTGTCAGCCTCCACCACATCACTGCCTAATGCATTCCACCAGTTAACTACTCTGACATTGAAAAAGTTCTTTCTAACGTCCCTGTGGCTCATTTGGGTACTCAGTTTCCACCTGTGTCCCCTTGTTCGAGTACCACCCGTGTTGAATAGTTTATCCTTGTCTACCCTGTCAATATCCCTGAAAATTTTGTAGGTAGTGATCATGTCTCCCCTTACTCCTCTGTCTTCCAGTTTCGTAAGGTACATTTCCCGTAGCCTTTCCTCGTAACTCATGTCTCTTAGTTCTGGGACCAGTCTAGTGGCCTACCTCTGAACTTTTCCCAACTTCGTCTTGTGCTTGACAAGGTACGGGCTCCATGCTGGGGCCGCATACTCCAGGATTGGTCTTACATATGTGGTATACAAGATTCTGACTGATTCCTTACACAGATTCCTGAATGCTGTTCCGATGTTAGCCAGCCTCGAATATGCCGCAAGCGTAATTATTTTTATGTGGGCTTCAGGAGACAGGTTTGGTGTGATATCAACTCCTAGATCTTTCTCTCTGTCCGTTTCATGAAGTACTTGATCTCCTATTCTGTATCTTGTGTCTGGCCTTCTGTTTCCACCGCCTAGATTCATTACTTTGCATTTACTCGGGTTGAACTTTAGTATCCATTTGTTTGACCATTCATTCAGTCTGTCTAGGTCATCTTGTAGCCTCCTACTATCCTCCTCTTTTTCAATCCTCCTCATAATTTTTGCATCATCAGCAAACATTGAGAGAAATGAGTCTATACTCTCTGGGAGATCATTTACATATATCAGAAACAGTATAGGTCCAAGGACTGACCCCTGCGGGACTCCACTTGTAACGTCTCGCCAATCTGAGACCTCACCCCTCACACAGACTCGTTGCCTTCTGTTGCATAGGTACTCCCTTATCCAATGGAGTACCTTCCCTTTCACTCCAGCCTGCATCTCCAGCTTTTTCACTAGCCTCTTGTGCGGTACTGTATCAAAGGCTTTCTGGCAATCCTAAAATGTGCAGTCTGCCCACCCCTATGTGTGTGTGTGTGTGCGTGCGTATGATACTGAGTGAATGCGTAATTCTCTTCTAATTAACATAATTCACCAACCTAAAATGTTCTTCACCGGACAGTTCCAGAGTCAGGCATGACCTGCACCAACGAGACCAGAAGAGTAGAGATCTCCTGGGGTCTTGCGTCCCCTGAGTGTCCTGGCAGCAACTTTTTCTTGGGCTGGAACACAAAAGTTCTTTGGTCCACCAGCACAAGTAAGTCTTTCTCATTACCATTTACGGAACATTTTGATTAATCTTCTTCCTTACAGTAACAAAACTTAACATAGACTACTGAACGGCTATTTTCTGCACATTGAGTCAAATTACTTTATTTTTATTAGATACTAGCTGTACCCAGCCACACGTTGCTGTGGCTCAGCAACGCATAGGCGTTGCTGAGCCTCAGTAACGTTCTCCTGTCTCCCAGTCCTTCCCACCATTGCCCCCGCCTCCGTCCCCTCGTCCTCCCAACCATTCCTCACTCCCCCGTCCCCTCGTCATCCCAATAATTCCCCACTCCCCCATCCGTTTGTCCTCCCCACCATCTGCCACTCCAGCTTCCCCTCGTCCTCCCTATCATTCCCCACTCCCCCGTCCCCACGTCCTCCTCACCATTACCTCGTCCCCTATCCCCTCATCCTCCCCACCATCCCCAAATCCCATCCTCTCGTCCTCCCCACCATTCCCCACTCCCTCGAACGATGCATTCCCAAATGATCTGATGTTCCCATCATAAAATTGGGAACATCAAATGATCTGAGGTTCCCATCACTGAAATATAAGAACAGGTAAAAAGCAAAATGAAAAACAATTAAAAAATAAAAAAATAAACTATACTCACGAAACGAACGGCATGGTAAACAACACAGCTCAATTCCAAAGTAATGTCACACAAAATCATTAAATTAAAATAAATAAAAATCTATGAAAATTCAAATTGTCAATGCAATAGGAAACATTGAAATGGAATCATAACATGTTTAGTATAGCATGTATTGCTATTACAAGCAACAGATGGCGTTGTTTAAAAAAAAAACATGTTTTTATCTGTCACAGGTGTGGCATCTCTATAGTAGGTAAATAAACATATGCGTGTATTCGAATGGAACATTGTTTCAAAATTTCAGCGCAATTGATGAGGAACGTTCAGAGATTACAGCATGTGTTGCTCTTACGTCCAACAGTTGGCGCTGTTTAAAAAAAAAAACATGTTTTTCCAGACACAGATGAGGCACGTATATAGTAGATATATAAAAAAACACGCGCCTATTCGAATGCAAAGTTGTGTCAAATTTTCAAAGCAATCGGTAAAGAGGTTTCGAAGATTTCCCTCACATGAAAGACACATGAAATACACAGTTTTTCAAAAAAAGCATGTTTTATCCAGTCATATACGTGACATCTATATAATATGTATATAAAACCCCGCTCGGATGCGAATGGAACGTTGTGTGAAAATTTCAAAGCAATCGATAAATAACTTTCGGAGATTAGCGATTTTGAACAAACGAACATTTCCATTTTTATTTTATAGATAATATATTTAATTACATTTTCTTAATAACATTTTGTTAGCCAATTATGTCAGCAAATGCTAAAAATTTGTCTTAGAAAATGAGCAATTTAAATGCTCTTTGAATTATTCAAATGTTGTGGTTATTAGTACTCAGCTGACATGACTCGTCATAGTCATCTTTAGTACCTTCAAAACAATTGTTCTTCAGATGTTTTCCAGCTGATGTAATAAAGTGAGAGGTTTATACTGAATACGTATTTGCGAAGATACTAAAAATAAAGGTAGAGAGAAGAAGAAGAAAAAAAGTAGTAGTAGTAGTAGTAGTTGTTGTAGTTGTTGTTGTTGTTGTAGCAACAGAAATAGCAGTTGTATCAGTAATGAACAACTGTATAAACAATGAATATTTCTAATAAAAAGATTAAAATGCTAAACAGGATGCTAGACATTCACTAATAAAGCATACACATATGTCATCTTTAAATAATTTTATGATACACTTTTCTGTAGGAGTAGAAATAAAACGAGAGACATTTGTTTCACAGGTTCCAACGGCACTCTGCTTGACGGGGATGTCACCAGTGCCGTAATACCAGACCTGCAGCCGTACACAGAGGTCACTGCTTGTTTAAGCATTCCAGATGACCCCCGCGGCAAAGTCTGTTGCACCTGCATTACTGACGAAGAAGGTACGCGTCTCTGCATCACTCTCCCCTGTTAATTATCAGTTATATGCTACTTTCGTTGCAAAAGTGAAAGTGATATCGATTATATTGTATTGTGTATTTAGTATATACATTTGTCTCTGGTACAGTTCCAGGACCTCCTGTACTGTTGAACCTTGAGGTAATACAGGCAAGCATCACCGTCAGCTGGAGTGAACCCGTTGATAAGAACGGTATCATTAACGGGTACTTGGTCACGTGGACCAGTAACAACGGTGACACAGAGAGCCAATCAGTGGGATCAGACAGCAAGGCATATGTGATCCCAGACCTTCTGGCCTGTGAGACCTACAGTGTGACCGTCCAGGCCAACACGAGTGCAGGATGGGGAGATGAAGCTCCTCCAGAGAATATAACTATTGCAAATTACGGTAAGTAACTCTGGTTAACACTTAGACATTTGCATGCTAACCATGACCATCTTGGCTGTGCATGTTGACATATCATGACGCAGTGAACATTTATTATGTAACTTAAATATATGTTTGCTTCGGGTAATATTAACATAAGTCACATTAAGACCATAAAATAATTGGTGGACGACTGGAGCGAAATTTATAAGCAGATTCAAGTAAAATATCATCAGTCTCGCTTGTGTGTGTGTGTGAGTGAGTGTATATTTACTATTTGAGCCTGCATGATTAAGCTGTTAACTCTTGGATCCCGTTTCTCTAACCGTCGGTTGTCTAAGTAACCGACTCCCGACCTATTTTTCCTCTCTCATATCTACTACACATGTTTTTCTCTCTCTCACACACACACACACATCTCCAGGATGCAGCCTGTATCAGTAGTCTAACTCCCAGTTATCTATTTACTACTAGGTGAACAGGCTAATCAAGTGAAAGAAACTGCCCATTTGTTATTGCCTCGACCGGGAATCGAACCCGGGCCTTTAGGACTATGACCTCCAAGTGCTGTCCACTCGGCCACGAGGCCGTGTGTGTGTGTGTGTGTGTGTGTGTGTGTGTGTGTGTGTGTGTGTGTGTGTGTGTGTGTGTGTGTGTGTGTGTGTGTGTGTGTGAAATAGTGAGTCTGAAATATTCATATAATTACCATGAGTCAGAAACCTAATGTCTTTCACCGAACAGTTCCAGAGTCTGACCTTTACTGCATCAACGAGACTCGACAAATTGAGGTCTCCTGGAGTCTTGCGTCCAATGAGTGTCCCGTGTCCGGACTCCTCCTGGCCTGGAACACCAGTGTTCTCTGGTCCAGCACTACAAGTAAGTCCTCATTGTTCCCACCATTGCCATGCATGCAAATACTAAAAACCACAAAGGTTATTTCTTTTTATGGTTTCTCTTACATTGGATTTTAAAAACCTTAAAGCACCGGAATTTTGACGTTGTGGTCGACGGCGTCAAATTTTCAGGGGAGAGAAATGTGAGTACAGGTTGATACAATGGAAGGATATTGTTTTTTCCAGGGAAACACTAGTAACCTGGAAATAACTCTGAAACACTCTTTTTAAGGAACCTCAGCCACTCACGGAATATTGTCATTAATTCCCCATTTTCTCGCTCCCTTTTCTTGAAAGAAAATAAACCTTGACATTAACCAATGTAAAGCAATTTTCTACATCTTGTCTTAAATCATTCACAAAAATATAGCAAATTATAAATTTAAAGGAGCCTTGTTTACACCTTTGTGTGTGTGTGTGAAAATAAAACAAGACATGTTCGACTGCCAGGTTCCAACAGCACTCCGCTTGATGGCACAGCTACCAGTGCCACTCTACCAGACCTGCAGCCAGATACAGAGGTTTATGCGTGTTTAAGCATTCCAGATGATGGCCACAGTAAGATGTGCTGTAACTGCGTCACTCCCGAAGAAGGTAAGAACTGCCGCCTTACTCTCAACTATCTCTTAAATAATATGTTGCCTTAACAGTAAGAGAGGGACGAAGGATGTCCATGGTTAGGTACACATGGACATTGCAAAGCGGATATAGGACTCTGGTTTGTTTTCCGTAGAATAATACTTGAGAATATATTCCAAGTATTATTCAACACACTAGT
>WNGS01164437.1:43854934-43875908 GCA_020271785.1 Procambarus virginalis | reverse complement strand
GTCATGCTTGTATGGAGGTCCTCTTCCCCCCCCCCCTTCCCAGGTCGACTGTTGACTCACTAAGAATGCAACCCCGCAAGAGTGCCGAACTCTTGCAAGATTGCGAGCAGATAAACAAATATACCCAATACAGAAGATGATTTAGTAAGAAAATAAATATTTGAGTAAATAAATCAATGTTTTAGTAAAACTATCAATATTTAGAGTGTTGTTAGCAGATACTTACGGTAATTTACAACAGTTGCATTCTGTGAAGAAGATTGATTCCCCATCCTGCACCTGTGTGGGCCTGGACGGTCACACTGTAGGTGTAACATGAGCAAGGTCTTGGATCACATATGTCCTGCTCTCTGCCCCACTAATTGGTTGTCTGTGACACCGTTGTTACTGGTCCACGTGACCATGTAGTATCAATGATGCCGTTCTTATCAACGGGTTCACTCCAGCTGGCGGTGATGCTTGTCAAGTCTACCACAAGGTTCTCCAGTGCAGGAGGTCCTGGAGCTGTACCAGAGAGAAAATGGTCTAAAACGCTTCAGCGGCTCCTGAGTCCAACACCAAGTCAAGGTCTCTTGTACAGGTTCGGAAGATGAGAGGAATGTCAACACTGTGGAGAAATCCGACAGACCAACTGGAACATTATCTAACACAGTGCACAGTTACAAACACATTAAGATTTCAACTTATTCAACAGAGCAGAAGAAGTTGTTAAACAAGTGGGCAAAAGTTTACTGAAGCGACCATACCAGTCATAAATACTCATACTCCGCCCAAGTAAACAGAAACAAGCAACACTTATGGGCCAGCCAGAGGCTTAGGGCCCGCGCAGGAATATTCCTGCAAACAAAAAAAAAGGCGCTCGATAGCTCTTTCCCGTTGTGTAAGAATGAAGCATTTAATACTTATGTTGGTGTTATTGTCTCAGCGCCAAGGAAGGTGATTGCACATTTTTGAGATTTGTTTATTTATCTATAAATTTAGGCATTTTATAAGGAAATTGCTATAAGGAAAACGGATATATTTCGCGTTGGTTATCCAAAACAAGCGGACCACCAGTTTGAAAAATAACGTGATATTTAAAATTTATGCTCGAGTGATAATGGTGAGCGTATTTGACAGTGATTGCACTTATTTGAAGGAATAAATTTAATTATTTTTTAAGAAAATATCACCAATCTCGAAAACAGAGATTTTTTTCCATTTTAACCAAAACTGATCTGCACTCTGTATATAAGGTTTTCACTTGAAAATTTATTCCGTAAATTAGTAACCCAATTTCCACGCCAAATGTTTAATCTAAGCTTATTCAGTGTGTATCCATTGTTTAATATATTTTGTGTTCACTAAAGACATATTAGCTTAGCGTTCCGTCCTTTTAACCTCTACACATTGTTCTCGCAGCACCCGGGGCTCCTGTTATCGTGAACACAGCTTCGTATGAAGCTGGCTCAGCGACCCTCACCTGGACACCGCCTGTTGACGCCAATGGAATAATCCTAAATTATAAAATTACCTCCAAGAGTGAGGAAGGTTCTACTGGGACTGTGGTCGATGGAACAGAACTCACGACTGTGTTTGAAGACTTGCACGAGTGTGAGATGTACAGCTTTAGTGTTGCAGCTAGAACTATAATTGACTGGGGACCGGAGTCTGAAGAAAGCAGTGTTGTCATCTCCGGAAACGGTAAGTTTGCCAGAATAATATAATGGTTCACTTGGGCACTACGATAATGGACCAGGACGGACCGACACGTCGTCGTTTCTTCATTTTGTGGTGTGATGTTTGGTCATTATATCTTCAGCCCCGTTATTGTGACTCATCGTCTGCGTAGGCGTCTGAGACCGCCCACCCCAGGACCGGGAGACAGAGGCCCGGTCAACTTTACCACAGACAGCCTTTATTAGAAAGGCTTCTAGATGGCTGTCCGCGGCATAGTTGGTAGAGCTTCTTTCTCCCGCTCCTGGGGTCGGTGGTTCGAGACTTCTAGTGCCCAAGTGTTTGAAATTTTATTATCCTCAGTACTGTGGTTGACATTCTATATAAATAAAAATGGAAATGTTCGTTTGTTCAAAATCGCTAATCTCCGAAAGTTCTTCATTGATTGCTTTGAAATTTTCATACAACGTTCCATTCGCATCCGAGCGGGTTTTTATATACATACTATATAGATGTCACGTCTCTGACTGGAAAAAACATCCTTTTTTTGAAAAACTTCCTTCCGTTAGGTCATAAAGGGAGCCGGCCTCGGGTGAAAGGGGACTGTGACGATCTCTGTCTGGAAACTATAGATGCGGGGCTGGGATGTTCACCTCCAGGGGCTCGTGCAGCCCAGGCTCAGGAGGCTGGGGTCGTTCTTGCCCTTGCTGGGGTGGTTTTTCTCCTGTCACGACCACGGCGGGCTCCGGGTTTGGAGTCCCTATGTCTTCTTTTACCAACTTCGAGGTTAACCCCGGAGCTGGAGCCCCTTGGGTAGCTCGTTGTTGCCTTCAACCTCGTTCTGACGGTTCCTGTGACGGCGCCGAAACCAATTGTATTGGCGTTTGCCTTTCCATTGGAGACTTTCGGCACCTTGGAGAGAGGGGGGGAGGGACCTGCTGCATGGGTGACAGCTTCTCCCACGCATCAACCTACCATGGCTTTGCGCCGTGGAGAGGCCACTCTAGACCGACAACCAGAGCGCAACTCTATAGTCTCCTGAGACTGATGAATGCCTACTTGTAGTAGGCACTACTACTAACCATCTTATCTATACACAGTCTTCAACCCTCTAACTATCTATACTACACACGACCATCCTCGTTACCAACCTCGATCAACTACTTGAACTGGTCGGTACAGCGGAGATCTCGCTCGTTTCATGCAGGTCGGCGCTCGATCCCTGTTGATTTAAGAGAGTGGGGACCATTCCTTCCCTCTGTCCCCATCCCATGTCATTGTCCTCATACACCTTCTAAGTGATATATAGTCATAATGGCTTAGTGCTTTCTCCTCATAAATACCTTACCTTTCCTCATTACCAATCATCACTACATACTGTCCTTACCACAGTAATCATTATCGCTGTCTTTCTCCCTCTTCACCACCTTCCCAACCCTCCACCACCTTATCTACCCTTCACCACCTTCCCTACCCTTCACCACCTTCCCTACCCTTCATCACCTTCCCTACCCTACACCACCTTCCCTACACTTCATGTTTCGCAAAAAATGCTGGATGAATCTTAGTCAAAATTGTGTCTAGAATTTTAAGCAATTAGAAGACGGTTTCAAAGAGTGCATAGACGCCAACCTCGACTCTTCCTATGACCATCCCCCAACAACCACCAGTCACCCTTCAAAGTTTGGTCTGACTAGCTGTTAGTCCCAAACGTCTGGCCTCCTAACGCGGACAAACATTTTCGTCTATATTAGCAGATTTTTAGTTCTCTGTAAGCGCTGTACCAGCCAAATTCTTTCTTACTGAAAGATATAAACTCGTAATATATTCGTACTGTCACTGCCACTGAAGACATTTAGATATTTAATTTTTATATTGATTTTGAATCATTATATTTCTCCACAGTGCTGCCGCCACCACCACAAGATTGCGAAATATCTGAACAAGTTAAAGGAACAGTACAAGTCCAGTGGAATGACCCGGACTTTGAGTGTAGCGTTACTAACCACAGTATCGTGTGGACGTGGGACGTGCTGTGGAGTGACGAGGAAGGGTCAGTGGAAACCTTCACCACGTCTAACCAATACACACTGAATGCCATCACACCCTACTCCAACGTCACCGCTGAGATCAGCGCCGGCAATGACGTAGGCTTCAGTACATCACTAACCTGCTCGCTGGTTACGTCTGAAGATAGTACGTCTTCTTTGTTGAAGTTGTCGTATTTGTTTGATGATATCACAGCACTGATTGATGGTGCTTCACTGCCTCCCCGGCTTGGTGCCTTCTTTTGTTAATTTCTTACACACCTTCAGCCTTCTCACCTTGATGTGTTGGTCTCATAAAAGACTTTTCAACCCTCAACCTTTATTTACTTCTCAAATCTCGTCAAAATACCGATGCAAAGTCATATTGAATATTTTAATTTAACTAAATTGGCTTTGTCGTAATTTAATTTCAATGTTTCTTCAGTTATTCTGATATATGTGAAATAATTTAATAATAACTTTGCCACGTAGGATAGTTTCACCAATTATATTCCCATTTATGGTATGTTCATCACTGTGCCAAATATAATAATTCACCAATCATTCTGTAATTTATAACATATTTTTCCAGGTATTTTGACACATATATGATATATTTTGCAGGGATATACACTGCCATAGATAATATATTTAAGATTTAACAATAAGTGTTCATTTATCCTAACATTGTGTCCCTCATACACTCAGTATAACTTACTGTACCATTGTCTCCCTCACACATCCAGTATAACTTACTGTACCGTTGTCTCCCTCACACACTCAGTATAACTTACTGTACCGTTGTCTCCCTCACACACTCAGTATAACTTACTGTACCATTGTCTCCCTCACACACTCAGTATAACTTACTGTACCGTTGTCTCCCTCACACACTCAGTATAACTTACTGTACCATTGTCTCCCTCACACACTCAGTATAACTTACTGTACCGTTGTCTCCCTCACACACTCAGTATAACTTACTGTACCATTGTCTCCCTCACACACTCAGTATAACTTACTGTACCATTGTCTCCCTCACACACTCAGTATAACTTACTGTACCATTGTCTCCCTCACACACTCAGTATAACTTACTGTACCGTTGTCTCCCTCACACACTCAGTATAACTTACTGTACCATTGTCTCCCTCACACACTCAGTATAACTTACTGTACCATTGTCTCCCTCACACACTCAGTATAACTTACTGTACCATTGTCTCCCTCACACACTCAGTATAACTTACTGTACCATTGTCTCCCTCACACACTCAGTATAACTTACTGTACCGTTGTCTCCCTCACACACTCAGTATAACTTACTGTACCATTGACTCCCTCACACACTCAGTATAACTTACTGTACCATTGTCTCCCTCACACATCCAGTATAACTTACTGTACCATTGACTCCCTCACACACTCAGTATAACTTACTGTACCGTTGTCTCCCTCACACACTCAGTATAACTTACTGTACCATTGACTCCCTCACACACTCAGTATAACTTACTGTACCATTGACTCCCTCACACATCCAGTATAACTTACTGTACCATTGTGTCCCTCACACACTCAGTATAACTTACTGTACCATTGACTCCCTCACACACTCAGTATAACTTACTGTACCATTGTCTCCCTCACACATCCAGTATAACTTACTGTACCATTGACTCCCTCACACACTCAGTATAACTTACTGTACCGTTGTCTCCCTCACACACTCAGTATAACTTACTGTACCATTGACTCCCTCACACACTCAGTATAACTTACTGTACCATTGACTCCCTCACACATCCAGTATAACTTACTGTACCATTGTGTCCCTCACACACTCAGTATAACTTACTGTACCATTGACTCCCTCACACACTCAGTATAACTTACTGTACCATTGTCTCCCTCACACATCCAGTATAACTTACTGTACCATTGTGTCCCTCACACACTCAGTATAACTTACTGTACCATTGTCTCCCTCACACATCCAGTATAACTTACTGTACCGTTGTCTCCCTCACATATGAGTAAAGGGCCCTGCTGAAGGTCTACCGGCCCATGAGAGGCAGTTCCATTTATTCTCAACAAAACTCATATATATGTTTAACCTTCACTTGAAATAACTCGGCAATCTCACGCCTACTTTGTAATCCTGCAATTTGTTCCATATATCAACATCCAAATTTTAATAGTGTATCTTTATTCAGTTTGTTTACAGAATTTTAAAATTATTCAATTTGTAGCCATTGTTTAGTGTTCTATTTTGTGTTGATTTAAAGCCATATTGGATTAGCGCTCCGTCCTGATAATTATCTGTACACATTGTTATCGCAGCACCCGGGGCTCCTGTTATCGTGAACACAGCTTCGTATGAAGCTGGCTCAGCGACCCTCACCTGGACCCCGCCTGTTGACGCCAATGGAATAATCCTAAATTATAAAATTACCTCCAAGAGTGAGGAAGGTTCTACTGGGACTGTGGTCGATGGAACAGAACTCACGACTGTGTTTGAAGACTTGCATCAGTGTGAGGTCTACAGCTTTAGTGTTGCAGCTAGAACTGCAGTAGGATATGGACCGGAGTCTGAAGAAAGCAGTGTTTCCATCTCCGGAAACGGTAAGTATGCCAGAATAATATAATGGCTCACTTGGGCACTACGATAATGGTCCAGGACGGACCGACACGTCTTCGTTTCTCCATTTTGTGATGTGATGTTTGGTCATTACATCTTCAGCCCCGTTATTGTGACTCATCGTCTGCGTGGGCGTCTGAGACCGCCCACCCCAGGACCGGGAGACAGAGGCCCGGTCAACTTTACCACAGACAGCCTTTATTATAAAGGGTTCCAGAAGGCTGTTCGTGGCATAGTTGATAAAGCTTCTGTCTCCCGCTCCTGGGGTCGGCGGTTCGAGATTCCTAATGCACAAGTGTTTGAAATGTTATTATCCACAGTACTGTGGTTGGCAATTTACACACAAATATATACTATACTTCAACCCTCAAACTATCTGTATTACACACGACCATCCTCGATACCAACCTTTTTTTTTTCTTTTGAGATATATACAAGAGTTGTTACATTCTTGTACAGCCACTAGTACGCGTAGCGTCTCGGGCAGGTCCCTGGAATACGATCCCAGACGCGAAGAATCGTTTTTTTCATCCAAGTACACATTTTACTGTTGAGTTAAACAGAGGCTACAGTTAAGGAATTGCGCCCAGTAAATCCTCCCCGGCCAGGGTACGAACCCATGACATAGCGCTCGCGGAACGCCAGGCGAGCGTCTTACCACTACACCACGGAGACTGACGCAACTACCTCGTGCAACCTCGTGCAACTACTTGGACTGATCGGCACAATGGAGGTCTTGCTCACTCTTGCAGGTCGGCGTTCGATCCCCGTTGGTCCAAGAGGATGGGCACCATTCTTTCCCTCTGTTCAATCTCATGTCCCTGTCCTCATACACCTTCCAAGTGCTATATAGTCATAATGGCTTAGTGCTTTCTTCTCATGATTATCTTACCTTTCCTCATTACCAACCATCATCACTACATACTGTCTTTACCACAGTAATCATTATCACTTTCTTTCTCCCTCTTCACCACCTACCCTACCCTTCATCACCTTCCCTATTCTTCACCACCTTCCCTACCCTTCATCACCTTCCCTACCCTTCACCACCTTCCCTACCCTTCACCACCTTCCCTACCCTTCATCACCTATCCTACCCTTCACCACCTTCCCTACTTTCCCTACCCTTCACCACCTTCCCTATCTTCACAACCTTCCATACCCTTCATCACTTTTATTTATCCCTGTCACCATCTTCAATACTCATCATTAATAAACAACGTAAGACAAACGAGCATTTAATCATATTTAGCATAAAGTGCTTAATTAAATTTAGACAAAATTGTTTCTGAAACTTCGAGAATTTAGAAGACGGTTTCAAAGAGTACAAAGGGTTCAACCTCGACTCTTCCTATGACCATCCCCAACAACCACCAGTCATCCTTCAAAGTTTGGTCTGACTAGCCGTTAATCCCAAACGTCTGGTCTCCTAACGCGGAAAAACATTTTCGTCTATCTTAACAGATTTTTAGTTCTCTGTAAGCGCTGTACCAGCCAAATTCTTCCTTACTTATAGATATAAACTCGTAATATATTCATACAGTCACTGCCACTGAAGACATTTGGATATTTAATTTTTATATTGATTTTGAATCATTATATTTCTCCACAGTGCTGCCGCCACCACCACAAGATTGCGAAATATCTGAACAAGTTAAAGGAAAAGTACAAGTCCAGTGGAAAGACCCGGACATTGAGTGTAGCGTTACTAACCACAGTATTGTGTGGACGTGGGACGTGCTGTGGAGTGACGAGGAAGGGTCAGTGGAAACCTTCACCACGTCTAACCAATACACACTGAGTGACGTCACACCCTACTCCAACGTCACCGCTGAGATCAGCGCCGGCAATGACGTAGGCTTCAGTACATCACTAACCTGCTCGCTGGTTACGTCTGAAGATAGTACGTCTTCTTTGTTGAAGTTGTCTTATTTGTTTGATGATATCACAGCACTGATTGATGGTGCTTCACAGCCTCCCCGGCTTGGTGCCTTCTTTTGTCAATTACTTACACACCACTGGTCAGCCTTCTCACCTTGATGTGTTGGTCTCATACAAAAAAATCAACCCTCAACCTTTGTTTACTTCTCAAATCTCGTCAAAATACCGATGTGAAGTCATATTGAATATTTTAATTTAACTAAATTGGCATTGTCGAAATTTAATTTCAATGTTTCCTCAGTTATTCTGCATTATGTGAAATATTTTACTAATCATATTGCCATGTATGATAATTTCATCAATCATTGTTAAGTATGATATATTTCACCAGTCATTCTGTAATATATGTATGAACATATAATGTATTTAACCATTGTCTCCCTCACACACTCAGTATATCTTAATGTACTATGGACTCCTTCACATCAAAGTAAAGGACTCTGCTGAAGGTATACGGCCCATGAGAGACAGTTCCATTTATACTCCGCAAAATTCATATATATATGTCTAACCTTCACTGGAAATAATCCAGCCATCTCACGCTTACTTTGTAAACCTGTAATTTGTTCCTTTTATCAACATCTTAATTTCAATAGTATTTCTTTATTCAGGTTGTTTAAAGAATTTGAAACTTGGCAAATTTAATAATTATACAAATTGAATTAGTGTTCTATTTTGTTTTGGTTTAAAGCCATATTGGCTTATCGTTCCATCCTGATAATTACTTCTACACATTGTTATCGCAGCACCCGGGGCTCCTGTTATCGTGAACACAGCTTCGTATGAAGCTGGCTCAGCGACCCTCACCTGGACCCCGCCTGTTGACGCCAATGGAATAATCCTAAATTATAAAATTACCTCCAAGAGTGAGGAAGGTTCTACTGGGACTGTGGTCGATGGAACAGAACTCACGACTGTGTTTGAAGACTTGCATCAGTGTGAGGTCTACAGCTTTAGTGTTGCAGCTAGAACTGCAGTAGGATATGGACCGGAGTCTGAAGAAAGCAGTGTTTCCATCTCCGGAAACGGTAAGTATGCCAGAATAATATAATGGTTCACTTGGGCACTACGATAATGGTCCAGGACGGACCGACACGTCTTCGTTTCTTCATTTTGTGATGTGATGTTTGGTCATTATATCTTCAGCCCCGTTACTGTGACTCATCGTCTGCGTGGGCGTCTGAGACCGCCCACCCCAGGACCGGGAGACAGAGGCCCGGTCAACGGTACCACCAACAATCTTTATAAGAAAGGCTTCTAGATGGCTGTCCGCGGCATAGTTGGTAGAGCTTCTTTCTCCCCCTCCTGGGGTCGGCGGTTCGAGACTCCTAGTGCCCAATTGTTTGAAATTTTATTATCCAAAGTACTGTGGTTGGCAATATATATATATATATATATATATATATATATATATATATATATACACACACATATATATATATATATATATATATATATATATATATATATATATATATAACTGTAACCATCTTAACTTTACACAGTCTTTAACCCTCTAACTATCAATACTACACACGACCATCCTCGTTACCAACCTCGCCCAACTATTTGGACTGGTCGGTACAGCGGAGGTCTTACTCGCTTCTTGCAGGTCGGCGTTCGATCCCCGTTGGACCAAGAGGTTGGGCACCATTCCTTTCCTCTGTCCCCATTCCATGTCTTTGGCCTCATACTCCTTCAAAGTGATATATAGTCATAATGGCATAGTGCTTTCATCTTATAATTACCTTACCTTTCTTCATTACCAACCATCATCACTATATACTCTCTTTACCACAGTAATCATTATCACTGTCTTTCTCTTCACTACCTTCTTTACCCTTCACCACCTTACCTACCCTTCACCACCTTCCTTACCCTTCACCCTACTTTTCACCACCTTCCATACCTTCATAACTTTCTATTCATCCCTGTCACCATCTTCAATACATTTAATCATGTTTAGCCTAAAATTCTGGATTAATCTTGGTCAGAGTTGCGTGTGGAATTTTGTAAAACTAGAAGTTGGTTTCATAGAGTACATAGGGGTCCACCTCGACCCTTCCTATGACCATCCCCCAACAACCACCAGTCATCCTTCAAAGTTTGGTCTGACTAGCCGTTAGTCCCAAACGTCTGGCTTTATGAAGAGAACAAACATTTTCGTCTATATTAGCAGATTCAGATTTTTAGTTTTCTGTGAGCGCTGTATTAGCCAAATTCTTGCCTGCTTATAAACATTAACCAGTAATATATTCGCGCTGTCACTGCCACAGCAAACATTTGGAAATTAAATTTGTATATTGATTTTGAATCATTATGTTTCTCCACAGAGCAGCCACCACCACCACAAGATTGCGAAATATCTGAACAAGAAAAAGGAACAGTGCAAGTCCAGTGGAAAGACCCGGACTTTGCGTGTGGCATTACCAACCACAGCGTCGTGTGGACATGGGACGTGCTGTGGAGTGACGAGGAAGGGTCAGTGGAAGCCTTCACCACGTCTAACCAAAATACACTCTATAATGTCCAATTCTACACCAACGTCACCGCTGAGATAAGAGCCGCCACTTACGGAGGCTTCAGTACACCATTATTTTGCTGGGTGGTTACGTCTCCAGATAGTAGGTTTAATTGGTCTTTATTTGTTTGATTATGTCATCATGCCACTGAGCTTTCTCACCCTAACTTGCCGGTCTCGTCAACACCATTGTCAACCTTGTATCCCTTGCTTGTAGTAGGCATCTGGCAATCCCGTGGGGTTATGGAGTTGTACTCCTGGATGTCTAGTTGTTGTAGTCTAGTTGGATGCAACGCCTGCTGTAGCTGTGAAGACCAACCCGAGAATGACTGTCTCGACTGCAGCAAGCGCAAATAAAAGCTGAAGCGGGTGCGTCTGACAGTGGTCGAAACCTCCTGTGAAGTCAATTATCCTCCGCCTGCTTCTTCAGTTCATCCTCGAATTGCTGGAGTCCCTTCTGTACTTTGCATCTCCAGGCAAATCTGTCCGCAACTGCTGCCTCCCAAGTGTTGATGTCGATGTTCATCTGCTTGAGGTCACGTTTACAGGCGTCTTTGAAACGCAGCTGAGGTCTTCTGGTGGGTCTCCTTCCTGATGACAGTTCTCCATACAAGAGGTCCTTCGGTATGCGGTCATCTTCCATGTGTGTGACATGTCCCGGCCATCGCATGCGTCTCTGCTTCAGGAGAGTGAACATTGAAGGGACTCCTGTTCTCTCGAGTACTGTGTTGTTGGTGACGTGGTCTTTTCACGTGATGTCAAGAATGCGTCTCAGGTTCTGCATGTGAAAAGTATTGAGCCGTCTCTCCTGGCGAGAGTGCAGGGTCCAGGATTCCGAGCCGTAGAGAAGTGTACTCATCACACATGCCATGTAGACTTGTGCCTTGGTGTGCACTGTCAGTTTGACATTTTCTCAAACGCGCTTCGTGAGCCTGGCCAGTATTGTTGCGGTCTTCCCGATACGCCTGTTGAGCTCAGTGGGAAAGGGTGACTGAGATTGTGGAGCCCAGGTACACAAACTATTGAACTCCCTCCAGCACATAGTCTGCGACGTTTATACAGGGTAGCTCACTGACGTCTTGTCCCATCACCTGTGTCTTCTTCAGGCTGATTGTCAGGCCGAATGTGGAGCAGACTGCGGCAAAGCGGTTGAGTAACTGCTGCAGGCCTTTTGCTGCGTGTGTGGTGATCGCTGCGTCGTCGGCGAAGAGGAACTTTCGTCTTTGCTCGGAGTCTGGATAGGTTATAAAGTTTTCCATCAGATCTTGTACGGAGATAGATGCCCTCTGGTTGTTCCAAAGGCATGCTTGACGAGGATCGCGAAGAAGATGCCGAACAGGGTTGGAGCAAGAACGCACCCTTGTTTAACACCACTGTTGATGTTGAATGGTTCAGAAGTTGAGCCGTCGTACATGACTGTTCCCTTCATGTCCTGTGGAACGATTGTATCATACTGAGTAGGGTGGGTGGACAGCCAATTTTGACCAAGATCTTGAAGAGTCCATCCTTGCTCACGAGGTCGAAGGCCTTTGTAAGGTGAATGAAGGCGATATTCAAGGCTTTTCTCTGCTCCCTGCACTTTTCTTGAAGCTGTCACAGGGAGAACACCATGTCAGTGGTCGACCTCTCTGTTCGGAAACCACACTATGACCCACGGTACACTCTTTCAGCAAGAATCTGAAGCCTGACCAAGACGACCCTGGCGAAGAGTTTGCCGACGACGCTGAGGAGGGAGATGCCGCGATAGTTGTTGACATCGCTTCTGTCATCTTTAATTTTGTAGAGAGTGATGATGTTTGTATCTTTCATGTCTTGTTGCACCGAGCCATCCCTCCAGCACTGGCACAGAAGTTCATGAAGCTCAGTTTTAAGTGTTCCACGAGCGCACTTGAGAATTACAGGTGGAATCCCGTCGTCTCCTGGAGCCTTCCCTGAGGAAAGTGAATCCATTGCTTTCTCAACTTTTTCCAGTCACTTCAAGGTCAAGTTCTTACATGATGGGCAGGCACTCGATTGCTTCCAAGGCTTCTACACTGACCAAGTTCTCTCTGGAGTAGAGTTCAGAGTAATGTTCCACCCAGCGATTCATCCGTTGATCACGGTCTTTAATGATCTCTCCAGTGGCTGACTTCAGAGGAGCCGTCCTGTTTTGTGTAGGGCCTGTTGCTTGTTTGATCCCTTCGTACATGCCTCTTATGTTGCCGACAGTGGCCGCAGTCTGGATGCCGGAACAGAGTCGGAGCCAGTAATTGTTAGCACAGCGCTTCGTAGTTTGTTGAACTCTACGGCGGGCAGTACGGAGGGCCAGTAGGTTCCTTTCTGAGAGCAGGTTCTTGTAGGATGAGAGAGCTCGTCTCTTTTTACCTCTACGAGGGGTAATAGTTCCTTTGCACTGGCCTCGAACCAATCTGCTGACTTGTTCTGCCTCTTACCGAAGGTGGACATGGCAGTATTGAAAATAGTGCCCCTGAGATGTGACCACCTCTCACTTGCACTATCGCAGGGTGGTACAGGAAGGGCATTTACCAGCGCAGCAGTGAATTCCTCTACCTTGTGAAGGTCACGGGTCTTGTTTACATTAATGCGTGGTCTTGCTTCGTTCTTTGCTCCAAGCCCCAGCTTGGTGTCGAAGAAGGAATTGGTGATGCAGAGATCATGACAACAGCTGAACTCCAGGAAGCGCTGCCTACTCTCATTCATCTTCTCAAATCCAAACTGGCCCAGGCAGGAAGGCCAAGAGCTGTGATCAGAACCAACTCTTGCATTAAAGTCTTCCAGGAATAAGACTGGCTCTTGTTGAGGTATGTCTCTGAGAGTTAGGCCGAGGTCATCATAGAACTCATCCTTCGCTTCGGTAGAGGAGGTCAGTGTTGGTGCATAGGCGTTGATAAGGCTGACCATTCCTGCTGCTGTATGAAGCTGAAGTTTGATGATCCTTGCAGACCCCTCCGTGGGCAGTACTATGGACCCTAACAACCTGTTCCTGATTGCAAAGGCAATGCCATGCTCCCTTACCTCTTCTGGTGGTTTGCCCTGCTAGAAGGTAAAGTCCTTCTCCTGTATGTTGCCGGTTGCGGGCAGACGTGTCTCCTGCAGGGCGACTATGTCCATCTGGAGCCTGCGTAGTTCAATGTTGATCACAGCCGTCTTGCGGGCGTCGTTCACTACCAGTAGATCTTCCGAGAGGCCTGGTGTCATGGTCCTTACATTCCACGTGCCCAGTTTGAGAGTTGGGTGGCTCTGTGTTTGTTTTCTTTTGCCTGGTGCATGGGTTGACGATCCGCTTATTGGATTGTGGCCTAAGCCCCACGCACCCAGTGGAGCAGGTGGACCATGGCGGGACAGCACGTTATTGGCTGGGGGCTGCCCAGCTTGAGGCAGGCGGTAGCTGTCCTATGAAATCGGATGATTTCTCGCACCGACGGAAGCAACCCCTGGCGCCTCACTCTACGACAATTGAGCGGTAGGCTTATCACCGGTAACTGACGCTTCCCCTGTTGAGCCATCGCCAAGGCGATGCTGGAGTATCCTCTCCAGGGCACATGCCTGGTCAGTAATTATGGAGAACTGACTGTTNGTCTTTACAAGTGTCTTGGTCTTCACAAGAGTTTACCACTTGTGTCAGTCTACAGAAGAGTGTACCTCTGATTGTGAATGTGGAAGAGGCATCCTCAGACGATAGATAGCTTTGAGCTATGGAAATTCTTCGTCTCCAAACAGTGATCAAAAACAACCAGAAATCGCTCACTTAGTGAAACGTGGCGAAATATTACCGTAGACTTAATCGAGCTCCTCTATGACATTTCGCCTCTTCATGACTATCCTTCCTGTGTGATGGGGATTTTTAGCATACGTATAGTTTATTGACACACTCTATACTCCCCTTCATATAGTCTAGAGTAGCTGCACAAATGCAGATGTATCTAATTGTGTTAATACAAAAAAATTCTGATATCCTCGTAGCGCATCCAACGTTTGTACTGTAGACTACTGATCACATGGTCCTGTATTAACCCATCTACGAGGTGGGGATTTTTTTAGCACCAAATTGTTAAGTTCTTAACACACTACGAGACCCTTCATATATTCTAGGGTTAACTACATAAATGCCTTTGTACCTCGTTAATTAATTGTTTAATTATCCCTTGTGCAATATACCTTACTATGTAAGGATAAGGATAAGGGCGAACAATAAACCAGCCGCTACTAGCGGCGACAATCAGCCTTATCTGATTGGCCAGTTACAGTTCCAAGGCGCCAGTCCTCATTAACAGATATCCGGTTTTCCCGGAGATGTTATGCAACCATCGTCCGTGTTTATCAGTCCTTTCCACAGGTATCTAGAACTCTTCCCTCCTCCGGCCCGCACACAACCGCCCTCACCCACCTTACTCATCTCTCCCAACTTCATCATCAACACTACAACACTTTTAATTTCTGGAACATCTTGAATGATGTTGTAATTATCGCGACATATCATGTATCAATCAAATAAATGTGAATTGTATGTGGATATATAATCGGGGCGCTGATATCCGACTACGTCAGATGTAGACTAGGTGAATGGTGGGGGTAGTGATGGTGGTGTGAGTGATGGTGATGGTGGTGTGAGTGATGGTGGAGGGGATGGTTGAGTGGGTGATGGTGATGATGGTAGTGAGTGCAGGTGACGGAGGAGCGGCGACAGAGCCGCGTGGCACATCTCAGGCACTCACACAGAGTGCCCATGATAGGTGTTCTCGGAAGGTGACCTTTAGCACAGTTGCCAGTGTTTCTTACTGCATTATCAAGCCCGTGCGAACTTTTTATTGATAAGTCCCTTACCATCTTGCGCCGCACCCACGCCCATCTACGCAACTTTCAACACAAGTTGGTAAGGCGGGGCTTGGAGCTGATACTCGACCTTGCAAGCACATCTAGGTAAGCGCATACACATACACACACACAGGTGGAAACTGAGTACCCAAATGAGCCACAGGGACGTTAGAAGGAACTTTTTCAGTGTCAGAGTAGTTAACAGATGGAATGCATTAGGCAGTGATGTGGTGGAGGCTGACTCCATACACAGTTTCAAATGTAGATATGATAGAGCCCAGTAGGCTCAGGAATCTGTACATCAGTTGACTGACAGTTGAGAGGCGGGACCAAAGAGCCAAACCGCAACCCCCGCAAGCACCAATAGGTGAGTACAAATAGGTGAGTACACATACACACATATGCACACACACAAAAAAACACACACACACACTCACACACACACACACACACAGTGTGTAACAGTTAGTAACAGTAGAGCCGGTGGCCGAGAGGACAGCACGCTATACACGTGATCCTGTGGTCCCGGGTTCGATCCGGGCGCCGGAGAGAAACGATGGGCAGAGTTTCTTTCACCCTATGCCCCTGTTACCTAGCAGTAAATAGGTACCTGGGAGTTAGTCAGCTGTCACGGGCTGCTTCCTGTTGTGTGTATGTGTGTGGTGTGGAAAAAAATAGTAGTAGTACAAACAGTTGACTGACAGTTGAGAGGCGGGCCGAAAGAGCAGAGCTCAACCCCTTCAAGCACAACTAGGTGAATACATAGTACCGTGAATTTATAGTTTATAGAAGTGACCCTTTCCCCGATAATTGTCAAAAGTTTTGAAGTTCCCGCCACGCCGACACGTGGCAGATGACCAAGATGGTGGCCAACAAAACCCAGAGTTTTTCCTAAATCATAAAATAAACATAATGTTGTATTGATTGTGTTGTATTGTATTTAGACCAAACTCATTTTAATGAGTTTGGTCTAAATAGAAACATTTATATCTTTTCTTAAAAATTACATGTCAACACTCATTAAAGCTCTGTAATGTTTAAAAAAGTTTAATTAGGGTTATTGGCTGTCTTTCCGGACGAACAAAAACACATCAGTGAATACTACCCCATAAGCACTTGGATCCCTCCCGATTGGTCCCGGGTCTGACTCTCGGGCAGGGCTTTAGGGGTCCGTTCCTCTCAACTGATGCCTCTACTCACCTAGCATTAAGTAGGTACCTGGGAGCTATGGAACTGTTGTGGTTTGCATTTTGGGAAAGGTTAGTCATTGGCCTAGGTAGGCGTAGCTTTTTTGCAAGTCAACGTTCGAGCCCCGAGGGTCCAAGTTGTTAGGCACTGTTCCTTTACCCCGTTTTCATATCCCAGCATTTATCCTATCCTCCCATCCCATCTCTAATCCTGTTCTCACATCCCAGCCCTAATCCTGTCCTCACATCCTAGCCCTAATCATGTCCTCACATCCTAGCCCTAATCCTGTCCACATATCTCTTCCAAGTGTAGAATAGTCATATTGTCCAAGCGCTTTCGCCTGATAACCCCCCTTAGCTTACACGACTAAGGTGATGGGGTAGAGTGAATTACGTGGGTCGCAGGTCGGATCGCCGCCAGAGGTCACAGATAGGCTGCGGTAATCAGATCAAAGGTTGTTATGGCCGGGGAGTCAACGACATGAGTGACCAAAGGGGCATGATGAACAAGGCAGAGAGTTGTGAGTATATGTTAACAGAGTAACTCGTAACTCGTGGAATTGGTCTTTATGTCAATTACAGGTCGGTAGAGGAAAGGCCGTGGTTCGCCGTTCGATGCCCGATTGTCCAAGTGAATGGTTAACGTGTTTTTGCTCCGTGTCTTCATATCTGAGCTGCTTGTCCTCATGTTCCAACTTTTTGTCTTCGAATCCAAGCTCTTTGTCCTCAGCTCAACATTCTCACTAATAATTAGTTTACCTCGCCTCGCCGCCTCACAGCTACCTCGCCTCACAACTACCTCGCCTCGCCGCCTCACAGCTACCTCGCCTCGCCGCCTCACAGCTACCTCGCCTCGCCGCCTCACAACTACCTCGCCTCACAACTACCTCGCCTCGCCGCCTCACAGCTACCTCGCCTCGCCGCCTCACAGCTACCTCGCCTCGCCGCCTCACAGCTACCTCGCCTCGCCGCCTCACAGCTACCTCGCCTCGCCGCCTCACAGCTACCTCGCCTCACAACTACCTCGCCTCGCCGCCTCACAACTACCTCTCCTCGCCGCCTCACAACTACCTCGCCTCGCCGCCTCACAGCTACCTCGCCTCGCCGCCTCACAACTACCTCGCCTCACAACTACCTCGCCTCGCCGCCTCACAGCTACCTCGCCTCGCCGCCTCACAGCTACCTCGCCTAGCCGCCTCACAGCTACCTCGCCTCACAACTACCTCGCCTCGCCGCCTCACAGCTACAACACACAACACAACACTTGTCCTCGCCGGTGAATCCAACACCACTATTAATTTACAACCCGACTGTTTTGTTTACTAGTTACGCCGTCATCATATCCTAAGTAATAAATTATTAAGGATTATTGTTTAGGAATCCATGGCTAAGAATAAGCAATAATATATAATGAATAACAATGAAAGTTGTCTTCAAGGAAAAATCACAAATGACAGTGAAGTAGATGTCGCTTTCCTCGAAATTGAGCTTCTGAAGGAAGCGGAAGATCTACAAAATATTCAATTGCGTTTGTACTAAAAACATAGGAAGCGCTTCCTGTGTTGCTTCAGAAGGAAGAAGAAACTGTCTGAGCCACCCCTCAGGCTGGCTTCATTCTTAAAGAATAATAAAAATGTGTTTAATGCCGAAGTGAAATTTCCTCGAACGTCAGAAGAAGGAATAGTGTACAGCATAATAATAATCAAATCCAAGAAAATATTAGCCAAGTTGTACCTCACTCGCGAGACGTTATTAGGAAGCTCATACACCAACCGAGCTCAAGCACTCAATGACAACCTCAAGCTCATTGTGTACCTCACTAACAACACTCACGTCAACACACTCGATGAAGCGAAGATCAAAAATATATCAAATGGATCTTCCATTGAGTCGCCCCAGGCAGGCGCTAGCTAGACGAACCCCACTGACGGAGACACTGTACAGGAGGACGACACAACCACAAAGTTGAGTGAGAGAGAAGCAGAAACCGACTTTCCTGAACCCCTTGGTCGTCTTAGCCAACAACACCAGCTTACTGCAGACAGTCCTGATCGCTGTAGTTAACACTCGCAGCTGCCTGATGAAGAAACTACGGTTATGATGGATGAAGAGACATAAACCTCTCCCTAGAAGATAAAGATTATAGTTATGAGGGATCAGGAGTGTTAAACCTCCTTTTAGAAGGCGATTAAGACTATAGTTATGAGGGAGCAAGGGTGTTAAACATCCACCTAGAAGGCGATTAAGACTATAGTTATGAGGGATCAAGAGTGTTAAACCTCCATCTAAAACGAAATTAAAACTATAATTATGAGGGATAAAGATAGTTAAACTTCCGCCTAAAAGGAGATAAAAACTATAATCATGTATGACTAGGAAAATCAAACCTCCTAAGAGATAAAAGCTATAATTATGAGGGACCAGGAAAATTAAACCTCTCGCTATGAGGAGATGAAAGCTGTAGTTATGAGGGACATTAGCTGCTAAACAATTCCCTTTAAGGAGATGCTCTATAATATTAGTTCAACAGTCACTAGATGATGCTTCTGAGGAAAATAATATATAGTCTTATTTTCTACTGAAGTTGCTACGAATTCTTTTCTGCATGACGCACCCACTTGGGATGAACGGTAGAACGGCGGTTTTCGCTTCATGCAGGTCGGCGCTCTATCCCCGACCGACCAAGTAGTTGGGCAACATTCCTTCCCTCCGTCCCATCCCAAATCCGTATCTTGAACTGGGAGCAGCAGGTGTGGTAGTGGGGGTATTGGGAGCAGCAGGTGTGGTAGTGGGGGAACTGGGAGCAGCAGGTGTGGTAGTGGGAGTACTGGGAGCAGCAGGTGTAGTAGTGGGGGTACTGGGAGCAGCAGGTGTGGTAGTGGGGGTACTGGGAGCAGCAGGTGTGGTAGTGGGGGGTATTGGGAACAGCAGGTGTGGTAGTAGGGGTAACATTAATAGAAGCAGTAAACGTAGAAGAGGACTTTTAGTGACAGCAGCTATTGTGGTAGTTAAGTGTAAAGTTGTAGCAGGAGGAGGAATGATAGCAGCAGTAGTGGTGGTAGGAGGGGGAAGGAAGGTAGTGGCAGTAGTAGTAGTAGTAGTAGTAGTAGTAGCAATAGTAGTAGTAGTGACAGAAGTAGTAGTACCTCAGCAGTAGTAATACAAGCTGCAGTGAGTGTATATACTGATATCAGTGACATTATTCACTGCAAAATTATTTTTGCTACTGTTGCTTCTCTCATTAATGTCCTCTTCTTATCCCTGATTTGACAGGAAAGCAATATCAATACACTATCACTAACCTCAATCACTGGATCTTTAACTTATTTGTGTTAATAATATTGTCAGCAGTTGTAAAAAGCACAGTTTAATCTCAAAAGCATGAGTGTTCACGCAGAAAACTAGGCAAACCTCGCTGTAAGCTGACTGTTGATAGTTGGAAGAGGCTGCTTGATGTGCAGTGCTTCTGCTATGTTCCATCTTTTAATGTTGCCTTATCTCTAATATATTAATATCAGTTTATTGTTTGCTGGTCGTACGTTGTCACAGGTCTTATGATAGAACGGATTGTATGTTTCTGCATGTGTTGGATTTAGGGAGAGTTATGTTAGTATGGGTCATATGTTAGTTTGGGTCATATGTTAGTATGGGTCATATGTTAGTATGGGTCATATGTTAGTATGAGTTCATATGTTAGTATGGGTCATATGTTAGTATGGGATCATATGTTAGATGGGTCTATGTTAGTAGGGGTCATATCGTTAGTATGGGTCATATGTTAATATGGGTCATATGTTAGTATGGTCATATGTTAGTATGGGTCATATGGTATGATATGTGATGAGTCATATGTTATTATGGGTCATAGTTAGTATGGGCATATGTTAGCACGGTGGTATATTTATTACCAGAAGTCGTAGTTTAGCAGCAATCTAACTCAATTTTATTTATTAAGTACAAAAAATGCTCATAAAAGACATTATAATTAACATTGGATATAAATTCTAACTGTAAAAATTCTTGTATCCAGAATATAGTCTTTCATCGTAAGCTTTAAAAGATCGACATTTAATGCGTAAAGAATTTACCATACTCGGATTTAACATGCGCAATTAAAATTCCTTGGACGTAAATAAATCTTAGAGAAGCTGAAATTCCCTGGCCGAATTCAAATCTAACTTAACAT
>WNGS01164437.1:43840918-43851692 GCA_020271785.1 Procambarus virginalis | reverse complement strand
CACTATTAAACATGACCTATGTTAATATTCTGCCTTTACTCCGAAAACAATAAAAACTCTTAAAAGGGTGAATAAGTTCCTTAATATCTATTTAAACTCATAACCAACTTCTCTTATAACCATTTTGTTCATGGTATGTTTTGAGGTGCAGGTGGAGGCGTATTGTTGTTAGTCTGGACAGTTAGTCGTCTATCAGCAGGTGGCGGTGTATTGTTGTTAGTCTGGACAGTTAGTCTTCTATCAGCAGGTGGAGGTGTATTGTTGTTAGTCTGGACAGTTAGTCGTCTTTCAGCAGGTGGAGGTGTATTGTTGTTAGTCTGGACAGTTAGTCGTCTATCAGCAGGTGGAGGTGTATTGTTGTTAGTCTGGACAGTTAGTCGTCTTTCAGCAGGTGGAGGTGTATTGTTGTTAGTCTGGACAGTTAGTCGTCTTTCAGCAGGTGGCGGTGTATTGTTGTTAGTCTGGACAGTTAGTCGTCTATCAGCAGGTGGAGGTGAACTATTGTTAGTCTGGACAGTACATTATATATCAACAGTTCAAGGAGTATTTTTGTTTGTATGAACAGTAAGTTATGTTTCAGCAGCTGAATGGGAAGAACACAGTCAGTATGCTGTAAGATGTCACACGGTGTGGCTCACCTTTTATAGAGTTGTAGTGAACGAGGTCGATTTTGTTATTTTCTAATGAGATCTGCAAAAGAGTTTCTCTTGGAGGGTCGAAGGTAAATTCGTTCACAAATGTCATCTCATTTCCCGACAGGTCAACAATGGCTACGTAATCCAGGTTCTGAAACACGTGTTGAGGGAACTCCTGGATGTTATTACGGGCCAAGCTGATTCTGCTTAACATAGTAGCATTATTGAAGACGTTATCTTTGAACTGTAAATTTGAGTTCCCACTGACGCTAATGGATTGCAGTGTTGTAGATACTATGTTTGGAAGGGTAATCAAATTGTTGTCATCTAGGATCAAATTAGCGAGTCTTGTATACAACTGAATCGTCTCGAATGGAAAATCGTATATGTTATTATTTGCCAGGTTTAGGTAGTTAAGATGATTGTGTGAGTCGGTGAACACTTGTTCGTTCACCTCTTTAATCTTCGTCCCTTGGATAATGACTCGTTCAAACGAAAGGCCTGCGAACACAAATGGGTCTAATGTGTTCAGATCGTAAGCATCATCATATGGATCCTGGACAATTCTCAGCTCCAAAAAATCCGTGAAAGGAAATATTGAGGTAAACACTCTTTGCAACTCTAGATTACTCTTTACACCAGAACAGTCAATTTTCAGATCAGTTTGCTGGTTCGAGGTGCAGGTACAAGGCAGAAAGTCCGTCTCGTCCGGGCAGGGCCACTCTCGAGGCTGAGGGTTCGAGTCCTGGACGGGGTTAACCAAGGCGGGAGTGACATCCCCCACACCAAGGACCAACACCACACACACCACCACAATCTTCAACACCATCTTACGGCCTCTGTGTCGCAGTCAGCGGCTGTCAGCAAGGTGGCGTGTGCTGGTCCACAGCTGTTCTTATATTACACCAGCCTTATCTTATCGCCAGACTTGTCCACAGCTGTCCTTATACTCCTCCAGCCTTATCATACCGCCAGGCAGGGCGCGACGGTGGCGCCAGGGAGCCCTGGAACTCCACTAAATATACATAATACTGACTCACTTTTGCCTTACCTCCGGTAGCAGGTAATAATAATCTATTCTCTAACCTGAACTAAATATTTTAATGAAATATTTGTGAGGTAACTTATTATTGTAGTTTCTTTGTGTTGAAATGATTGTATATTTGTATTAAGGCTGTGTGGAACATTGACAACTATTAGATTTTAACATAAATGACCTGGTGAAGAAATTTAAGAATGAAAATATCCCAGATTTATATTTTGTTTATTTTAAAAATTAGGTTTTAAGCATGCGGCGTCCAGTGGACAGCATCGTTCTAGAGCCAAACTGTGGAGCAATAGCTTCCTACGGGAATAATGCTGATTATGATAACAGCTGTTATCCTGACCGGCTACGAGTCAATTCCAGATGAATTCTGGATAGGTTTACACAACTTAAACAGCTCCAAAATCAATCATTGGTTGAGATTGCCCGTAAATAAAACGTGATAAACAAGTGGCTAGACTCTTCAAAAATATAAATTTACACAATAAATATTTTATTCTAGTTGACAAATTTATCTCGTGTGCTCAGACAAACATGGCAATTTATCTGGCTGAAAATTCGTACATGGACATCTTTGAGTTGATTCGTCATATTGATATATGAACTAATTTACACAGTTTCTAAGTCACAATATAATTTATCCTTTACCTTTAAGCACAATCCATCCCAGAAGAGTTCTAAGCAAACTCGGAGCTAAAGGTAACTTGCTTCTCCTGAGGACCATATGCAGAGTCAGAAGAGTGTGAAACCAAATTAGAGACTCCAATAAAATATACCAACTGCCATTGTCAATGCCGTGAAATATGAGAGGGAATTTCTTCACACTATATCATGCCCAGAGTCCTAATAATGTGTACGGAGAGTAGGTAATTAGTTATTTTTTAATATTGGGACATACGAGCTGTGAACGTGGAAAGTATGGAAATTGGAGAACCACTTGGACCGTCGGGGATCGAACGACGACCTGCAAGAGGCAAGGATTCGTTGTACCAACCAGTTCAAGTGGTTGAGTTCACTGGGAGAGGGAAAACACACATTTCATGTCAACAGGATAAACAAAGTACAGTGGTGGGATCTGTAAGGATATTGTGATCTCTCATGGTTACTCGTGCATGTCAAAGTCATGTGTTACAGCAGCTGTACATAGCACGTCAACAGATACAAGTTCTATTAGAGATAACTATAACAGAGAGAAAGTCTAGAACGAAAAACATTGTTCAGGGGACAATGATAACTGTGAAATTGTACCTGACATTCATCCACCTCATTTTGGAATTGGGTTGTGTATATATTACTTACGAAAGTTGCTAGACCACTTACAGGATAACCAGATAAGGCACTTGCAACATTCATCCCGTTCTCGCTATATGACAAGTGCCAGTTTTGAAGCGGTTTTTGCATAACAACAAGAATAGGAACCGCTACATCCTTCTTAACCCATCAATATCGATGCTAATATGTCCGAGGAGGCGTCAATATGGCTGTCCTACAAATTCAGTTAGTACACCCTAATTTGAACGATGTGGTTGACAGAGTCAATACTGCGATGCAATAAGTATAAGCACAGGATGCAACATCATATCGTCTCCTCCTCCGCACTGCTGGGAGGCAACATCCCTACCCAACAGGGAAAGAAGAACATAGGTTCATGTCTCTAGGATTTAACATTAGCTATAATATCCTAGCAAGGAAATAAACAACGTTCCCTAGCTCGGGCTGCTAAGGCCAAGTATCTAGCGATGCAAAATTTATTGACCTTTAAACTCGTTCAAAGAAAATATCGTCAAAAAGCTTGAGAAGCAATGTGTTTGAAGCAGTCCTCTTCCCTGGCACCGAACTTAAGCTTATTCTGTATCAAACAACAACTTAGTCGCAAGTTTGAGGATCAGGTAGTGAGGCCGGTACTTGACGGAGGATCAAGTAAGGAGGCTGGAGCTTGACTGAGGATCAGGTTAGAAGACTGGAGCTTGACTGAGGAACAAGTACCTGAAGTTTGACTGAGGGGTGAGATAATCTCACCCTCTTGAAAGGGATTCATTGACTCTCTCAAGTACCAAGCAGGTATTAGGTACTACGAGTGATATCCAATGAATGCTTGATTGTAATGGTGATGACTATGGCATGATGGTAGTGAAGACGACGATAACCACACCACACGGAGTTACGTGCAAGTAGTATGATCAGATCCGTAGCGTCATCTCGGGGCTCTTGGGGTGGAGGAGCCAGAGGGTGTCGTGGTTCAGTGTGTGTATGTTCAGGTGATAAGCCTCCTGCCGCGTTGTGAACCTCCAGCTGCTGGGCCCCACCTGGCCTCGCTCACACCCCTACCTCCTGCCTCCATCTTCCCTCCCCTCGGTGTGGACTATTCCCAACCCTCATTACCGATTAAAATAGATACTTATGAGGGGAAAACGCTATGCAAGTGTGAATATAGAGCATTATCGGATAAATATTAGGTGAAGTGTAGAATAATGAAATAGTTCGCTAGAAGTTAGGTTGGATCATTAGTAACGCTTTAGAAATACAAGATATAGTGTATATAATGTTAAACATTGTTTATCACAGATAAGACGTACCCCAGTGAAGGAAGTTGGAAAGGGTCATTGTATTTATGCTCACGCTGACCTCAATTCTTTCTCGATCATTATCTCTTAACCTCGTAACCACTAAATAACGTCCAACGTGTCCTCTTAACAACCTGCGGTATAATAATTACTTGACAAACGTTGGTCAATGTTGCACACAAAGATAATCAATGTCATGCCTCTGCAATGCTCAATGTTTTAGAGATTAGTGCTGGAGGTAACGTGATGTTGTCACTTGTGGTGTTGAAGGTGGTTATTGTGGTGGCGTTGGTCATGGTGTTGGTGTTTGGTAGGAGGTGGACCATCGGGGGATCGAACGACGACTCCTCAAGACACAAGGCCGTCTACGTACCGACTAGTCCCAGTGGTCAAAATATAAAACCTGCCTCCTCTAAATCCACTTTTTCCTCTAGTTCATGATTGTATACTAACGACCAATTGACCATGTACATTGTGTATTGTCTCGGTCTTCAGGAACGTTTACACTTGTCACGGTCTACGCAAGAATTTACTCTTGTCTCAGTCTTCAGGAAAGTTTACCCTTGTCTCGGTCTACTAAAGAGTTTGCTCTTTTCTCGGTTTAAGAAAGACTTTACTTGTCTCGGTTTTCAGGAAACTCTACCATTGTCTCTGTCTATGTAAGAGTTTACCTTTGTATCTGTCTTCAAAATAGTTTACTTTTGTGTCAGTCTTCAAAAGAGTTTACTTTTGTCTCGGTCTTCAAAATAGTTTACTTTTGTCTCAGTCTTCAAAGGAGTTTACTTTTGTCTCGGTCTTCAAAAGAGCTTGTCTTTGTCTCGGCCTAAACATGAGTTTACTATTATCTTGGTCGCCACAGGAATTTACCCAACTGCCTTCAGAAGAGTTTTCCCAAAGTTTTGTTCTACAATAAAATTTGCCATTTTATCAGTCGACAAAAGAGTTTACCCTTATTTCGTGCAACACAAGAGTTTACCCTTGTCTCGGTTTGCACAAGAGTTTGCCTTTCTTGTTTTGGTCTTCACAAGAGCTTCCCCTCTTCTAGGTCTACACAAGAATTTACCCTTGTCTCCGTGTACAAAGGAGTTTACCCCTTGTCTCGGTCTACATTGAAATTTGCCATTTTCACGATCTATAAAATTAAATACCCTTGTTTCGGGCAAGACAACAGTTTAATAACAATTTTCTCTGTCTATAAGAGAGGTTTACCTTGTTTTGGCCTACATAAAAGTTTACCTTATCTCGGCCTTCACAAGAGTTTGTCCTGGTCTAGACTACACAAGAGTTTACCATTAACGCAATCTACAATAAATATTTTGTCTCAGTCTACACAAGAGTTTACTCTTTTCTCGGTCTTTACAAGTGTCTTGGTCTTCACAAGAGTTTACCACTTGTGTCGGTTACAGAAGAGTGTACCTCTGATTGTGAATGTGGAAGAGGCATCCTCAGACGATAGATAGCTTTGAGCTATGGAAATTCTTCGTCTCCAAACAGTGATCAAAAACCAACCAGAAATCGCTCACTTAGTGAAACGTGGCGAAATATTACCGTAGACTTAATCGAGCTCCTCTATGACATTTTCGCCTCTGTATGACTATCCTTCCTGTGTGATGGGGATTTTTAGCATTACGTAGCCAGTTTATTGACACACTCTATACTCCCCTTCATATAGTCTAGAGTAGCTGCACAAATGCAGATGTATCTAATTGTGTAATACAAAAAAAATTCTTGATATCCTCGTAGCGCATCCAACGTTTGCTACTGTAGACTACTGATCACATGGTTCTGTACGATTAACCTTCTACGAGGTGGGGATTTTTTTAGCACCAAATTGTTAAGTTCTTAACACACTACGAGGCCCTTCATATATTCTAGGGTTAACTACATAAATGCCTTTGTACCTCGTTAATTAATTGTTTAATTATCCCTTGTGCAATATACCTTACTATGTAAGGATAAGGATAAGGGCGAACAATAAACCAGCCGCTACTAGCGGCGACAATCAGCCTTATCTGATTGGCCAGTTACAGTTCCAAGGCGCCAGTCCTCATTAACAGATATCCGGTTTTCCCGAGATGTTATGCTACCATCGTCCGTGTTTATCAGTTCTTCCCACAGGTATCTAGAACTCTTCCCTCCTCCGGCCCGCACACAACCGCCCTCACCCACCTTACTCATCTCTCCCAACTTCATCATCAACACTACAACACTTTTAATTTCTGGAACATCTTGAATGATGTTGTAATTATCGCGACATATCATGTATCAATCAAATAAATGTGAATTGTATGTGGATATATAATCGGGGCGCTGATATCCGACTACGTCAGATGTAGACTAGGTGAATGGTGGGGGTAGTGATGGTGGTGTGAGTGATGGTGATGGTGGTGTGAGTGATGGTGGAGGGGATGGTTGAGTGGGTGATGGTGATGGTAGTGAGTGCAGGTGACGGAGGAGCGGCGACAGAGCCGCGTGGCACATCTCAGGCACTCACACAGAGTGCCCATGATAGGTGTTCTCGGAAGGTGACCTTTAGCACAGTTGCCAGTGTTTCTTACCGCATTATCAAGCCCGTGCGAACTTTTTATTGATAAGTCCCTTACCATCTTGCGCCGCACCCACGCCCATCTACGCAACTTTCAACACAAGTTGGTAAGGCGGGGCTTGGAGCTGATACTCGACCTTGCAAGCACATCTAGGTAAGCACACACACATACACACACACAGGTGGAAACTGAGTACCCAAATGAGCCACAGGGACGTTAGAAGGAACTTTTTCAGTGTCAGAGTAGTTAACAGATGGAATGCATTAGGCAGTGATGTGGTGGAGGCTGACTCCATACACAGTTTCAAATGTAGATATGATAGAGCCCAGTAGGCTCAGGAATCTGTACATCAGTTGACTGACAGTTGAGAGGCGGGACCAAAGAGCCAAACCGCAACCCCCGCAAGCACCAATAGGTGAGTACAAATAGGTGAGTACACATACACACATATGCACACACACAAAAAAACACACACACACACTCACACACACACACACTCACACACACACACACACAGTGTGTAACAGTTAGTAACAGTAGAGCCGGTGGCCGAGCGGACAGAACGCTATACACGTGATCCTGTGGTCCCGGGTTCGATCCCGGACGCCGGGGAGAAACGATGGGCAGAGTTTCTTTAACCCTATGCCCCTGTTACCTAGCAGTAAATAGGTACCTGGGAGTTAGTCAGCTGTCACGGGCTGCTTCCTGAGGTGTGTGTGTGTGTGGTGTGAAAAAAAAATAGTAGTAGTACAAACAGTTGACTGACAGTTGAGAGGCGGGCTGAAAGAGCAGAGCTCAACCCCTTCAAGCACAACTAGATGAATACAACTAGGTGAATACATAGTGCCGTGAATTTATAGTTTAAAGAAGTGACCCTTTCCCCGATAATTGTCAAGAGTTTTGAAGTTCTCGCCACGCCGCCACGTGACAGATGACCAAGATGGTGGCCAACAAAACCCAGAGTTTTTCCTAAATCATAAAATAAACATAATGTTGTATTGCTTGTGTTGTATTGTATTTAGACCAAACTCATTTTAATGAGTTTGGTCTAAATAGAAACATTTATATCTTTTCTTAAAAATTACATGTCAACACTCATTAAAGCTCTGTAATGTTTAAAAAAGTTTAATTAGGGTTATTGTCTGTCTTTACGGACGAACAAAAACACATCAGTGAATACTACCATAAGCACTTGGAACCCACCCGATTGTTCCCGGGTCTGACTCCCGGGCAGGGCTTTAGGGGTCCGTTCCTCTCAACTGATGCCTCTACTCACCTAGCATTAAGTAGGTACCTGGGAGCTATGGAACTGTTGTGGTTTGCATTTTGGGAAAGGTTAGTCATTGGCCTAGGTAGGCGTAGCTTTTTTGCAAGTCAACGTTCGAGCCCCGAGGGTCCAAGTTGTTAGGCACTGTTCCTTTACCCCGTTTTCATATCCCAGCATTTATCCTATCCTCCCATCCCATCTCTAATCCTGTCCTCACATCCTAGCCCTAATCCTGTCCACATATCTCTTCCAAGTGTTGAATAGTCATATTGTCCAAGCGCTTTCGCCTGATAACCCCCTTACCTTACACGACTAAGGTGATGGGGTAGAGTGAATTACGTGGGTCGCAGGTCGGATCGCCGCCAGAGGTCACAGATAGGCTGCGGTAATCAGATCAAAGGTTGTTATGACCAAGGAGTCAACGACATGAGAGTGACCAAAGCGGCATAATGAACAAGGCAGAGAGTTGTGAGTATATGTTAACAGAGTAACTCGTAACTCGTGGAATTGGTCTTTATGTCAATTACAGGTCGGTAGAGGAAAGGCCGTGGTTCGCCGTTCGATGCCCGATTGTCCAAGTGAATGGTTAACGTGTTTTTGCTCCGTGTCTTCATATCTGAGCTGCTTGTCCTCATGTTCCAACTTTTTGTCTTCGAATCCAAGCTCTTTGTCCTCAGCTCAACATTCTCACTAATAATTAGTTTACCTCGCCTCGCCGCCTCACAGCTACCTCGCCTCACAACTACCTCGCCTCGCCGCCTCACACTACCTCGCCTCGCCGCCTCACAGCTACCTCGCCTCGCCGCCTCACAGCTACCTCGCCTCACAACTACCTCGCCTCGCCGCCTCACAACTACCTCGCCTCGCCGCCTCACAGCTACCTCGCCTCGCCGCCTCACAACTACCTCGCCTCACAACTACCTCGCCTCACAACTACCTCGCCTCGCCGCCTCACAACTACCTCGCCTCGCCGCCTCACAGCTACCTCGCCTCGCCGCCTCACAGCTACCTCGCCTCACAACTACCTCGCCTCGCCGCCTCACAACTACCTCGCCTCGCCGCCTCACAGCTACCTCGCCTCGCCGCCTCACAGCTACCTCGCCTCGCCGCCTCACAACTACCTCGCCTCACAACTACCTCGCCTCGCCGCCTCACAGCTACCTCGCCTCGCCGCCTCACAGCTACCTCGCCTCGCCGCCTCACAGCTACCTCGCCTCGCCGCCTCACAGCTACCTCGCCTCGCCGCCTCACAGCTACCTCGCCTCACAACTACCTCGCCTCGCCGCCTCACAACTACCTCTCCTCGCCGCCTCACAACTACCTCGCCTCGCCGCCTCACAGCTACCTCGCCTCGCCGCCTCACAACTACCTCGCCTCACAACTACCTCGCCTCGCCGCCTCACAGCTACCTCGCCTCGCCGCCTCACAGCTACCTCGCCTAGCCGCCTCACAGCTACCTCGCCTCACAACTACCTCGCCTCGCCGCCTCACAGCTACAACACACAACACAACACTTGTCCTCGCCGGTGAATCCAACACCACTATTAATTTACAACCCGACTGTTTTGTTTACTAGTTACGCCGTCATCATATCCTAAGTAATAAATTATTAAGGATTATTGTTTAGGAATCCATGGCTAAGAATAAGCAATAATATATAATGAATAACAATGAAAGTTGTCTTCAAGGAAAAATCACAAATGACAGTGAAGTAGATGTCGCTTTCCTCGAAATTGAGCTTCTGAAGGAAGCGGAAGATCTACAAAATATTCAATTGCGTTTGTACTAAAAACATAGGAAGCGCTTCCTGTGTTGCTTCAGAAGGAAGAAGAAACTGTCTGAGCCACCCCTCAGGCTGGCTTCATTCTTAAAGAATAATAAAAATGTGTTTAATGCCGAAGTGAAATTTCCTCGAACGTCAGAAGAAGGAATAGTGTACAGCATAATAATAATCAAATCCAAGAAAATATTAGCCAAGTTGTACCTCACTCGCGAGACGTTATTAGGAAGCTCATACACCAACCGAGCTCAAGCACTCAATGACAACCTCAAGCTCATTGTGTACCTCACTAACAACACTCACGTCAACACACTCGATGAAGCGAAGATCAAAAATATATCAAATGGATCTTCCATTGAGTCGCCCCAGGCAGGCGCTAGCTAGACGAACCCCACTGACGGAGACACTGTACAGGAGGACGACACAACCACAAAGTTGAGTGAGAGAGAAGCAGAAACCGACTTTCCTGAACCCCTTGGTCG
Organism: Procambarus virginalis; assembly: GCA_020271785.1. Taxonomy (NCBI): domain Eukaryota; kingdom Metazoa; phylum Arthropoda; class Malacostraca; order Decapoda; family Cambaridae; genus Procambarus; species Procambarus virginalis. The sequence continues at coordinate 43,841,373 of WNGS01164437.1, read as the reverse complement.
TCTTAGCCAACAACACCAGCTTACTGCAGACAGTCCTGATCGCTGTAGTTAACACTCGCAGCTGCCTGATGAAGAAACTACGGTTATGATGGATGAAGAGACATAAACCTCTCCCTAGAAGATAAAGATTATAGTTATGAGGGATCAGGAGTGTTAACCTCCTTTTAGAAGGCGATTAAGACTATAGTTATGAGGGAGCAAGGGTGTTAACATCCACCTAGAAGGCGATTAAGACTATAGTTATGAGGATCAAGAGTGTTAAACCTCCTCTAAAACGAAATTAAAACTATAATTATGAGGGATAAAGATGGTAAACTTCCGCCTAAAAGGAGATAAAAACTATAATCATGTATGACTAGGAAAATCAAACCTCCTAATAGATAAAGCTATAATTATGAGGACCAGGAAAATTAAACCTCTCGCTATGAGGAATGAAAGCTGTAGTTATGAGGGAC
>WNGS01164437.1:43824423-43838398 GCA_020271785.1 Procambarus virginalis | reverse complement strand
TGTAAGCTTCAATCTAAGTACATAGGTATGACGTTGACCAAGCTGACGAGGCGTTTGACCTCTCATCTTCAATCAGATGCCCCCCAAAATCACATGAGACAAGCCAATGACATCACTTTTAACAAAGAAAAATTGAATAAAAACACTTGCATAATAGACAAAACCCAAGATGTAAGAAGATTACAAATTCTTGTAAGCAATCCATATACAAATAGAACAACCTGCCGTAAATACCCAAATTATGGAACTTTTCACTCTACCCCACCATGAGAGTAAGAACAAGACCGGAACGTGAAGATGCCAACATAGAAGACACTACTCACACACTAGGCCTACTACCCTGAATAATCTTTGTATGTGCTTCGTCTCCTATTTCGACATTTTTTCTTTTACGCCTTACCTTTTCCTTATTCTTGTCCATTTGTATAGATCTACTTGTCTCAACCCGACCTCTTACTGGTATAAATCTAACACGTCTTGTATTTTCTTATCACTTGAGAATGAACCATGTAGGTTCGAAACGTTGTGTAAATTTGTATTAAGTGTAATACATTCTACAGTTAATTTTATTTTCTTCACCTCGAACGAAGATGACCTTTCGAGAACTTCTCTTCCAATTAAACCAAGATGCTAGAGCACATAGTCAGAGAGATAGAAGACCTTAACAAGAATATATATATATATGATATATAATATATATATATATAATATATATATATATATATAATATATATATATATATATATTATAATATATAATCATATATATCTGCACCCCTGACTCTCCAGGGGTCACCTGCCCACCTCACCCCTGCCCTGGATAGTGATGGCTTTCATAAGGGTTGGAAAAAATATATATATCCATTTGTTCTTGCATTGTGAAAATTTGTGTAAAACGTGCAGATATTCTTGAAGGTTTACGTATCATTTACTCCGAAGCCACTCTTCCTCTCTCTTTCTCTTCTCCTCTCCCTTCCACTCTCCCACACCCTTCCCTCTTCCTTCCACTCTCCCACCCACCCTTCTCCTCTCTCTTCCACTCCCCCACACCCTTCTCCTCATATTCCTTCACTCTCTTCACTTTTCTCCTCTCCATCTCCCTACCCTCTCCCATCTTAAGTACCTCGAGGATATTGAGCGAGTAGATATATTAAAGTTGTTTGTCATTCTCATAATCCATCTGTTTGTCATCATTTCCCTGTTCTTAGCCTGTGTTTCATATCCCGCTGGTAGTGCGCCCTATACCCCAGCTCCTTAGTACATCCTTATATCCTAGCTGTTAGACCACCCTCATACCCAGCTCCTAATACATCCTTATATCCTAGCTGTTAGACCACCCTCATACCTCAGCTCCTAATACATCCTTATATCCTAGCTGTTAGACCACCCTCATACCCCAGCTCCTAATACATCCTTATATCCTAGCTGTTAGACCACCCTCATACCCCAGCTCCTAATACATCCTTATATCCTAGCTGTTAGACCACCCTCATACCTCAGCTCCTAATACATCCTTATATCCTAGCTGTTAGACCACCCTCATACCCCAGCTCCTAATACATCCTTATATCCTAGCTGTTAGACCACCCTCATACCTCAGCTCCTAATACATCCTTATATCCTAGCTGTTAGACCACCCTCATACCCCAGCTCCTAATACATCCTTATATCCTAGCTGTTAGACCACCCTCATACCCCAGCTCCTAATACATCTTATATCCCAGCTGTTAGACCACCCTCATACCTCAGCTCCTTAGTACATCCTTATATCCCAGCTGTTAGACCACCCTCATACCTCAGCTCCTTAGTACATCCTTATATCCCAGCTGTTAGACCACCCTCATACCCCAGCTCCTTAGTACATCCTTATATCCTAGCTGTTAGACCACCCTCATACCCCAGCTCCTTAGTACATCTTATATCCTAGCTGTTAGACCCCCTCATACCCCAGCTCCTAAGACATCCTTATATCCTAGCTGTTAGCGACGAAAAAAATCTTACTGGACATCAATTCTGAGAGTACGAGAAATGGCGAGACTTAAGATTCATTTGCTTAATGCCCAGACATGAAGTATTATGCCCTAAATATTCTGAAACTTGGGGTAGAGGAGAGTTGTTCCTTCTCCCACTCTCCCCACCCCCCTTCCCTTACTACTACCCCCATCCCAACCACTCACATACTCCCCTACAACCCCCACCCACCCCCACCGTCAACCCCCCCACCCCCACCGTCAACCCCCCCACCCCCTCACTCCCCACCCTAACCTCTCTCTCTCTCTCTCTCTCTCAAAAATTTTCCCTTTAAGTGAAAGGAATATTGTGGGCCATTTTTCCCTGAGGACTGTGTTGTGGAACACGCGTGTCTCCTGTTTTTCTGGTGCTAAACGTTTGCTCCATTATGGGAAGGACATTCAGACTTTAGAGTGTCTAATTTTAAAGGCAAATATCACCCAAGAATAACTAGCATATTCTTCAGTGAGGTTAGACTTGAATCATCGTCAGATAATGACTTACACAGAGTCCGAGAAGTACCGAAGACTTACACAGAGTCCGAGAAGCACCGAAGACTTACACAGAGTCCGAGAAGCACCGAAGACTTACAAAGAGTCCGAGAAGCACCGAAGACTTACACAGAGTCCGAGAAGGAAAGATTACTTTAGATGTAATAAATTAGCTGGTGCTTCAAGCCATGTATTTTGGCCGCGAGGAACTTCCTCACGTCATCCAGTGGGGAGCAGTGCCCAATTCCAGTGATGATTGAAACCATTATATATTGAAAGGTGAGTGTATTTTTACAAGTACATTGGATGCTGTTGCATATTATACATTAAAATTATTAAACATTATACATTGTATTTTACTGATTATATATATATATATATATATATATATATATATATATATATATATATATATATATATACATACATATATGTGTGTGTGTGTGGACAATTATTGTATGTAACATAGTGCATATTATACATCAGTAATTAAGCCCTAAACCTAACCCAAACATGTTAGAACATGAAATTTTGATAAACAATAAATGGGTCTTTTATATACATATGAAAACCAATGTTTATCCTAATTTCCGGGTATTAAGGAGAAACCTAGAAATTAAATAACTCGTTTTGTGTTCAATCCGTTCGAACTGGTGTTCGGACCTTCAGGAATGCATTCAGTCGTAGAACAAATAATCTGACGAATCTGTCGCGCACTCGGTGATGAAGAAGCTCTCATCGAGGTAGCGCACCTGGCTGCCATCTGTGCAGGTGGTGGTGTTGGTGAGGACGCCTCGGTACGTGTCGTACGGGACCAGGAACAGCCAGTCCATGTCGCACCCGCACGCCAGAGGGTTTTCTGCAACGACACGCAAACATCATTGTTGTTTATTACCAGACTGGACGTCGTCGGGTGAGTAAGTCATAATGACAAGACTGCACCAAGCCTGGAAGGCTACATTCAGTTCTTCATGTCTCGCAACAAATAAAAAGATATCGGGAGGTATTTTAGTTCCCCCGAGAGTTTCAATAGTTTGGTATATTAAAGAAGTCACTCTGGTATACCTTCACCCTTGACCCTCGTACCACTAAGCCAACACACACACAAGGTCTCTCCTACGAGTAACTTACTCTGGAAAATATCGTATAATGTGTTAACAAAAATCTATGCTATATGTACTAATGGTGTTCGAGATTTTATGGTGTACGTCTTTGCATATTATGTCATTACGTATGTGCTGTTTTATAGGCTTTTTCTTCAATGAAGCTATCTTAATTATCATATCTCTAATATTTCATTAACGTATTGTGTAAAAGTTAGCATCATTGTTGGACCCATAGATACCATTCTTGGGATCATAGATAACATTCTTGGAACCATAGATACCATTCTTGGAACCATTGATACCATTTTTGGGATCATAGATAACATTCTTGGAACCATAAATACCATTCTTGGGATCATAGATACCATTCTTGGAATCACAGTCACCATTGTTTTAAAATTAAGAGTGTGTGATAACAGAGGCCCCCTGGCGGGAAGAATGCGAGACACAACACTGTCAAGGATCACTTACCTCCTGATCCCTATTTGACCCATTTAACACTGAATAAATCACTCGAATGGTTGCTAACCTGACAGGTCGATGGTTCCCGAGGGCACCTGGTCGAAGAGAACTCTCCAGTTGGTCTCATTGAGCTCGCTAACATCATTCCCAACTAGGGACACGAGGGCGTCTGGGGTCAAACCTGTCAAGAGAAAATTTGGAAGAGAACATAAAATTGACAGTTTCTTGACCTCTCACCCAGTTATGACAATGAACTAGGTTCCAGCGAATTTCTCTCGCTTGTTGCGTTGCTGGTAACGTTGTTCTTGGAGATGAATAAATTGTTTTAGCAGTAGTAGAAGCAGTAGTAGTGGTAGTTTGTTTATTGTGGTAGAAGTGAGCAGTAGTAAGTAGTAGTAGTAGTAGTAGTAGTAGTAGTAGTAGTAGTAGCAGTAGTAGTAGTAGTAGTAGTAGTAGTAGTAGTAGTAGTAGTAGTAGTAATAGTGGTAGTAACAGTAATAATGGTAATATTAGTAGCAGTAGCAATAGAAGTAGTATTTGTAGTAGTATTATTATTAGTAGTAGAAATAATGAAGCATTAGTAATAGCAGTAGCAGTAGAATAAGTAGCAATTCAATTCCATTTTAACATCAAACTGTGACAATTATTTATACACATGGTAGTTCAATGTGTTGGATTGTGGCCCGTAGCAGTAGTAGTAGATAAAGTATAACTATTAGTAAAATCTTAATCATTAATAGTACAGAATACCTATAAACATGCCCTAAAAGATACATTGAATTGGTATCATGGGCAGAGAGTTAGCTAACAACAGATGATCCATGTTTGGGAGCAGACTAACCTTGCACGGAGGTGTTGTCAATTGAGTCGATCATATTATTGTCCAAAATAATCTGTGTAATTGTGTCCCTTGGTGAGTCGAAGGTCGCCTCGTCCAGGAAGGTCAGACCATTTCCCTCCAGGTTGATGATGGTGATGTTATCTAGGGGATGAAAGACGTGTGGTGGGAGGGTGTCCAAGTTATTGCGCGCTAAGCTTATGGTCTGTAGCCGTGGAGCGTTCTTGAAGACGTCAGATGAGAAATACAGATTTACATTCCCGTTGATGCTGAGAGACTGCAGTGTTGGAGAAAAAAGGTCTGGGAGTTCAGGGAGGTTGTTGTCGTCCAGGACCAAACTAGAGAGTTTTGTGTACAATTCCAGCGTGTCGAATGGAAATGAATATAATTCATTTTTTGCAAGGTTTAGGTACGTAAGAAAATGTTGCGAGTCTCCAAAGACACTATCTTGCACTTCTGACAGCTTCGTCCCTTGGATGATGACTGCTTTAAACGACAGGCCTGCGAACACAAATGGATCTAATGCGTTCAGATCGTAATCAGGATCATACGGATCCTGTACAATTCTCAGCTCCACAAAATCCGTGAAAGGAAATACTACGCTAAACGCTCTTGTCAACTCTATATTACTCTTTACAGCTGAGCAGTCAATTTTGAGATCAGTGTTCTGGTTCGAGGTGCAGGTACAAGGCAGAAAGTCCGTCTCGTCCGGGCAGGGCCACTCTCGAGGCTGAGGGTTCGAGTCCTGGACTGGGTTAACCAAGGAGGGAGTGACCTCCCCCACACCAAGGACCAACACCACACACACCACCACAATCTTCAACACCATCTTACGGCCTCTGTGTCGCAGTCAGCGGCTGTCAGCAAGGTGGCGTGTGCTGGTCCACAGCTGTTCTTATATTACACCAGCCTTATCTTATCGCCAGACTTGTCCACAGCTGTCCTTATACTCCTCCAGCCTTATCATACCGCCAGGCAGGGCGCGACGGTGGCGCCAGGGAGCCCTGGATGGATACTAAGCTTTTAATGTACAGTTTCATTCAAACAACGGACGTCACAAGAAGTCACTGGACCCGGACGAGGATTGCTATCTACTGAAAACTTTACACAAAGAATGCAACGTCACAAGTAAATATAAGTAATAGCTATCTACTTATATATGAACTGCATAGTTTTTGCTATCTACTGCATTTTCTGGTAAATTTTGTATGATAATTATTCTATGAAAACAAAATATCTTCGCTTCCCTAGAATTTCAGTTTAAAGCTATAAATCTTCATTCTAGTCTTTCTCTCTGATTCAGAAATACCGAAAACCAAAATTCTAAGTCAAGACTGTAATGCCTTTTGACAGTTCTGAACACTTTCAGTCACCTGGGAATACCCGCTTCGCAACACTGAGTTTAACTAATAACATTGAAGCGATGTTCAGATCATGTAATTCTTAGACGGGGAATCTTGGCTTCGCTGGGCTGTCAACAGCCTCTGATTTATCAGAATTCTTCTTCAAATATACTACAACAGCAGACTGTTCCCGCGATGAGGCGAGTGTACAGTGTGTACACTTATACCGTACTAAAGTGTACACGTATACCGTACTAAAGTGTACACTTGTACCGTACAAAAGCGTACAATTATACCGTTCTAAGGTGTACACTTATACCATACTAATGTGTACACTTATACTGTACTAAAGTGTACACTTATACTGTACTAAAGTGTACACTTATACAGTAATAAAGTGTACAATATGAACACTTATACCGTACCACAGTGTACAATGTGTCTACTTATACCCTAATAAAGTGTACATTTATATCATACTAAATTATACCCTTATACCATACTAAAGTGGCAACCCATCCACCGAATTGACAGTAAGGTTTAATACTAAGTGTAATAAGTACATTACCTTACTGTCATGCATAGTATATAATTGCACTTACGGGACTGTTACATTTACCTCCCATATCTTCTCGTCTAGACACTCAGAACTTTAGGAAGAAGTTTTCAAGTTTAATTCGCTATACACAAGTTTTAAATATCAGAAATTTCTTTTTCAGTTATATTAAACAATGGAGATTTTATATAAAATTTGAAAATATCCTGAGTTACTTTACAATTCATTGAAATATTTTAGTTTTGTTTTATTAGTTTTATAAAACTGTAATATCAATATAGCTATAGGTTAAGTATTAATTGTAATTAAGAAGCAATAAAATGCTTATCTTCAAACACTAAGAAAGTAAGGTTAGGTCGTGGTTTTCTATTTAGTTTTTCACGTAAACTCAAATATTCACAATATATTTGACAGTACGGTTTAACACTAAGTGAAAATAAGCACAATTCCTGACTGCTACGAATAGTACATAATTGCACTTACTTTTGTGTTACATTTACCTGCCAATGTTTGGAGGATGGGCTGTAAAGTGTACACTTATACCGTACTAAACTGTACATTATTCCATACTAAAGTGTACACTTATACCGTACTGAAGTGTGCACTTATTCCATACTAAAGTGTACACTTATACCGTACTAAACTGTACATTATTCCATACTAAAATGTACACTTATACCGTACTGAAGTGTGCACCTATTCCATACTAAAGTGTACACTTATACCGTACTAAAGTGTAAATGAATGCGATAATTATTACGGAATTACTAGACCATCGTCAATCTACTCACGTCACGTTAAGCAGACGATCATCTACCCACGCCACGTTAAGCAGACGGTCATCTACCCACGTCACGTTAAGCAGACGGTCATCTACCCTCGTCACACAGACGGTCAAGGGCACCATTACCATTCACGTGCGCAGATATTGATCTTCTTCCCCATTTTTGTTGTCCTCATTTAATTGCCGGAATTCACTACACTGAGGGATGAATAATATTAAATTGTTCATGACAACAGAGCTTCGTGCAGGACATATCGCCAGTCTCGTAGAGTGACTGTAGATGCAGCAACGTGGGGGGAAGGGAAGGAAGGAAGGAACTATCAGGGGGAAAGCGCCAAGCCATTACGACTATATAGCACTGGGAAGGGGTCAGGATAAGGATTTGGGATGGGACGAAGGGGAAAGGAATTGTGCCCAATCACTTGGACGGTCGGGGATTGAACGCCGACCTGCATGAAGCGAGACCGTCGCTCTACCGTCCAGCCCAAGTGGTTGGGTGTGGTGGGGGGGGGGGGAAGGGATGGATACATAAGGGTATATCAACTGAATAAATTTGGATTCAGGAAAAGACATGCATCAAAATTCATTTGGAAACAGAGTCTTAGCTTGATGGAATAAAAAACACCGGGTAAAATTGTTTTGATGTGGGATCGCTGGATTGTTTTAAGCGTAGGTTAGACTATGAATGAGTTTGGGTGGATATAGATAGAAGTTTCATCTAATGGGCTAACAGACTTTTTTTGCAGTTTCCTTTATTCTTATATCTTATTTTGTTGTAATAATTCTATAATTTTAGGAGGCAGGAAGGAAGGCAGGGAAGCTTGGAGCCTTGATGAAGCTCACAGGCACAGGAGGGGGGGTAGGGGTAGGGAGTGGGGAGGGGGAGTGGGGAGGGGGGAGTGGGGAGGGGGTGGGGAGGGGGGAGGTGGGGGGATGGGGGAGTGTGGGAAGGGGGGGGGGAGGAGGCAGGTGGCGGTATGCTGTCTCCACTTCTTTATGGGACGTGAGGTAATCTTGGGCGACGCGTCACAGAGATGCGTCAATCTTGATGATGTAGCAAGACTTGAATGTTGACGATGTAGCAAGACTTGAATGTTGACGATGTAGCAAGACTTGAATGTTGACGATGTAGCAAGACTTGAATGTTGACGATGTAGCAAGACTTGAATGTTGACGATGTAGCAAGACTTGAATGTTGACGATGTAGCAAGACTTGAATGTTGACGATGTAGCAAGACTTGAATGTTGACGATGTAGCAAGACTTGAATGTTGATGATGTAGCAAGACTTGAATGTTGACGATGTAGCAAGACTTGAATGTTGACGATGTAGCAAGACTTGAATGTTGACGATGTAGCAAGACTTGAATGTTGATGATGTAGCAAGACTTGAATGTTGACGATGTAGCAAGACTTGAATGTTGACGATGTGGCAAGACTTGAATGTTGATGATGTAGCAAGACTTGAATGTTGACGATGTAGCAAGACTTGAATGTTGACGATGTAGCAAGACTTGAATGTTGACGATGTGGCAAGACTTGAATGTTGACGATGTGGCAAGACTTGAATGTTGTTGATGTAGCAAGACTTGAATGTTGATGATGTAGCAAGACTTGAATGTTGACGATGTAGCAAGACTTGAATGTTGATGATGTAGCAAGACTTGAATGTTGATGATGTAGCAAGACTTGAATGTTGATGATGTAGCAAGACTTGAATGTTGACGATGTAGCAAGACTTGAATGTTGAATGTTGATGATGTAGCAAGACTTGAATGTTGACGATGTGGCAAGACTTGAATGTTGATGATGTAGCAAGACTTGAATGTTGATGATGTAGCAAGACTTGAATGTTGATGATGTAGCAAGACTTGAATGTTGATGATGTAGCAAGACTTGAATGTTGATGATGTAGCAAGACTTGAATGTTGACGATGTAGCAAGACTTGAACGCTGCTGTTGCTTCTCTACTCCACATTGTTGTTAAGTAACTGTGTGAGAGACGAGACCACAAAGGTCACCAGGAAGATCACCAAAGTAACACAGGTGAAGGTTAATGTACGTAGTAGCAGCACCTGCCCAGGTGACCTCTTATTACAGGTATTTATTATGTGTGTTTGAGAGAGGCTCTTTAAACACATGTCGTATTTATTCTTCAAACAGCTTCAGAAGTCAATATATTCTAATTTTTGTTAAGAGTTAACGCGATATAGTACATTGCCTATATTCTGATTAGTGCATGCATACACTGACATATTTTTATAAAATAAAGATTATTTCGCTAAGATATAGACTTATTCAAATGTTTTCGGCTAATTTATTTGTAATTATATCTTTTGAAAATCCAATGTGGGTTATTTGTCAATATATTATCCCATAATGCCATAGTTTCTAGCGCATTTCTGATATACACCTGCCTAATTAGAATAACTTAAATAGAATTAAATACTTCTTGACCAGAATATAGATGGCTATAATACTCTGGCCAGGTGTTTGGTGAGCTCCTGGGTGGTAACGCAGACGAAGAGGCTGGAGATAGTTTACTCTGCATCTGGAGGGGCTTCCCTGCCCCTCCTCTTCTCTTCATATGCCACAACGTACAAATTACAAAGTGCTAACCTCACCAGAAGCCCACGAACCCAACAACCCACCTAACATAACCTTCTGATGCACAGGAAACGTGGATGTCTGTGAGTCGCTACCTTTCATAGTACTCTGTATTTTGTACGATGGCAACCATAACGTACACATGAGTAGAATTAGTTGAGTGGAGGGGTTGAGAGCCATCGGTATAGACAAGGTTCAGCGTGCGGCCGTCAGACAAACTGAGCAGCATAAGCTGGAAATAAGTCTCTGTAGATGAACGAAACTTGAACGTGCATTATTAGTTGAGGACCAGTAAGGTATGTATATATTTATTGTCAACCTGAATACCGTGGATAGCTTCACTCACCTGAACGTTAGAAGCTGCTAACACCCAACCTCCAGCAAGAGGAGACTGTCGCTCTATCAACTGCGCTACTGAGCTAGTTACCATGGAGAAGGAATAAAGAGGCATCTAACTGCTGCCCAAACTGGACCTTTAAGCCCTCTCCCGGGCTGCTGGAGGTCGGGTGTTCGAGGCTCCTAGTACCCAGGTGAACTAAAAGTTATTGTCCACGGTATTGTGGGTATTGTGATTGACAGTTTATATGACTCAGGCGTGGATCACCAAATTCTCCTGTGGTCGAGTGACAACCCGGTGGCAGTCGGACTGACTGACCCCCTGACCTACCTATTACAAACCCAAACTACCCATGTGTCATCTTGATATATATATATTCTGCAAGGGTTTTAAAACATATTTATGAATTATTTTATCATTGTTAGCTGAAGATAACAAAAGACGATGAATACAAGGAAAGTGTAAACAAAAATTAGCCGCACAGATGACACATTTGTCCTTAGTGGAGGTAACATTAGCGGGAGACATCAGTGGTGGACCTTTATAAATGACATATTTATCAGAGGAACAATTTGCTTTCAGTTCTCGCATCTTACCATTACATTTTCGTCTTAAAGCAGCAAGTAAGCCTTTCATTAATAATTCATTACTATTCTCGTGCCGTAAATAAGGAAAGTAAGGAAATATTTCCTGTTTATCAAGCTAGGACACTTCTTAAAATCAAGCATGAATCCAAGAGGTCACATCTGGTGGAAAGGTTTGAATAATGTTCTCCATGACTCCTCGTGACCCCCGAGACTGTCCTTATGGACAAACATCAGGGACAATGTGATCACAGAATTTACAGAAGAACTGCACGTCGAGGAAGGAGACCTGGGCGCCGCTGGAACAGAGGGTGGTGTCGGTGATGATCTGGAGGTCCTCCCGGTCCGCCGAGAACATGATCCAGGCCATCTCACACCCACACCTCAGCGGGTTGTCTGTCAACACCAACACTGTAGTTACAACAATGATCTGCCTTCGGCATCACAACATATTTGTAGTAGACTGGAGGGTACCCGGTGGTGTCTGGGTCTCTCTCTCTCTCTCTCTCTCTCCTCTCCCTCCTCACCAAGTCTTCCCACTTCCCCATCTTTCTTCAACCTTCTCCCATCTTTCCCTCCCCCCCCTAAGCCCCAATCTCTTGGGCAGTACGGTAGAGCGACGGCTCGCTTCTTCTTGCCGGTCGGCGTTCAATCCCCGACCATCCAAGTGGTTCGGCACCCCATTCCTTCCCCCCACCCATCCTATACTAAATCCTTATCTTCATATCCCTTCCAAGTGCTATATGGGATTTAATGGCTTGGCGCTTTCCCCGATAATTACCTTACTCTACTCTCCCCCCGCCTCTCCCTCTCTGTAACACCGCCTCCCTCCTCATCCCTCTTATCTTTCCCTCTCCACGTTCATCTTCACCTTTTCCCCTTTTATTCCCATCTTCCCTCCATACTCCTTCACTTCTACCTCATCCATTTGTTCCCCCCTCTCTCCTTCCTCCCTCCCTCGTTCTCCTTCACTCCTCCTCTGTCTCTGTCTGTCTGTCTGTCTGTCTGTCTCTCTGTCTCTCTGTATCTCTGTCTCTCTCTCTCTCTCTCTCTCTCTCTCTCTCTCTCTCTCTCTCTCTCTCTCTCTCTCGCAAACACACAACATAACAATGTTAGCTTTACTATTGTTACTTGGAAGCAACGTTTTGGTTGTGTGATGAGAAGATAATAAATACTCTCGTAAATATTGTAAAATAATAAATACTCTAGATAATGTAAATACTCTCCGGAAAACCAAACTCACATTTCAGATGTCGCAGGCGTCGCAGGTACTCGGCACAGGAGCCGATTCTATTAAAGGGTGGCAGTGGGACCAACCCTGACCTGCCTATTACAACCCCAGGCTACCTATGTGTCATCTTGAAAAGTTGAGTGAAGCAAACCCTAATTGTCTGGCTTACTTCCTTGAACAGGCACACAAACGTTTTCTTTTAAATAGATATATAGGCCTACTACACCTGATTAATCATTGTATGTGCTTCGTCCCCTATTTTCGCCTTACCTATTCCTTTATTCTACTTGTCTTCACCTGACACCGCACTGGTATAAATCTAACGAGATTTGTATTTTCTTCGAGATACAAGTTAGAGCCTGGCTCCTGTGCCAGGTAAGTCCACTATGGGCTCACCATAGCCAGTGCTACTTGGAACTTTTGTTCCCAGTAGCTGAATCAAAAACAACAACAACAAACGTATTTTCTTCCTTAGCCGCACAGACACTTTTTCACACTGCGACCCGTTGAGTGTGTAGACATAATGCGACCCAAATGTCTGAAGGTTAGAGTTACTCCCTTGACGGTCACGCTTTCTGGAAAAATGATATTCTGAAGGTCGTGAAGGACGTTACCGGCATCACACCTACTGACATTTGTCAGGAAGGTAATGATATCGTGTTCTTCTTTTCATGTGAGGAAGAGCTAGAAAAACTCTTGACCAGCGATGGGATACTTCGCAAGGAGCACCTCCTCCCTCACTTTCCACGTCAGTTCCTGGCCGGAAGAACTGTTTTTACCAGCAGGACCAGCCAGTGGATCGCTGACCGACCGCAACAAGAGATCATGGACAATATCGAGGACGAAAATCTGAGCTTGGGTGTATTTAACCAAGAGTTCTGTAGCGCCGACAAATCTTCAATGAAGATTACTTTCACCACCATAGCTGCGGCCACCCAGGCTGGCACACAAGGTTTCTACTGCTTCGGCTTGCAAATACAACCCCACCAAGTAAAAAAGGAACGATACCATGAGATCCAGCAGTGCTTCAAGTGCTACGAGCTCTCCCACCCCACCAACAAGTGTCAGCACTCTGTCCAGAAGTGCAGTCTATGTGCACTAGACCATCACTACTCCATATGCAAGGCAACAGTCCATCGATGCTTGTTCTGAGATGGCAAACACACCGCAATTTCCTACCGTTGCTCCCGCAGACAGGAAAACATTAAGGCTCTGGTTGAAGCTAAGAGAAACAACCCTTTTACTTCCGCGACCAGAACCCCAGGTGCTCAACCCACCACCTCAGCTCCCACCAACTGACTAGAAGACTTTCCAGCCTTACCAAAGAGTGGCTCATCCAACCAGGCGACCCAGCCTTCATAATGGGGACCCAAGGCCCCACCGGCTCCTTCGCATCCCCCTGCATCACGTGCAGGCATTATTCCTGGTCTTATTAGACTAGCGGAGAGGCTTGCCGGACCGGACAACCAGCGCTTTGTCAGTGAACTGAACGTATTATACCTGGCCAATGGCCTGGAACCCATCATAGCCTCTGATGCAAGTCTCACTGCCTCCTCTACCACTCCGGAGACTACCACCAGGACGACCACGAGGTCGATTTCAACATAGACTCCAGAACCACCCACGAC
>WNGS01164437.1:43814423-43821923 GCA_020271785.1 Procambarus virginalis | reverse complement strand
GCTGTCCTTATACTCCTCCAGCCTTATCATACTGCCAGGAAGGGCGCGACGGTGGCGCCAGGGAGCCCTGGATATATGCAGGCATCAGTAATAATGCACGAGATTGTCCTTTTTGGCAAGACTTAGGTCCTTATAATTTTGTCATTGAGTTTTTCGCTCTCAATGGCGCGAGTTGCAGCACAAGGGTCACAGGCTGTATAGGTTGTGATCATCAGAAGCTGGTCAGGAGCCAATGATATAATGAGTGCTGGCAATCTGCTGTATGGTGTCTATTAATCTTGTTAATTACCAATCAAGCTGTTCAATCTAATCAATTAGAGCTTTAATATAACAATGTGCTTTAATATACTTACTAAGCTCTCTCATCTCATTTTTCTCTTGTAATGTATTTGTTATCATTTATCAATTATGATAGAAATTACCTACTTAAAATTATCTGTTAGATTAAGAACCTGCCCGAAACGCTGAGAGTACTAGTGGCTTTACAAGATTGGAAATACTGTACTATTCAATGTATTCTCACAAACCCAATGTACCTTCTTGTATATAAATAAATAAATAAATAAATAAATAAGTATTTTCTTCTGGGTCGCCACACTAAGGCGCTGGAAATGGAAGATGTCTGCTTTTAGGTTACTCGTTGTGTTAAGGAGTTTTGTAACTTTAGAAGCAAGTGTGTTTCTTGGCACGTTTTCTTCAGGGAGCTGAGGTTCCAGATCTTATAGGTATACAAATTGATTTGACAATCCAAATCCTCATACGTATTTGATTAGGGCATTTTCGTGAGCGTGAGAGTTCCACATGAAATACCTGTGCTGAGGCAGATGCAATCATACAACCATCTTGTATGTATACAGCCAGCTTGTATGCATACAAGCACTTTTGTATGCACAAGAATTATACTTGCACTCCCACACTAGATGCCAGCTCTTCTTTAATGCGTGTGACTATAGCCATCTGGCCAACACCAGGGTTTGCAGAATTACTGGTCACTTGATAATCTAGGTTTTAGATCTAGGAAACTTAGGTTTCTCTCCAAAGGAGAGAAAACTAGGTTTACCCACCTCGTGGTACTGGGCTGCAAGGAAGTTTCTCGTGATGATGATATTTTGTATTGTCCTGTATGCTATCCTTTGGACTATCCATAATTCAGAATATATAGTCCTTATTCGTCATCTTCTTCCTGGTTTCAAACACACATGAATTCAGCGATGACTAGTACAGGGAAATTGAGTGCTAGTACGATTTGGAATGTTGGTCTAGCCGTATGCCTATTGCAGACAAGATGACTACCTAGACAATTTTTTGTATGGAAAGTGTTCATGGATGTGAGACGAGCATAATCATGAGGCGTTCATGCAGCCTCAGACAACAGTACAGGTTCTCCATGATGGAGTTGTTCCAGTTGGATTGATTTTAGAGCATAATTCTGGCGGGTTTCTTTTGAATAACCGCAATATAATGTTTCTCTGCCTTCGCAATCAGCGTTTCGGGAGGAAAAGGAACAAAGGTTTCACAAAATCCACGTACATACTGTGCTACGGTATAACTAGACCTTGCTAACATACAACTAAATATGTGATTAGTGAGACACTTCTCTCAGGAGTCTTGAACAAGCGGCCATGACACCTTGCCCACACAGTCAGCTTCATAGGATTTGAATTTAGCTACTGACTGTAAGCTCCCAAATATTATTTAGTGTTACATTATTTTTCCAGACAACTGAAATTAGTTAATAGTAAATAATGCCAATATTAGGAGCCATTGGAGGACATTGAGTCAAATATTAAATATGGCAAAATATTAAGTAAGTTGGTATACCTACATGACAGGATGGCACCGGCCCTGTAGTGATGCTTTTAGTCATTGACTGTGAATGCTTCTCGCCAGCAGACTTAGCATGTGACCTCGTGCAGAGTGAAGGCACCCAGGCAGGTCCTCACCACCTGCCCTGACTGCAGGAGTGTATAATTGGATGAGAGTGAAAGTGTTAACGAACTGGTAACTTTCGGTACAGTACATCTTGTTTTTTTTTTAGAAGCTGAGTGATTGCGTGAGTAATTATCTCTCGCGAGATGACCTCTACGAGTGTACCCAGTGCCACTCGCCCAGGGAAACTCCTGTAACAGGTGCGGATTACAAGTACAAGGACGAGTACGTGAACGCGTTGACACACTTCACTGGAGACTCGTGTCACCTGAGTGTCGCAGTCAGCAGTGGGGCGTGGACGGAAGCACATGCACTTAACATAAAGTTGGGAAGTTGATAATTCTATGCAGGTGTTTCATTAACTTCGAACTTTATTGATTGATTTCGGATGCCACGTGTACAACCTCACCATCTAGATTAGAGCCCCGTGGGTGTCACCACCCTTGAGTCTAAATGTGGTTCTTCACCCAGCAGTGTTAAAGTAATATTAAATCGGCCTTGCCACAAACGTCTAGGGGTAACAACAGTCACTATAAAAACGGGTGAACAATATATTTGTGCTAAGGGGGACAAAACATAACAATTAAATAGTACGTAAGGCAAACAGAAACATTCTTTAACTTGCTTGAACATTAACATAAAACTTCGTAGTAAGCATGAGCACTATCACCAGAACATGAATACGTAAAAGGGAATACATCTAACCAATCATCTAACCAGAGAATTAACTAAAAATAACCAACACCAAAGACTGATCTTAACCCATGTCTACCCTCGACCACCGCCTTCACGCTACTGCCGGATTACTGGCTCACCAGGACGGCGTCACCTCCCTAACTATCAACAGACTATTCAAGCTGGGCAACTGCCCACGGAGGAATCATGAGCCTCGTAACACGAACTTCATACAATACATAGTGCTACTAATCATATAATATACATATAATTTCTCATACTAGATACAATTTCTCATACTAATTAGAGAACAAGACAGTAATGAATGAATCCTACAACGAATGAATGAGTACATGAATGAATCTTTAGCAAGATTCGTGACATCGGGTTCCTTAAAATTACTGCAGCGATCAAGAAGAAGTGTATTCACCTAGTTGTGCTTACGGGGGTTGAGTTCTGCTCTTTCGGTTCGCATCTCAACTGTCAGTCAATTATTACTAACTACTAACTACTTTTTTTCCACACATACACACACCCCCAGGAAGCAGCCCGTAGCAGCTGCCTAACTCCCAGGTACCTATTTACTGCTAGGTAACAGAAGCATCAGGGTGAAGGAAACTCTGTCCATTTGTTTTTCCGGCGGTGCCGGGGAATCGAACCCCGGCCCCTAGGTCCACGAGTCTAGAACGCTGTCCGCTCAGCCACCACCCCCTGGGTGGTGTGATTGGGAGGTCAGTACAGTGTTAAGCAAGGTTGATCTTTTGGAAGAATATCCGTCGTTCATTTCAACTAATTACATGTCCCTCTGATCAGATTAGATTTGTATGACCCATATGCAAAGTAAAGAAATACTAATGTATTAGTGTTAAGTTTAATGAATAAAAGTCTTAACTATTCGACACGTTTCAATGAAACTTTCTCCCATTATAGATCTTGCGAATCCCTTTCATATCTTGAAATGACCCTTGAAATGACACGCTAAACACATAACTCTAAATTTATGGATGTATACATCCAACACAGGTGGATATACTGTGTTGATCTCCTGCAATGAGGAGGAATGTAGTCCCCTTTGTTAGTGCTGGAGTGAAGAATACTTGTCTGTAAATGTGAAGAAGCTGTTGGGGACTTAGTACTCCATTCCTCTGTGAATGGAGGAACCCTAACGCCTTTTTTCATGACGACGTAAAGGACGGTGGACTAGCAATTTCCGACTTTGATACATCAATCCGCCTACTAAAGAACAAGCAGCTCTGGGCGATGGTTGAGTCGGAGGATCTAGTGGTAGTGGCAGCGGCTCTCCTACCCGCCTTCCAAGGGTGAATGCATCGATGCGTAGACCCGACTACGGCTGCTGGAACCCCTTCTAACAATACGTCTGAGCGTTCTAGGATTTGGAAGGCCAAACTGTACAACATGGTTGATGGTGCCGGCTTCGCATCTGCTTGTGACGTTCCATCTTGCCACAAGTGAGTTCGTACGGAATCCGTCTGCTAACCGGAAGAGATTTTGCTCATGCCATCCAGATTAGAGAAAACACTCTGTCTAGAGTTGCTTGGGGTAGACCCGGGGCTTCTGGTCTCTGCGATGCTTGCCTGAGGCCGGGAACTTTCGGCCACATATCCCAAGCCTGCTATAAGACGCATAAGTCTCGGGTGAAACGTCATGACGATATCACCCGGTTTGTAGCTGGCCGTCTGTGGCAAAGAGGTTTTGATGTTGAACCTGACGTCCGTATACCGGAAGGAGGAACCTTCTGCGAGCCTGACTTCATTGCTTGCAAAGGTGACAAGGCCTGTATACCGGACACCCAGGTCTCTTCTGATAACTTTCCACTCTCCCGTCCACGTCAGAGCAAGTGCGACAAATACGGCACCCCGGAGATCCTCCAACGGGTCAGGCCATATACCGGTAAGCACATAGCATCCACCTCTTCTATCACCCTAAACTGGAGAGGGGGATGGTGCAAGGAGAGTGCGTGTGGGCTATTGGATATGGACCTCACCAAGAGCGACCTTGAGATTTGCTCTGTGAAATCCCTAACCCTGGACGTATTCCCTCTACAGAAGATGACCCAAGTCCACACCAAGGGGCAGACCACCTTAGCCCCAGGATCACCTTGCAATGGGTGCACATGGGTGTAATATAGTCGTGAGGGGGGAACCCATCATCAGGATAGCTGGTAGCTAACTATGTAGGGTCATCATCAAGGGGCACCACTTTCCCAAATGGTTTCTCACAGGAGGGTGGATGACCCGGCCGGAGCCCACGAGTGGGTGTGGCGGCGGCCGGAGAGGGTCCCCCACGCGCATTCATGATAACCCTCCCACTCCCGGGGCCTGGCGAGGAGTTTCCGCTTTGTATTGTTCTCCATATATGCTGTTGTCAAGTCACCAAACCTGCCGCTTAGGCAGCTTGTTGTTTTGCCTTCAGCTTTAGTTCTTTTTAATGATATACTGTGTACCTCTCCCATTGTGTGCTGTGTCTTATATAAGAAAAACTAAATACAAAAAGATTTTTCTTTTGACCAATTGTTATTATTGACCAATAATTGACCAATTATTATTATCATCTTAACTCTTGTGAGTGTGATATGCCAACTAACCATTATTTTATGTATTTTAGTTTGTGATTGTTAGGGAAATATGTGTGCTTAGGGGTGCCTACCTCTCCCCATGCCTAGTGGTTGGCGGGAACGGGTGCCTTGAAGCTACTTGGACACCCCCCCCCCCGAGGTGGTAAGGGGAAGAAGGTGACAAAAGTTATGATGATTTCCGTTACTCATCACTGTCGTAGCCAGCATGATGAAGGAGGCATGAGGCATAGTACGGCAGAACAATGTCATATATATAAAAGGCATTTCGTGGGACAATTATATAATATGTGTATTTCCTGGTTAAGATATTTTTAAGAAGCCTTTAATAATCTTGAACACTCAAAACTTATTAGAAAATCACTAAACCGTCATATCTGCCCGTAGCTGCTGTTAGACACATCTTAATTTAAAGTCAGTTCTACAAAGTTTTTTAATATTGAAAAAGACGAGTTCTGAGCTCGCCTGTATGGGTAATGAGGTGAAGCAGGGTGAGGTTTTGAGTCCAGTGTATTCCCAGTATATATAGCGATCAACCCGTTGAGAGCATTCTGGCGTACAGAGTTGCTGTCATGCTGGCAACCTGTGTGTCATGCTGGCAACCTGTGTGCCATGTTGGCGAGAGTTGCTGTCATGCTAGCAACCTGTGTGTCATGCTGACAACCTGTGTGTCATGCTGGCAAACCGTGTGTCATGCTGGCAACCTGTGTGTCATGTTGGCAACCTGTGTGTCATGTTGACAACCTGTGTGTCATGTTGGCAAACCTGCGTGTCATGCTGGCAACCTGTGTCATGCTGTGCTGGCGAGAGTTGCTGTCATGCTGGCAACCTGTGTGTCATGCTGGCGAGAGTTGATGTCATGCTGGCAACCTGTGTGTCATGCTGGCGAGAGTTGCTGTCATGCTGGCAACCTGTGTGTCATGCTGGCAACCTGTGTGTCATGCTGGCAACCCGTGTGTCATGCTGGCAACCGTGTGTCATGCTGGCAACCTGTGTGTCATGCTGGCGAGAGTTGCTGTCATGCTGGTAACCTGTGTGTCATGCTGGCGTGACTTGATGTCATGATAGCAACCTGGTGTCATGTTGGCGGGAGATGTCATGCTAGCAACTGTGTGTGTCATGCTGGCGAAACACATGATCACACAGCAACGGATATAGAAACATATCAGATTGTAACATTTGAAGAGTGTGGCCTCAGTACAAAAGTCGAACTGGAGACTTGCTAAGAGGGTCTATACTATAGCCTTAATAAGGAAAATAAAGGAATTCACGTAAGATCTTAATAATTGATTCCATAATTTTTTATGTTAGTCTAGATACATTCTCTTAAAAATATTTTTTTAATACGTACATTTGGATCCATAAGATATAATAACTTCAAATATAAATATACATTCAAGCACTCAATATATGGAGTTAATGCTATGCATTCAGTAGAGAAGGAAGCCTCATATACTTATGGAAAGGGAAGACTCGTGTACTTCATAGAGAGAATAGGTTTACTTAACTTTCATATCCAAATATTAAATAATAATAATTAAGTTAAGTAATTATAATATGCAAATCAAAGGGAAAATAATTGAATCTTTTGCAAAAACAATAAAAATAAAAATTAGAATTTCTGGGAGTTCCTACTCCTAGAAATTATGTAGACATAAAAATAGAGTTAAATTATGAAGTTGTGTGACTGGTGGTCCCCAGGGTCTCCTGCAGCAGGTGTGTGACTGGTGGTCCCCAGGGTCTCCTGCAGCAGGTGTGTGACTGGTGGCCCCCAGGGTCTCCTGCAGCAGTTGTGTGATGGTGGTCCCCCAGGGTCTCCTGCTGCAGTTGTGTGATGGTGGCCCCCAGGGTCTCCTGCAGCAGGTGTGTGACTGGTGGTCCCCCAGGGTCTCCTGCTGCAGTTGTGTGACTGGGTGGCCCCCAGGGTCTCCTGCAGCAGGTGTGTGACTAGTATCTCTCAGGACCTTCTGGTGCGAGTGTAGGACACTGGAGATCGAAGTATTGAGGAATCAAATAGGGATGAGAGTTCCGTCGTAGCACTTGGTGGTGTCCGTTATGACGTTGAGATACGGACTGGAGTCGCCCGGGTACAGCCAGTGTATGTCACACCCACACAGCAGAGGGTTCCCTGTAACGACACATGCATGTAACGTAACGAGAAATGAAAGTGCAAAGGGGCCTTTTGACCAATGTAAACACCCAACCCTTGTCTCGTATATAGCCTAGCAATCGTCTGACCCAAAAATTTGTATGGGATATCGTCAAATGTTGTCTCTAACTGTTAAAACTTTCAGCATTTGTTC
>WNGS01164437.1:43786934-43803604 GCA_020271785.1 Procambarus virginalis | reverse complement strand
TCCCACTACATGGTACAAATAATTCTTACTATATATCTAATATTCTTTGTGACTTCCATTGCCTTAACTGGTCGTGCTGCGACGGCCTCGCATCTTGAAGGGTCGGCATTCGTCCCTGTGATCCAAATATTGGTCACCGTTCCTTCAAACTTGGGTTAATATGTTCTTAAAACAAAAGTTTTAATAAAACTGGGTTTACTAAGGGCCGCTCATATTAACAAAGTTTCATTCTTTTCGAGTATATTTAAAGCAGATTATTATCTGCTTTAACGAAGGATTGTGACTTTCTACTTTGAGCGGGAAGGATTGTGACTTCTACTTTGACTTTTTAGCAAGTAATTATCAAAAGGCGGCACCAAACCAGGAAGGCCATGTAGCACCATGAATGTGCGGAATAATCAGAGGGCGCTAAATATCAACATGGATGCCAATCGAGAAGAACAAACGCATAAAGCGAACGATATCAAAAGTATCCGATTCACTAAGAATTCTATCGAGGGACAAGTGACCGCGAGGGACGGTCGGAAAACAAGACACACACTCGTCCTGGAAGTCAGGACATTCATCAAGGATATGCACGACCGTAAGAGGGACAATGCAATTTGGACAATAAGGAACAGGGTTGGCACTCCATTAAGTGACCGTGAGTTAAGCGTGCATGGCCAATACACAAACTTACCAGAGCCGTTTTCCATCGCCGGTTACGGTGGTAGAAGGACGGCCATGAGGACACACTACTATTAAGAGTACGCAGTTTGTTTCCAGTAACAGAAGACCAACAATCCTGCCAACGGGTAAGGATGGAGGAATAACTAACTGGGTAAAAGTCGGAATAAGGAATACCTTTACGGGAGAGGGGAGAAGAGCGGACAGCTTCCCTAGCGGCAGCATCCACATGCTCATTTAAAGAGACACCAATATGGCTGGGAACCCAGCAAAACTCAACTGACTTAAATTTACTGGAAAAAAAGAAACAGCCAATGCCGAATCGCGACAACCGTTGGATGAACCGGATTAAAGAACCCGAGAGCCATGAGGGCACTACGAAAGTCAACAACAACTACAAAGATTGACAATGAGAAAACAGGGGACGAAGAGCATAGAGAATAGCATAAAATTCCGCTGTGGAGACGCTAGTCCGCGGAGATAGGCGACGGGGGCGGTCAAGGACATCAGCAAGAGGGGCTGAAACCAGGAAGTGCACCTCAGCCAGGGCAGCAACCGAGAGGGAAGCGGGGGCCAAAGAAACCTCCATAGTAGGAACAGAGAGCACAACCACCGAAACGGTAGGGGACGGAGCGAGAGACTCAGTGGTGGTGGTGGGTGGGGGGGGGGAGGAAGAAAGCGACGAAGCCTTTTACCCACCGGGGAGGAGGAAGGAGAGGAGCCAGGCTTTCGCTTCTGACTCAAAGAGACAGGCGTCCTAGTGACAATGTACTGGGCAACAGATTCAAGTGTCAACAGGAGAAGCAGAACGAGAGTAAACAACATGATGGCCGCTGGGAGAGTGACGGACATCAGCCTGCACTGACAGGCGACATGGAGAGCTAAGAGACGGAGGAGAAGGGCGGGAAGGAGGATCGGAGGGAGACGAGGAAGACACAGGAGACATGACAGACTGGCTAGAAAGAAGGGGAACCCCAGACAGAGAACCATGAGGGCAGAAGACCTTCGGGACAGAACTTTAGGGAACAGATGAGGAGGAGGCAGTGGGCGTGTCTGGGTCTAAGGCCTCGAAACGGTTGTGAGACTGAGGAAGGTGGGAAGGACGAGGAGAGGACGACGAGCACAACACATGAGCATAAGAAACAACAGCGGAAAAGGGGGAGACGGCGAACTTGGCGCCTCGCCTCAGGAAAAGACAAACGTTCCCGGTTCTTCAAGATGAGGACGGCTGCCTCAACTTTGTAATGTATACACGTGCAGGAGAAGGTAGGGAGGACCTCACCGCATTTGAGGCAGCGAGCCCGGGAGAAGTGCACTCCGACTTAGAGTGACCGTCCCCACACAAGGGGGAGAGAGAGTACTGGAGTACCGGAGGGCACCATGCCCAAACCTCCAGCACTTATTACAGAGCCGAGGAGAGGGAATGTACTCCTGGACAGGGCACCTGGCACCAGTAAGAATGACAGAGGGCGGAAGGGTCCTACCATCAAAGGTAATATTCACAACGCGAAGGGGCTGACGGCGACGACCACGAGGAGGATGAGTAAACGTGTCTACCTGGAGGACAGAATGAGCCTGGGCTTAGAGGATATGCGGAATATCTTCGTGTCAGTCCTGTAGATTCCTAACACCAGTTGCAACTTGGGGGCGGGAGGAGAATAGTGCCAACACTGGCATTCAACCGAGCGTTCTTGGAGACCCGAACAGGGGTCTCGCCAAGACAGGATAAGGCAGCCAAGTGGGTGGCTGCATCCTGAGGAGGAACAGCAACGACACGTGTACCGAGACAGGTGGGGTTGAAAGTAACAAGGGCATCTACTGAATCAAGGTGCCTATGGAGGGAGAAATCGTCAGGTGTAGAATCCAGAGGGAGGAGATCAAAGTATTTGGACCACGAAGCGGGACCAAACACAAGCCTTGTACCCATCAGTACGGGACCAAACAAAGCTTGTACCCATCAGTACGGGAAGCGAGTGCGGCCGTGGCGTGGACGGCATTGAGAACCCCCAGAGAGGGGCTAAAAGGCGTAGTAGTCAATGAGAGGACCGAGCCATGCCAGGGGACGAGGTGGTCACCACTGGGGGCTTGTGGCTCGACCCAACCACAGAGGGAGGGAGGGAGGGGAACCGAAGGGAGTAATCGGGGGATCAAAGGGGGAGCAAGATCGGGGCCCAATGCAGCAGGTGCTACAGAGCCCGGTCTTCCAACACGGTCCGACTCGGGGCTTGGTCGCCCATCCTACGAGCTGGCCCTGTATGACTATCCTGAGAGATGGGGACTTTTATTACCACTGCTACTGGAGTCTGCCAGTGCAGACTGCCTATCACATGCCTCTGTATGACTAACCATCCTGTGTGATGGGGATTTTTCAGCATTATGTAGTAGCTTTTTAGACACACTGTACTCCACATAGTTTAGGGTAGCTGCACAAATGCAGATGTACCTCATATATTAATGTAATAAAAGAAAAAACGCTTGAGAAGATATAAGAGAAACAGATTGAGACATGAAACGAGAGGTCAACTTTCATTCACGAATGTGCCATCATGGAATATGCCTAGAGGATAAGACACCCAACAAGAGACATGTTGCCGGTCTTGCCGGGGCCCCCTAGGGGTGCGTCGTGAGTATACTCTCCACAAACGCCACATTAAGAACCGTCAGTCCGTCGAGATGACTGTGGCAGAGAGGGAATGTACTAATAGTCTTGACAGTTACCGTGTATCCGATATCCGGTTCTCACTGTCTCCGGTGGTACAGGAGACAGTTCCTGATACATTGATGCATCATCAAAATATATAACACATTACAGAAAACAACAACTTTACGCTATGTTGTTTTAGATTCAGCTGCTTAGAACAAAAGTTCCAAAGTAGCACGGGCTACGGTGAGTCCGTAGTGGATTTGCCTGGCACATGAACGAGCTGTAACTGAAGCGTAAAGGGAGCTATTATGTTAAAAAGAGATTAAATCATAGCTATCACCTAAATTACAGCAAGACTTATGGAACAAAACATATTCATTGGTTTTATTACATTGTAAAAATACACGTAACAGTAGTGCAATTTTTTTTATAATACTGCTAATCGCACAGTGTTTCCGGTACTTACACTGCCTTTTAGCAGCAATATCCCAGGAACATCAACTAAATTTCGGAGACTTGAAGTAAAGTGAAATTCACACCAGTTACTCCATCTATCATCATTCTATTATGCAGGAAGAACCGCACGTCTATGGGTCATCCAATAAGGTTAGCAGACTTCTAGATGTTACTACTGCTAGGCTTAGGCTCAGCTAAAAGTACCTCTGGGAATTTGTAACATCTGCTGATGTAGATTTGACTAAATGTAAACTCTGTCAGCAGAACTACTCGCATACTTTGCGTCATTATATAATGGAATGTGAAAAAATCGCGGAATTTAGAGATACACCATCAATAGTGCCCAAGAAATGTGTAATTACTGCATTCATAATGATGTGCTGCCCGATATATTAGCGAAGTATCCAAAATTTGCTTACTATAGGAAATGCATGCACATTACTGTAAAGCTGCCGCCAAGTTGGGTGGGTGTGGAGCAAGACTAGTAACTGTGTGACTCACCATAGATGTAAAGTGCCTTGTATAATGACTGTTGTGAGCATCTTGTTGAATCACTTGTGACAAAAGATTATTGCTGTGTGTATTTGCGTGGGTGATTAGATATGTATGTATATACGTATATATATATATATATATATATATATATATATATATATATATATATATATATATATATATATATATATATATATATATGTACATGTATGTATGCGAGTGTGTACATGTATATATAACATTAATAATTTTGTAACTAGCGTCAAAAATTGTTATTTGCTTAGCTAAACGAACTAGAGGGTTCAGTTCCTGAACCGATTATGTGCCTCTGTAATCCTTTACACCACCGCCCACGGGATGGGTATGGGGTGCATAATAAAGAAAAAAATGGAAATTGATTGGCAAATTTTACAACACTATAAACACGTGAGCATCGTTAATTTAAGTACATATTAATATATTATAGTATATAAGGTTAAGGATTTACTAGGCGCAAATCCTTAACTGTAGCCTCTGTTTAACCCAACAGTAAAATGGGTACTTGGTTGTAACAACGATTCTTCGTGGGGGTCGTATTCCAAGGACCATAATATTAAGGACTTGCCCGAAACGCTATGCGTACTAGTACAAGAATGTAAAAACTCTTGTACTCCAAAAAAATATATATATATATTTTATTATATATTTATATTAATATTATTATATTAAATTGTTTAATTCAAGTTTTATACTATTAAATGAACAAATTAAATGAACAAAACGAGTTTATACTATTAATTTTGTGTTATTTTTACATCTTTATTTACAAATTGGTACTACTGAATCCTCCTCACGGCTCCTACGGGTTCTCTCATTTGGTACTACTAATATAAAGTATTCTCAGTGCCATCTATGTTTCGATTTTGTTACCAAGATGTACCATATTTTAAACGCCATCTATATTTAAATTTGATATTACTAATTTAATGTTCCTATCACCAGGCATGTCAAAAATTCGGTACTACTAACGTGCAGTAGGACGAAGTACTCAGCGCTATCTATGTTTTGATTTTGGCACTACTCATGCACCATTATTTCAGTGCCATTTATGTTTTAAATTTGATTATTAATTTAGGATTCGAATCCGGGATGAAACATAAGTAGTTGTTCGCAGTTCCTATCGCCTATTGCACCTGTTCACCTAGCAGTAAGTAGGTACCTACGAGTTCGTCAGCTTCTTGTGGGGTTGCATCCTTGGGGGACGGGTCCTTTTATTAGACCTCGAGAGGAAGGGGATCTCGATATAAGCCTAAAGTGTATAAACACGCTGGCTGCATGTCCCCCGACACAATGAATTATTATAATTATTTAACCATACCAGTTTCCAGTTGCCTTTACTAATTTACCAGTCTCCGTGGTGTAGTGGTAAGACACTCGCCTGGCGTTCCACGAGCGCTTTGTCATGGGATCGTATCCTGGCCGGGGAGGATTTACTGGGCGCAAATCCTTAACTGTAGTGTCTGTTTAACTCAACAGTAAAATGTGTACTTGGTTGTAAAAACGATTCTTCGCGGCAGGGATCGTATTCCAGGGACCTACCCGAAACGCTACGAGTACTAGTGGATTTACAAGAATGTAACAACTCTTGTATATATCTCAAAAGAAAAAAAAAACACTAAAAGTTGCAATTAAGTCTACCCTGCCAACAGAGTTGAGTTGTAACAGAAAACGGGTTTGTATGCCAAACTATACAAATACTGATACATTAATTACTGGATGATCTATGCGCCAGTGGCTTTGTTTCATTGTCTCACTGTGTGTCTATTTTCCCTCCCTCTCTCTCTCTCCCACCCTCCCTCATGTTCTTTCTGCCTCCCTCTCTCTCTCCCTCCGGTTCAATCTGCCTCTCTCTAGTTCACTCTGCGTCTCTTCCTCCCTCCCGTTCACTCTCCCTCTCTCCCTCCCTCCCGTTCACTCTCCCAGTAGGCATAAGATGATGAAGTAACATTCGGCCAACGTTCTGGACGTTGACCAGACATGACATGCCTGATCTCATCGAAACGTTTAAAATTCTGAACAGTTTGTAGAATGTTGGTTCAGTCATTTTATTCAAAAGGTCAGACGTAACAAACAAGGAGAAACGGAGTCAAGCTGAACAAGCTGCAATGCAGGACTAAAGACAAGAGGGGGCTTTTCACCCTCAGGGTTATAAACCCATAGAACAGCTTACCCGCCGAAGCCGTAAATGACCAAACTGCTGCAAATAAAAATCTAGCTCAAATTCACGAGAACAAATGGGAGGACAAATGACAAGCAGTCTGCTTCCTGTCCTCATCGAGGCTACTAGGGAGATGATGGCCCCCAGGTAAATTCATGTGCGTTTCGGGCATGCTCCAGAGCAAAGGTAGGTTTACAATTTTTGTGCAGGCCTACATTGACAAGTCTATGTTGTTTCTCATTTTCAAGGATAAGAAGCCTGTTATATAGACTTATGAGTGGAAAACCCGGTTGTGCCCAAGTCTCTCTCCCCCTTCTTTCCATATCTCCCTCCCTTCCTATCTCTAACTTTCTCACCACACTCTACCCCCAATATCACCCCTCTTGCCCATTTCCTCCCTTCACCAACCTCTGTTTCAATCTTTCCCTGCTCTTTATGTATTCCCTCTTTCCATCTCTTTCTTCAAATATTCCCCTCCCTCCCTCTCTCTCTCCCTATCTACCTCTGACAATCTCTGTGTTGCTGAAAACAAAGTTGCCTTTACATTTTTTGGTTGTCTTCCTCCCTCTCTCTGCGTATCGCTGTTTGTCTCGGCTTTTCTATTACTGCCTTCCTTTCTCTTCCTCTTGCTCTTCCTGGTCGACCTAGTGTCTCTGCAGGCACAGAGCTGTCTGCTTCTGCTTGTCTGTCTTTTTCCTGTATGTCTCTTTTATAAAATATAACAAGTTTCCATTGGCAAAAAGTTGGTCTGCCGGCGGGAGAAGCCTAGCAGTGCGAGATATTAAAACAAAACATAATTGTTTCCCGTTGGCTTTGAGGAAATGGCAGGGCTTGAGACCATTTTTTGAAGACGAGGGAACATCTGTTTTTATGCCACTATTGACAAAGTATAATTATAATAACATTTGTTAATTTTTCCCGAGGTAAGTGCACAATTTTTCATATCACCTAAGAAATGGTTTTGGAATTCATATTTTTAAAGAAATATGCTCGACAGCTGGTTGGTACTGCCACAATCAGTCGTGAAGGTAAGCATGTGACCCTGGTACACTGTTCCCTCTTGAATTCTCTCCATCCCCGACCAGCCCATGTCCGTCTCGTACCCCAGACCATTCACCCTGTAAAGGTTTATGAGGATAGCTCCAAGCATCTGGCCTCTAACCTTGAACAAATAGATATTCTCTTATAAACTTAGATTGTGGGTTCTCGAGCGACTATTAACCATAGAGGATATAACCCGCAAAAGTTATCCAACTCACGAGTATTTATCTACTTCCAGGTGAACAGAAGCATGTGTAAGAAGCTGCTAAGTCAAGACATACTGACCTGTCGCAAATTTGACGAGGACGACGGCAGAATCTGCAAGTGTTACCACCGTGGGAGAATACTTGGGCCGCGCGGCAACCAGTTTGGCGTCCCTGTCCGGAGTAGAGTCCTCTGTCTCTGGTGTACAGTCCTGTCTCCGGAGTAGAGTCGTCCGTTCACGGGTTGGAGTCTTCTAGTTTATCGTCCAACGGGATGATTTGTCAGCCAGGTCTGTAAACTAACATCCATGGCGCCCCCCCCCCCCCCGCCATGGGTGCCATCCACCATTATGATTGCACCCGCCTCTGGCGACACGCAAATGACCCAACTGTGTAGAAACGGTACACTGTCCCTGATAAGGGGAAGTGAAACAAACTCCGACACCGAGCCCTCGCCACCATGGCTGTCGTCGTTTGAGTCAGGGGCCGTGTGTACCCCGGCGCTCCTTTGAAGGGAAAACACAAAGCCTTGCGGCTATATACAGGCAGCCTGCTGGCGGAAACTAACGTGCCGTGCGCCAGAAAAACACACTGGTAGGAAGATATTTGGGGATCCCCAAGAGACCCTCAAGGGTGAGGGGGGGGGCGACCGTCGTCCCTTCCACTCTCGTCCTAGACAACAAACTAGGTAATCAAGCACGACGAGGTGTTGACAGGCCCACGATCATGGACCGATTCACTTCCGTTCTCCAGAGTAATAAGACACCGTGAATTAGAAGTTAGAGAAACTTGTAACTGTGGAGCCTACTCGTTAGAGTTGCCGCACGCGTCATTCAGCTCCGTTGCCAGCGCCCTCTCTCTGCCAGGTACCTACTTACTTCTAGATGAACAGAGGCATCAGGTGCAAGAAAATACATCCCCAAACGCTTAGCACCTCTTGGGAATTGAAAAATGATTACTATACAGGCAATTAGCCTATTTAAGATCATTTGCAAGGTTGCCACAAGGAATTATTTTTGTTATTAAGGATGAAAGCAGCAAGGGTAAAGCTGCTATGTATTGCATTCCCATTGTCGGGACAGGAAGCCTGCGAGGCTTATCAATCTCTAAGTCAGCAACTGACCTCTTAAAGATGCAAACCCACAACAGATGCCTAACTCCCAGGTATCTATTTACTGCTAGATGATCAGAGGCATTTTTTTAACAGACTAGCTGTGACTCCTGTTAGCAGGCTGAGCTTGCCCTTCCCATAGCTCATGGTCACCCTTACTCACTACGTTCCCCTGGAACACCACCCGAGAATCGGTTTACAACCAGGTCCTCAATTATGCTGAGTGAACGATGTTGCGTAATGACCATTGATGGTGTGGGGTGAGGGGGGGGGGTGAGAGAGGGGGGTGAGGAATGAGCAAGTTATGAGGGAGAGAGTGGGGGGGGGGGGTGAGGACAGGGCAACCTATGATAGTAGGGGGTGAGGATGAAAGTGTGAGGACAGGACAAGTCATGGCGAAGCCAGTGTGAGAATAGGACACGTTATGACGGGAAGAATGAGGGAGTGAGTGTGAGGACAGGGGAAGGGTGAGGACAGAGGAAGGGTGAGGACAGGGGAAGGGTGAGGACAGGGGAAGGGTGAGGACAGGGGAAGGGTGAGGACAGGGGAAGGGTGAGGACAGAGGAAGGGTGAGGACAGGGGAAGGGTGAGGACAGGGGAAGGGTGAGGACAGGGGCAGGATGACAGAGAGAGAGTGAGCGTGTCATGTGAGGCAACAGCCAGCAGGTCAGGGGGAAGCTGGACGTGTTGACTAAACACACCCAGCGGTCCACATTGCCACCGTATAAGTGTTGACTTGAGAGTCAGGAGGCCGGAACATAAACACACAGGCCTAGTAATTGGACCCAAAGTATCACAACATTGATTGACACAAAAGTACGAATCATACATTTTGTATATACAAAAATAATCAATGTCTAAGATTCTGCGGTTTACCAATCACAGTGCGAATGTAGAATGGAAATGTGGCCTCTCATAGAGGCCACATTATCCATGTGTGTAGAGGAGCCCTATACAGGCTACAGCCCATATGTGTAGCCCACATATTTCAAAGTATAGCATGAAACGATTGCGCGCATTTCGTCATTCTTCTTTGAAATGTACATGAGAATTCTTTATCGCATATTTTTAATATTGTTGTGTAGCTTGGGATAATAGTAATCATTGAGGGCTCCTCCAGGAACTCCACTCGGGGTGCTGGACCCCCAACATGGGCTCTCCCTCAACTACTCAACTCTGTCACTGGGGAATTGGTGCAGCTGTTGCTTGCTGTAGCTTGGGTGTTCAGGACCCCTACACACACACACAGGGCTCGCCTGATAACTCGCTTGAGTATGATGTCCTAATTGTTATCACCACCTGAAAGAACGTTAACCTCGGTCTTCTGTTACTTGTAAACATATATATTGCGGAGGAAGTTATTTTCTGTGGAGGTTAAAGTTGATAATCTATACAGACGAGTTGAAGTTCTCCGCCAGTGGTTAAACTCCCTCATGTGAAGACCAGGTCACAGAATTTCAGTAAAACAGAACGTTGGTAATTTTCCACGGAAGAGCATATTCCGGAGAACCTTTGTCTGTTCCCGATTTTTTTTCATGCGTACATTGGCGATTTTCCACCAGGTGATAAGCTGAATGTGGCGTAAGATTCAGGTGAGAGAAACGCATATGATCTGCTGAGATATGTATTCAAACATCAAAAATTTTTGCGCGTCAACACTAAAAAAAAACCGTAATATTTTTAACGAGGTTATCCTTAAAGGAGGGCACTCGGGCTGAAGATAAGGCACGAAGTTGTGGGAATGAATGCAGCTGGCTGCTAGGCAGACGCAGGTCCAAGGTTGCAGGTACCTGGAAGCCTTAACACCCACACCATCACGTCCTGAGCCTGCCTTGAAGACCTTAACCCTCGCAACACCAGGATCTTGGCCAGTTATAACCATAGTGACGGAGGCGAGAACGCTACAGCCCCCCTGCTGAACACCAGGGGGACCGGACTATGGCTCCGGGGTTCGGGTAGGTGGTGGGTGATGGTATTAGTGAGGTGTGCTTCCGAGAAATGGGTTAGAGACAAACGATATCACTTCTCCATGGCTGGTGTGACCCTCAACACCTGGGCGTCGACCCGGCGCCTGTGTAGCTGAGAACACAATTCATTACCAAGAAATATTGCTGTTATCAAGTGGACACGTTATCCAAATTATATACATCTACATATGTAAAAGATGAGTTTGAGATGACCTTAAAGTTAATGAGTAAGTGAGGTCATTAAGGTAAAAGAATTAGTTAGGACCTTAAGGTTGATTAATCTTCGGAAACACCCCACTATCTAATAAGGCAGCCTCTTCAAAAATTATATAGAGGTAATGTTTCCAAACAAATAATGTAACTTAAGTTTAATTATCACCAAGGCAAAAGCTGTTACAGAGGCAACGAGATCCGTCTATACCTCACATTAACAGTCAAGATTAACGAAGCAGTTTGTACTAGGCACTTTGAATCTACATTAAAAATACAACGAAAACGAAAAAGCTTGTAGACAACATATCACAACACACTAAACCGTGTCCTCTGTTTAGGTGCTCATAGCACACCTTAATGATGAGTGAGACTCATGTCATCTGAGTGTTTACTCACACTATCTTATGAGGGATGGTGAGTTTCACATGTTTAGATGATAACGTCTACTTATTCACCTCTATAGGACAGCCTGTTGGGGCTAGAATGATTTAACCTAACCTAACCTAACCTAACCTAACCTAACCTAACCTAACCTAACCTAACCTAATCTAACTCAACCCACACAATATATGATAGCCCTGCTCTCAACAGCTTAGCCCGTGGCCTCTTAAGTATCGATGGCTATATGTACAGTCAAGATGGCTGTAAACATTGCTGATTCTTCAAACATTAACATGAACAGCAAACTTTAAATCATCTTGTATAATTTTCTTGTAAAATCGTAACAAAAAAATAAACAATTTAGTTACTAATTTCATATGTCGAAAAATAATTTAGTTAATGCTTATGCATTAACAAAGGTATTTACCAGATGGCCGTCCTAATAATATTGCCAGAAGGTGACGTCTTATTAAAAGTCTACCATGATATTTAGATACTCGTTAATCACAAACTAACTACAGAGACAACAAAATTCAATGTACATAACTTTTTACTAAAAGAAATAGAATTGTTATATTAACAGAACTTATAAATAAACATCCCTTTAATATTTATTAGGATATGACAAATGTATCAGAATTTTAATTACTCTAATTCTAATTGGCAATGTTTGTTACTCAAGTTTACAAACAAAGAAGAGAAGATTCACAAACTTTTCATCATATGAAAGATATCAATAGCTTTGTACTCAGGACATATCACTCAAAACTAATAAATCGCATAATGATTTTTATTATTTTTTTTCCTAAAAGATGCCGTTGAACTGTTGTGATTTATAAAGTCGAGAGAGAGAGAGAGAGAAAGACTGATTTTGTTGTATAAGACCAACACCAACAGTATTATTGATTTTATTTACTGGCATATGTCGACGTTATTTAAATCCAGTATTTAAATTCATTACCCAGAAATTAGATGGGTTGCACAAGATTGTGAGCTCTCCTCGTCTGCAGGACCTCAGCTTCGGCCTCTGCAGGAAATGGGTTTTATGAAGTAGGGAGATTGGAACGCGGGTGTCACATTGAGCAAACGTCTTCCCAGTGGGCGAAACAACATTGAGTCAATGTTGAGTCACTGTTATTGACGTCGAATAAACGTTGAATCATTGTTATTGACGTTGAATGAACGAAGAATCATTATTACTGACGTTGAATGAACGTTGTTTACCCAACCCGTTACTGGGATACTTTGTGAAAGCTTCAGTCACGTCACTGGTCTCGCACAAACTTGTGTCAGGAGGGAAGTTGATGAGAGACGCAGCGACGGTAGACAGGTTCAGGCAGAGGCTCTGGAAGTCTCCTGACACGCGAGGTCCTCCGTACTGCTTTACTGTGATAGAGAGGTACAAGTTGACGTTCTTTCCCAGCCACACATTCAGAGAAGATCGCTCATCTGTGTCACATTGTTTCTCATCAGGTTTAGTCAGCTTCTTGACACGCACTGTCCTCATCCTGCATATTTCTCAACCTTTAGCTCTCATGTGCTGGTACCTGAGTACCATACTAGATCACGAATGGATACGGTTAGTTTGATCCTACAGTGATTGAATAAATAAGTGATTTAAGTTATATATTGTGTGGGATGCTACGTATACATGATTTATATATATATATATATATATATATATATATATATATATATATATATATATATATATATGTATATATATATATATATATATATATAATATATATATATATATATATATATATATATATATATATATATATATATATATATATATATATATATATATATATATATATATATATATATATATATATATGCATTGCGAAAGCACAAAGGGCTGGCATGCAAGACACAACGAGGTCAATGAC
This sequence comes from Procambarus virginalis, assembly GCA_020271785.1. Taxonomy (NCBI): domain Eukaryota; kingdom Metazoa; phylum Arthropoda; class Malacostraca; order Decapoda; family Cambaridae; genus Procambarus; species Procambarus virginalis. The sequence goes on along the minus strand of WNGS01164437.1, from coordinate 43,790,335 downwards.
ATCATCAAGAGAAGCCTCGTCTCAGCTAAGTGCCCAGCGGAGAGAGAACCTCGCATTCTAGGGGTCCAAAACCCGGATTTCCCCGCACTTCGCCCTGATGGCATCACCATATACTCATGGAAGGAGGGTAGACAGTTGGTGTGGGACTACACATGTGTATCTACCCTGGCTGACACCTATGTACACTTCGGAGCTGATCAAGCAGGTGGGGCGGCCAACCACAGGGAAACAGCAAAATCTCTCAAATACAGGCGACTGGCAGGTCAATACCTCTTTGTTCCCATAGCGTCTGAGACGCATGGCCCCTGGGGCAAGAGTGCCTTGGGATTTCTCAAGGAATTGGGTTCCAAGCTCATTGACGTCACCAGAGACCCAAGGGCTTGCAGTTTTTTGTTTCAGCGCCTCAGTGTGGCGACCCAGAGGGGAAATGCTTGCTGCGTCCTCGGTTCCTGTCCGGAAGCGGAGGAGCTTCAAGAGATCCATAACCTTTAGGCATTTGTCTTGTATGTTTTGTAACCTTAAAATACACAATAAAGCATAAAAAAAGGAAGGGGGTGGTAGGAGAAAAGCACACAGAAACTGTATTGGAGGGGACCTACATTCCCTCCAATGCGTTATGTGTGATTTCCTCCGAGGCTATGGGTCCCCCTTCTTCCAGCCAGAGGTGGTACTCCCTTCCATATTACAATATATATATATATATATATATATATATATATATATATATATATATATATATATATATATATATAAATAATATATAATATGTGGCACCCTGCTACCTATACCTTGTTCTGAAGACGTTACGTCAATATGACTTATTAAGTACAGTGGATGTTACTTAATTTAGTACAAGTTGCCTATATGTATTAGAGTAAATATTACTTTGTATGTATCTTATTACAGAATGTATTATAGAATTCGGTGGTTCATATATGGAGCTTATCAAAAGGTAATGGGGGATACATCAAGATCTACATACTAATGGTATGTAGAATACATACATACTACATCAAGATCAAGATCTTGGGAATTCTTTTCCAATTTATCAGTTCAGCATAATTGGGTGTATGAGGTGAGAACCGGAAACTCATGCTGAGAGCCAGCAAAATACTGAACACTGAACTGAACACTGAACTGATCACTGAACTGAACACTGAACTGAACACTGAACTGAACACTGAATTTCAGCTATTATGTCTGCTGTTAGCACTATGTTGCTTTCCTGAATCGTGACAACATTATGCGTTACCCTTAGTGATGACTTTATGGTGTGGCTATTCTTACTGATTAGAGGTTTGTGAAACTATTCTTAGTGATTAGACGTTTATAAAGCTATTCTTAGTGATTACAGGATTATGCTGCTATTTTTAGTGATTAGAGGATTATGAAGCTATTCTTAGTGATTAGAGGATTATGAAGCTATTCTTAGTGATTAGAGGTTTATAAAGCTATTCTTAGTGATTAGAGGTTTATAAAGCAATTCTTAGTGATTACAGGATTATGCTGCTATTCTTAGTGATTGCAAGATTATGCTGCTATTCTTAGTGATTAGAGGATTATGAAACTATTCTTAGTGATTAGGATTATGAAGCCATTCTTAGTGATGGAGAATTATGAAGCTATTCTTAGTGATACAGATTATGAAGCTATTCTTAGTGATTAGAGGATTATGAGCTATTCTTAGTGTTAGAGTATTAAAAGCTATTCTTAGTGATCAGAGGATTATGCTGCTATTCTTAATGATTAGAGGATTATGAAGCTATTCTTAGTGATCAGAGGATTATGAAGCTATCTTAGTGATCAGAGGATTATGAAGCTATTCTTAGTGATCAGAGGATTATGAAGCTATCTTAATGATCAGAGGATTATGAAGCTATTCTTAGTGATTACAGGATTATCAGTCAATCAAAACTTTATTCATAAATGGTAGTGCATTTATAACTGGGAAAGATTTACATAAATAATACAGTACATTAATTACATAAGAGTTACAATAACAGAAGAGTACATAGGTTATCGTTATTGACGTAATTAATAACAAATTATACGACTCACTCTAATTTCATCTACTGTATTCTTAGAAATTAGAGGATTTTGAGGCTGTTGGTAATGGTGACTAAATTTTTCAGCTGTTCTTAGCGAGGGCAGGATTATACGGCTGTTCTTAGTGAGGGCAGGATTATACGGCTGTTCTTAGTGAGGGCAGGATTATACAGCTGTTCTTAGTGAGGGCAGGATTATACGCTGTCTTAGTGAGGGCAGGATTACAGAGCTGTTCTTAGTGAGGGCAGGATTACACAGCTGTTCTTAGTGAGGGCAGGATTACACAGCTGTTCTTAGTGAGGGCAGGATTACACAGCTGTTCTTAGTGAGGGCAGGATTACACAGCTGTTCTTAGTGAGGGCAGGATTACACAGCTGTTATTAGTGAGGGCAGAATTATACAGCTGTTCTTAGTGGGGCAGAATTATACAGATATTCTTAGTGAGGGCAGGATTACACAGCTGTTCTTAGTGAGGGCAGGATTATACAGCTGTTCTTAGTGAGGGCAGGATATACAGATATTCTTAGTGAGGGCAGGATTACACAGCTGTTCTTAGTGAGGGCAGGATTATACAGCTGTTCTTAGTGAGGGCAGAATTATACAGATATTCTTAGTGAGGGCAGGATTACACAGCTGTTCTTAGTGAGGGCAGGATTATACAGCTTTCTTAGTGAGGGCAGGATTATACAGCTGTTCTTAGTGAGGGCAGGATTACACAGCTGTTCTTAGTGAGGGCAGGATTATACAGCTGTTCTTAGTGAGGGCAGGATTACACAGCTGTTCTTAGTGAGGGCAGGATTACACAGCTGTTCTTAGTGAGGGCAGGCATATACAGATGTTCTTAGTGATGGCAGGATTATACGGCTGTTCTTAGTGATGGCAGAATTATACAGCTGTTCTGAATGAAGGAAGACTTATACAGCTGTTCGTAGTGAGGGCAGAATTACACAGATATTCTTAGTGGTGGCAGGAATATGCAGATGTTGTTAGTGGTGGCAGGAATATACAGAAGTTCATAGTGATGTCAGGAATATACAGAAGTTCTTACTGATGACAGGAATACACAGATATCTTAGTGATGGCAGGAATATACAGATATTCTTAGTGGTGGCAGGATTGTGGTTTTATCCTCAGCGATGATGACACATGCGTGACTTTAGTGACAGACAAGCGTATCGGACACATGTGTCACATGACCAATGTATCCTCACTCATGCACCGCAGAAAACTAATTTACACCATTAAGCTGCTACTTTAATTCTTATTATTGTTCAGTAATTACCTTGCGCTGTGAATAAGGAAAATTGGAGAAATATTCCCCCTAGTATCACTCAAGGAAACCACGGATTTATGAA
>WNGS01164437.1:43758235-43775622 GCA_020271785.1 Procambarus virginalis | reverse complement strand
TTATGATAGACGAGAAAGGTCTAATTTGCAACGAAATGCACAGCCGATTGTGACAGTATTCTTGCAGCGTGATTACAATTAATGCTAAATGTTGCCTGGAATTTGTCTCAGGGTAATTAAAGCGGTGATTATCGAGAGGAAATTTTTAATTACTAATGGGAAATGTTTGTGGTTATTATGAGGAAACATGGAGAAATATTCAATGATTTTTGTATGCAAAAATGTACGTGTTATAATATTCTCTCTACCCATTCGTCCAATACACAAACGTGTGTCTATCCTACAACATCCACACCTGTGTATCCTACCAAATTCACACCTGTGTCTATCCTACCACAGCCACACCTGTGTCTATCCTACCACAGCCACACCTGTGTCTATCCCACCACAGCCACACCTGTGTCTATCCCACCACATCCACACCTGTGTCTATCCCACCACATCCACACCTGTGTCTATCCCACCACATCCACACCTGTGTCTATCCCCCCACATCCACACCTGTGTCTATCCCCCCACATCCACACCTGTGTCTATCCCACCACATCCACACCTGTGTCTAACCTAAATGTATTTAAAGTTTACATTTATACATGTAACATATGTCCGAGTGTCTCATGTGTCTCAGTCATATATGTCCCAGTCACATATATAGCCAGAAGTCATACATGTCCCATAATCCCATATGTCCCATAGTTACATATGTCAGGTTACCTGTCCCATATCTGTCAGACACCTGCCACACATATGTCCTGCCCATGCAGCTGTTCAACATTCACTAATGTTCATCGTTCTTAGGCACTCTCCCACCTCTCCTACACCCTCATTGTCCTACACTCACACTTCTACACCCACATTTCCTTACATCTACAGTACACTACACCCACATTTCTGCACCCACCAAGTCCTACACCAATACTTCTCATACACCAGCAATACCCTGCACCCAAAGTGCCCTACACGTACAGTGTAGGGCACTGTGGGTGTGCCCTACACCCACACCTAGTATATATTTTACATCAGCTGCGGGGAAGAGTTGGACGAATATCCAACAAGGACAACCAGGAATGTCTCCCAGGAACACGAGGCCCAATAAATCCGTGGCGTCTTGCACGGCTCTGACACATTACAGCTGGGTGTGTGGGGGAGCTCTGTGTGTGGGTGCAGCTTGGTGTGTGGGGTGGTGTGGGGGAGCCACAGTGTTGGAGGGTACGTGATGCTGCATCCCTGCCTGGACGGTGGCTGCCTGGAGTGTGGTTGGTGATGGGAAGCTTCCCACGTCCCAAGTACACACGAGGGAAGCCTGTCTGATACTGATGGGTGAGCTTCAACACAGCTGTAATTAACGCTTGAAGCCTCAACACAGGTGTAACCAATGCTCTTAGCATCAATACAACTGGAACCAACGATCCGGGTATCAAGACAACTGTAGTCAACGCTCCAAGCATTAACACAGCTGTAGTCAACGCTCCAAGCATTAACACAGCTGTAGTCAACGCTCCAAGCATTAACACAGCTGTAGTCAACGCTCCAAGCATTAACACAGCTGTAGTCAACGCTCCAAGCATTAACACAGCTGTAGTCAACGCTCCAAGCATTAACACAGCTGTAGTCAACGCTCCAAGCATTAACACAGCTGTAGTCAACGCTCCAAGCATTAACACAGCTGTAGTCAACGCTCCAAGTATTAACACAGCTGTAGTCAACGCTCCAAGTATTAACACAGCTGTAGTCAACGCTTCTAGTATTAAAAGAGGAGTTCCCAACGCTCCGAACATCAACGCAGCTGTAGTCAACGCTTCGAGTATTAACACAGCTGTAATCAATGCTCCGAGCATCAACACAGCTATAGTTAGTCTCGATATAAATGCAGCCAATAGCAGACAATTTATAAATACAGAGTGCATAAATAATAAAAAACACTGTACAATGCTTGGAAGCAATACAACATTAAGTATACTTTTTAAGAATTTGTTATACAAATTATTGTAAGTAATATTGTACTCCCAGTAGAAAGCTACTTGTCTCGCTCCAGGGAGTTGTATAAGTGAATATCAGCGCCATACAAGCTTAGTATGGTAATGTAGGTATTAAACTGGAGAACTTACTATCGAGTTGCATAAAATGGATCGAATAAATTATCTTCAACTGGAAACCGTTTTCCATGTCAAACATATTTCCCGGATCGTCACCGAGTGATAATTATTGTGTGACTGAGGGGGCCGCAGTCTTCATGCCCTGAGAATTTAAATGGTAAGACAGTTGTAATTACTGCCAGTCACACTCAACTGGTTGAATGAAACTCACCGGGATAAATTGCTTAAAAACGTCAGGATGAGTTATGGGGATACGAGTGTAAAACAATAATATCCAGGAAGACAACCATGGCAGGGAAGCATTACACCCACTACTAACCAGAGGGGAACACACCATGTTCCCCTCATGAACCAGAGGGGACATCCCAACCCATTCTTAAAACATTGTCCAGCTGTTTAATAATCAAGCAGCTGGCTCTCTGTGCATGAAATAATTACCATAAAAACCATGGCTGTTGCATATATGAGCTGAAGGCCGTTATATATGGGCCTTCATCCATATATGATCTTCACAGAATAAGTTTGAGGTTGATAAAATGATTTTTTTTAAATCCGAGAGTGTGAGTTAATGGCACATCTCCGAGGGTTAATGTGTGATTGATTGGACATTACGAGTCGGGTGAGCACTGACTAAGATAATACTAAAACACTGTATTAGTTTAGTGAATGAAAGAAATGAAAGATGTGTATCTGGCTTCACGCAGACATATAACAAAGTTCTTATGGTATAATCTTATGACATGTGTGGATTAGTTGATAGTGTTGTTGACAAATGAACGAGTCAGCCCTAAAATCTTAATGTAAAGAACACAAAAGGAAGAAAACAGAGAGAAACATAAAGATGTGTAGAAATGGTTCATTTATTTTGGTACTTAGCGTCCGGTATTAATTAGAGGCACAATTTAATTATGAGGAGAGAGTATGATTTTATAGCAATTGGAAGGGGTATGAGGATAAGGAACTGGGTTATAATGACAAGGAACTGGGTTATAATGACAAGGAGCTGGGTTATAATGACAAGGAGCTGGGTTATAATGACATATATGGAACTGGGATATGAGGACAAGGAGCTGGGATGTGAGGGCATGGAGCTTGGGTATGAAACTGGGATACGAGGACAAGGAACTGGGATATTAGGACAAGTAACTGGAATATGAGGACAAGGAACTGGAATATGAGGACGTGTGTGGCCCTTAAAACATTACAAACTGGAACGATATAAACAGATAACATGAGAAGGATTTGATGTATAAGGAGGAGTGAGAGAGAAGTGTTCTGGGATGGGTTGGTCATTTTATGAGACGATATGAGAGTAACAGGGTGGGGTGAATTGAAGTGAAGCTGCTGCTGATGTGAGGAGAGTGCGGCTAAGATGATGAGGAGACCCGACACTTGAGTGTTGGGGCGGGGAGGGCAGCGGTGTGAGGACCTCTCCCCTCACACGTAGCTTCCATGCTCTCCCCTCACACGTAGCTCCCATGCTCTCCCCTCACACGTAGCTCCCATGCTCTCCCCTCACATGTTGCAGAGTGACCTGTTGATCCACACGGTGCCTCGACGGCTCTTAGTGCCAAGGTTTAGTGCCTCTGACCTGACACATGAATGGCTCTTTGCACTCCCTCCTCCAAACGCCCCAAGCTCCAGACACCCTAGCTCCAGACGCCTCTCGCTCCAGACGCCCCCTCGCTCCAGACGCCCCACTCGCTCCAGACGCCCCCCACGCTCCAGACGCCCCCCTCGCTCCAGACGCCCCCCTCGCTCCAGACGCCCCCCTCGCTCCAGACGCCCCCCTCGCTCCAGACGCCCCCCTCGCTCCAGACGCCCCCCTCGCTCCAGACGCCCCCCTCGCTCCAGACGCCCCCCTCGCTCCAGAGACTCGTTCCAGACGCCCCTCGCTCCAGATGCCCCTCGCTTCATAGACTCTCACTCCAGACACCGTTGCTCTAGGCGCCCCTCGCTTTAGACGCCCCTCGCTCCAGTTGTCCCTCGCTTCAGAGACTCTCGCTCCAGACACCGTTGCTCCATGCGCCCCTCGCTCCAGATGTCCCTCGCTCCAGACGCCCCTCGCTCCAGATGTCCCTCGCTCCAGACGCCCCTCGCTCCAGATGTCCCTCGCTCCAGACGTCCCTCGCTCCAGACGCCCCTCGCTCCAGATGTCCCTCGCTCCAGACACCGTTGCTCCAGGCGCCCCTCGCTCCAGACACTGTTGCTTCGGATGTCCCTCGCTCCAGAGATACTCGTTCTAGACGCCCCTCGCTCCAGACACCGTTGCTCCGGATGTCCCTCGCTCCAAAGACTCTCGTTCCAGACGCCCCTCGCTCCAGATACCCCTCGCTCCAGACACCGTTGCTCCGGATGTCCCTCGCTCCAGAGACTCTCGTTCCAGACGCCCCTCGCTCCAGACACCGTTGCTCCGGATGTCCCTCGCTCCAAAGACTCTCGTTCCAGACGCCCCTCGCTCCAGACACCGTTGCTCCAGACACTGTTGCTCCAGATGTCCCTCGCTTCAGAGAGACTCGCTCCAGACACCGTTGCTCCAGACACCGTGCTCCAGGCGCCCCTTGCTCCAGACACACACACACACACACACACACACACACACACCACACACACACGGAGGTCTCCACGCACCCCTCAGGGAAGGTCTTCACTCACCTGTCAGAGAGATGCCGCTACCAGTTGTGGACGCCGCGCGCCAGCACCCTGCTGCCCTTATATAGCACCCGGTCTCCAGGCCCGCCCCGCCCCCGCCCTACATATTCCGTCCGCCCCGCCCCCGCCCCCGCCCTACACATTCCGTCCGCCCCGCCCCCGCCCTACACATTCCGTCCGCCCCACAACTGGTTCCAACACATACTCTGCTCCACCCACCACTTCCTCCCCGCCCACTGCCAACTCCCCACCCACCCCCACCTCACCCCCGCTCACTGCCACCTCTCCACCTACCACCACCTCACCCCCCGCCCACTGCCATCTCCCCACCCACCACCACCACCACCTCCTCCCCGACCACTGCCACCTTCCCACCCACCACGTCTTCCCCCGCCCACTGCCGCCTCCCCACCCACTGCCGCCTCCCCACCCACTACCTCCTCCTCCCCCTCCTCCACTGCCACACCTCCCTCCCACCACCTCCTCGACCACTGCCACCTCCCCTCCCACCACCTCCTCGACCACTGCCACCTCCCTCCCACCACCTCTTCCCCGCTCACTGCCACCTCCCCACCCACCACCTCTTCCCAACCCACTGCCCCACTCCCCACCCATCACCACCACCTCCCCGACCACTGCCACCTCCCCACCNGTTAGTTAGAAAGCAATCGTTAATTATTCTAGAAAATCATCTGCTTCACTATTCCCTGTTCTGTTAAACCAATTTATTCCACTAAAATTAATGTCACCCATGACATAAATACTGCTAGACCTAGATGCTCTAGATATTTCATCCCATAGGTGCTTTGCATCCATCCTGTAAGTTTGGTGGCCTATTATAAGATTATTTGCTTTTTTCGTAATTCTATCCAAATAGTTTGTGTGCCTCAGTTTTGATTCCCTCTTTGAGACTACCTTTCAAATTTCCCCCATGATCACGACACACAACCTACTCCCAGGAAACTAAAATCTAAATAAGAATGCGAATGATGGAGAAACCACCTCTCACTCATTCACGTGAATAGTAAGTTTAACAAGTCATTCAGAAGTATAAATCAAATTATATTTAATAACAAATTAAGTTTAAACAGTCACACACAATTTATAATATTCCAAACGATGAAGGCGACTGCCAACCCAGTCGAGTAAGAACGGGAGAGAAGAGGAACACGAGCAAACTTGCAAACATTAGAGGTAAAACTACATTCGTATCGACGCGTTTAGGGACTAATGAGCATCTGCTCTGGGTGGTTTGGCGGGCAGTGATTGACGTTTTAGTCAAGTTAATCCACTGTTTTCGACGAAGGGAATCTAAGAGAACCGTTGTGATGCAGTCTTCACTCCTTCCATAATCCCCATTATCTTGCGCTCTTTGGGGGTTAAAGTATATAATTTTATGACGTTTTGTACGCAAGATCCTATTTTATTAGTCGAGTAAATAATGACTAACATTAAATTTAAGCACCAACGCCGTTATACTTCCCTCTAGAATCCTTACTTTTGCTACATGTCTTTAATTAGGTAGGCCTATGATCTCAACCATTCGCATTATATCACTTAAAAACAATTAATACAATATACTCAATGTTATACATAAACACCAGCAGGAGAGAGAGCATCACAAGGTCTGCCACAGACGACACTGGACGGAGCGCCCCGCCAGCCTTTGATGGGTTGTGGCGGGGCCAGATGGCGGCGGGGGCCTCCACACCCCAGCTTGTCATTCACGCTCCCCTCAACCCAGACACGTCCAGGACGCCACCTGCCTGCGCCCAGTCCCTTCTACCACTCCAAAAGGTGGCCCCTCGGGACACACAGTTCCTTTACCACACAACTTTTGAATGATTTACAAACGCAAAGCTGCCCTAGGGATGGTGGACGAGCCGGTTTGTCCTTACCTAACGTAAAAGAACTGTCAGTACGTGGGCTGCCATATGCAAGTTTGTGAGTAACCTTTCATTTCAGCAGTTATCTCTACACATTATGGAAGAGGGGCGCTTATGTAAAGCATTAATGTCATTACGTCTGAAAATTTAACTTCATTTTGATCACCAAAAACAATTTCATATTTCCCTGTACTCTAAATCCTCCTTTTTATAAACTTTTAGTAGTTCACATACGATGTATTCAGAGCCTCAAAATGTACTTTCCGAGCCCCACAAACTCTGCGTCAAAAGTTTTCATTGGAGCAAAATATCAGAGAGGGGATGTCTGTGTTCGATGTTGGAGGCCAGATGGTCCTAATTTGCGTCAAGCAGCTTTTCATGGAGAATTGTGATTCCATGGCGAGCGTCACACTGGGAGCAACCCGTCCTCCTAATAGAACGTCGCATTTAGACGCACAATTTACGCCAAAAATTGTACTACAAAATGGTAGTGGCTCGCGAAATTTACGTACTGTCGTTTTCTGTTTTGGATCCTCTGGTAGGTTAGGATAGGGCAGTACAACAGTTTCTTGACGTTAGGAAACTGTAGGAAGACGGGTTGTTTAGTCTACCTCTCCATGCTCGTTTTAAACTGCGATTGGAATCTATTGCGACAAAGAACGACTTAAGAAGTCTGAAATGTTGGATTGGTTAGCAAGTTTTTTTTAAATCAAATTCCCGGCGGTTACCTTCGTGGCAAACGTTGATTTGAACATTACTAACATGTTTTGCCCACAGGGAGAGAACAGGAAGGATAAAGGTAGAAATAACAGGAAGGAGGAGGGGGGGGGGGAAGAAAGAACGACCCGGGCACCGCCGGATACCCCGTCTAGTATAGCAATACCCAACTAAAGTGATCACCCCACAAATATGAAAACTGCAAAGTAGAACGTTGAAAGTGTCAAACAAACGCGAACACTCACCCTCAGCCAAGGCGTCTTTATCAGGTGTTGGTGGCGAGGTGTAGGGGTCTACACCCTGGGCCACACCCAGGCTCGACCTCACCACCACACACAACACCAGGGACCACAACAACGTACACAGCACCTGGTGGGTCATCGTATCGTTCCTGGTGGCGGCAACGAGGTCAAAACTGTAGCGTCGAGATACCTGAGGGGGGAAGAGGGAACATTACTTGCAATAGATATTTTAATGCTCCTTTGTTGTGTTGGTAGACGAGCAGCCAGACAGTACAAGCTACCAAGTATAAACAAGGAAATAATGTTAAGTATGATTCCTATTCAGGTTTAAGAAAACTGTCTAGAACCATTTTAAAATGCGCAAGAAAGTCGGTCGGGAGCTGGCAAAATATTCTACAGCGGCGATTAATAAAAACAAGAAACCTGGCTTTAGATTAGACTGTCAAACCAAGAGAAAACAGGTTAAAAAATTACAATATGTTTGAGCTGCTAGAATCATTAATAAATTAATTATTTTTTACAAGGGTCCGGTAGAACAGTCGGGTTCGTTATAGACTCAATCGAGAATTCCGGGCGGGACATATATGGTTGTGCACGTTTCCTATCACCTAATGCCCCTGTCCACCTAGCAGTATACAGGTACCTGGGAGTGAGTGAGTGTTGTGGGGTTGCATCCAAGGAAGGGTCAGTAATTTGACCCTGGGAGGGGAGGGGTCCTCGGTACAAGCAACATGTACTGTATGTGTGTACTGTCTGCCTGTCCCGACAACGAATTTTAATTACCGAATTATACCATGGTTTCATCGAGTACGATAACGTTGTCAGTAAGAACATCCATTATTACCCAGTCTATGTTTACACGGAGGAGAATTCAGCGACGAGAGAGTCTAAAATGCAAGGCGGTTTAAGATTTACAAACCATATATAAGCCTAATCATCCATTCACTGTTACTGTGGCACAGTAAATAACCACGGGAGATAGGCTACCGCCTGGTACTGTGTGTTAGTGTCGTGGGGCGTCCTCAGATGCTGTGTCATACAGACGGAAAACGCTCTGGTAACACTGCTAACTGTACATATTGTTTTTACACAATAACTTAGAAAGCCTTCGTCAGCTTGTACTCTTACACACAGCCTGGTAGCCTGGTGGATAGCGCGCAGGACTTAATTCTGTGGCGCGGGTTCGATTCCCGCACCAGGCAGAAACAAATGGGCAAAGTTTCTTTCACCCTGAATGCCCCTGTTACCTAACAGTAAATAGGTACCTGGGGGTTAGTCAGCTGTCACGGGCTGCGTGTGCGGGAAGGGGGGAAGTTAGTAAACAGTTGATTGACAGTTGAGAGGCGCGGGCCGAAAGAGCAGAGCTCAGCCCCCGCAGACAGAACAAGGTGAACACAGCGACTCAACAAGGAAGACCCGAGGAAGCCAAGCTGCAGAAAGATAAAAGGTGTTTACTAAGGGCCGGAGGAAGAGAGATTACATCTTCGTATTGAAGGTACCGGACCAGGAACTGTGGCTACGACCTCCCTTGGGGCACTACCCTCTTCCCACACAGTCTGCCAGACAGTCTGCCAGACAGTCTGCCAGACAGTCTGCCAGACAGTCTGCCAGACAGTCTGCCAGACAGTCTGCCAGACAGTCTGCCAGACAGTCTGCCAGACAGTCTGCCAGACAGTCTGCCAGACAGTCTGCCAGACAGTCTGCCAGACAGTCTGCCAGACAGTCTGCCAGACAGTCTGCCAGACAGTCTGCCAGACAGTCTGCCAGACAGTCTGCCAGACAGTCTGCCAGACAGTCTGCCAGACAGTCTGCCAGACAGTTCACCCCTCCCTCGTCCAACCACTTGGGCTGAACGATAGAGTGACGGTCTCGCTTCATGCACGCCAGCGTTCAATCCCCGACCGTCCAAGTGGTTGGGCACCATCCCTTCCCCTTCCCACCGTCCCATCCCAAACCCTTATCCTGACAAAGTGCCATGTTGTCGAATTGGCTCTGTGGTTTCTTCTAGTTCCCTTAACCATTCTCGCAGCTGACCACGTGCACTGTGTCACGATAGCCCTGTTTAGGGTGGACGTGGTAGGCAGGGACGTGTGGTGGGGCTGTATTTGTCCAAGGGTGGGGTGGGCTATCAACCCACCCCACCCTCTTTCCCTACTCTTTTTTTTCCCCCGGTCAGAATCTGTCCATGGACTGCAGACCTCTGAAAGGACTGACACTAGAGCGTTTTCCTCGGTCTCTAAACCGTTTTAAATTCCGAGATTTTCTTTACTCTTCTCGGCAATATGACAATTACATTTATTGAACCTAATATTCTCTTCGTAGCAAGTCATTTTACTCGATTTACAAGATTTTATCAGATTTACACTCTTACATTTACAAGATTATCAGATTTATGATTTACAAGATGTACAAGAATCGTGTGACACGGGAATTCCGATTGTTGAAACATGCTACTGAACTATTTTTCAAGAATGTCATCCGCACTTCCGCGGAAATAAACTTCTGGAAACTTTCCTTATTAAGGCTACTCAATAGCTTGGTTGATAGAGCTACGCGCTCACACACGTAGGGTCTGCGGTTCGAGTCTCCTAAAGCCCAGGTGAATGGAATATATTTAGCATTTAGATTTATATTATAAATCAGATTATAAATAATTCAGAACGTCCAATTTAGTTGAAATTTTAATAAAAATAGGCTTTATCCCAATTTCATTGTTCAAACTGGATGCAAGATTTGCATACCAAGTCTCCAGTCACGTAGAGTGACTGGATTCATTAAGAGGCAGAAAGACTTTACAATTAAAAATTTATAAAATTTCAGAATCAAATAAAGTATATAAATATGTAAATTACGTTCACAGTTACAGTCCTTCACTAATATAGTGTATAATGAAGACAATCCTCGCGGTAATCTAACTTCACTACATCATGGTTCACCACAACTTCCTTACAACGCTTATCTGTAAATCATTAGTTAACCGCGAAAAGCATTCTCCACTTGTAGATTCTAACATCTATAACAGAAAGGAAGACTTAAAATTTATGGCACCATTTTCATTGTGTTTTGTATAAAGGGTCAAAAGGCGTGTTCCAGGTCATACCAGGACCTGGTACATACGGGTCCTGGTATGTGACATACCGGGTCCTGGTATGTTCAGAAGTCTGCCTATTCATAGGTTTGGAGCAATACCTGCCACATCTGTGATAACAGCTTCCCATCCCAAGCATATCTTCTTGAGGTTATCTTGAGATGATTTCGGGGCTTTAACGTCCCCGCGGCCCGGTCCTCGACCAGGCCTCCTTTTTGTTACACACCCCCAGGAAGCAGCCCGTAGCAGCTGTCTAACCCCCAGGTACTTATTAGGTAACAGGGGCATCAGGATGAAAGAAACATTTTGCCCATGTGTCTCTGCCTCCACCGGGAATCGAACCCGGAACCTCAGGACTTCGAATCCAAAGCGCTGTCCACCCAGGTGTCAGGCGCCCATGGATGAGACTTCCTCATTCTGACCACAGATGTCACCAGAGCGCCTTGCCAGAAGCGAATATCAGTAACTACTCAAGTTGCATGGGTTCAGAAAATGAGTAATAAAGTCAAATATAATTACTATGTAATTATTCAACTTGCACAGAAGTAATTATCAATAGAAGGCACCAAACCGGAACTTGCACAGAAGCTGTTATGAACATACTGAAAAGTCAATATTTTACGAAGTTATCGATAGATATTTTGGTGAATGAATAATTTGTAAGTTGCAGGTACCTATTTAATGCTAACTGAAGCAAGGCATCGGTGCCAGGAGACACCCCACACAGCTCTGCCTACTCGGGCACTAATATAGTCCCAGGTTGTCGTGACCGGGCGCTGCAAGCATTATAAACACACAGCACCTACTACCATCACGTCAGGACCGGGAAGCCTCCATACGTCGGAGGTGGTGTCAACGGCATGCTTTGCTACCAGATTCACAAGATATCACAAACCCATAGGGTTTGTGATGTCTCCCCCCGCCCCAACCTTTGGTTAAAATTTGCATTCTCATTGGCAAACACCAGAGCAGCGGTGCACAAGTAGTGATGATGACTAAGATAAGAGGCAAGCTATGCAAGACGGGGTACAAAATAGATTTAAATCGGGTAGTAATGACTCCAGTGAATTAAGTCTCCCAAAAAAAAAAGAATGACTTTTGCTGGCAGGCCACGACGAAACACATTTTCCGTCTCCATCTCTTGTATTCATGTATGCAGATCAACTTAAGGCAAACGATTTAACGAGATCTTTACGTCAAAATACTGTAGTCATCTTCAGCATACATTAAATACGAGACTGAAAATTATTATTTTTTTTAATTCAATTCTATATTGTGTTTAGGGATTCAATGGTGGGTCAGTGGATCGTAGATGATCCAGATTAGTGAATTTATCTGAAGTTTAAGATGCTATGCTAGCAACGTGATCACTAGTAACGCTATGAAGTACTTTAGAACTGATAGGCTTGCAGACAAGGTTTAGATCACAAGGCAGCTTGAGCGTCTCTGAAAAACAAGGGAAGGGTGGTCTCCCCCCACCTTCCCCAAACGAGGGATCAATCAAGAATTGTAACTTGTCTTCAAGCTATATTCACTCCATCCAGCGGTCGAGCCTAATGTAGTACTCATCAGCTTTAAACATTGTTCATTCAAAATAGGAAGTCAATATTAATAATCGCACATTGTGTATAAGGTGTAGTTTAAGTGTATATGCTCTGTTGGCGGTTATTTGTATTTTAAGTACGTGGGTGAGCAGCTCGTCCTCAAAGGCCAAGTGATTTCATGCACCCGCCCTGTGATTGAATGGAAAAACAACCCGTCCTCGACTCACGTCGGTTACATCCAGGGGTCGACTCCACAGTCGCATTCAAACTTTTACATGCTGTTCAGTCAAAACGGGAATTCTCTCAAATATAAATTAATATTATAATAGCATATTATGCATATATAGGCATAGGTTAGGTTAGGTGTTTAGGTTCTGTTGGCGATTATTTGTATTTGTAGTACGTGGGTGAAGCATTTGTAGCGTTGACCAGACCACACACTAGAAGGTGAAGGTTTGACGACGCTTCTGTCCGTTCTGGACTATTCTCAAGTCGATTGTCGACTTTAGTGGTCCAAGACGGACCGAAACGTCGTCGTCCTTTCACCTTCTAATGTGTGGTCTGGTCAACATACTTTAGCCACGTTATTGTGACTCATCGCCTGCATTTACAGGCGTTGTGGTTCGAACAAAATTCGTCGGTGAAACTTGTTCCGGAAGTGTTCGAACGAAATCATTTGTTAATCTTGTGTAAATTTTTTTCCATGCATAAAAACAGCCCGTCCTCCAAACAAAAACCCAAAAGTGATTCCATGCAACAGCTAAACCCTCTGTTTATGAATGAAAAACTGTTTACACACGACTTACAACAAATGACGTCCGAACACTTTCGAACAAAAGTTGTCAGCGAAGCACTTGTTCCGGACCATAACGCTGTAAATGCTTCACCCACGTACTACAAATACAAATAATCGCCAGCAGAATCTAAACGCCTAAAATACGCCTAACTATTCAAATAAACAATTTATACAAGAGGAAACTTATTTTTTTAAATACAGTAGTTTAAAATTGACGAATGCGTCCGGGGGGACGGCCGCTACTTAAGACGAGTCTGGCCAGAGAACAGGTTGGGCCGTGCCCAGGTTAAGTGTGGGACCGTCGACCTGTACAACACTGGCTCTGTGACCAGTGTTGTCTGGTGGAGGGAAGGAAAACCAAGAAAAATATGATCAAGGCAGGGAAGCGAGCAAGTGATACTTATGAACTAGTCACTATACAGTGTGTATGTATATACATTGATGTAATATAGACAATTATTATACGTAGAAATACAATGAATTCACTCCTCCCAATCTTCACCTTTGTCAAGGCATCAGCGCTGCACCTGAACCCACAAAATTTTCAAGCCTTTGCAGTAAAATAGGAATTCTTAAATTATTTGATTCACAAAAATTTAATTCTCCCTTCTAAACGTTCGTTATGTAAATTTTGTTGGAAGTTTGTATCGAATGCGTGGATATAAAAAAAAAGTGAGGACAGAAATAATGACCAAAATCATTATTAAGCGTGCTAGGAAGTTAGCGAAGCACAATGTAGTGAAGTTAAGAGACTACCTGTTCACGGGCACGACCGCCCGAGCCAGGGATCAAAACTATGGTCAAATGTTAGTTATTCCAGACGCCAAACTTAAAAAAAAATCCATAACTGAATATATTAGTTCTATAATAATATTTTGGCGTTTCCTCGTGTTCGGGATTCTGTACATCGTAAATGTGCTGCGTATAATTACCGACATAATTATATACGTTTAGTATTTATTTATATAAGGAAATATGGTTTATTGCTACACACCAAAATATATATATTGACGAAGGTGTTCATGGATTCGATCACAGCTGTGACGAGACCAACACTAGGACGGGTCGTGCAAGTCTCAAGCTTGACGGGCTGTGGATGGACCAACTAGCAGTTTGTAAATGTTTGGAACTTTCCTCACACACACCCCCCTCCCCCCTCCTCCACCAGGAGCACACCAATAGTGCCTGCTAAATAATAATTTTTTATATATACAAGAATGCATGCACCTCAGTTACATTACATTGTATACACCCACGGCTCGGTATTGATTTTTTTCTTGATGGCGTTAAACACGTACAACGTTTAGGACAGTAACCCTGCCTTGTGAACTTCGACCTGACCTTATTTACATATTGCTACTGCAATGCTGGATACATTGGTAGTGCATTACGACGTCTTAAAACTCGATTCTGTGAACATTTAACTAGATCTTACCGCATGATTCGTGCCTCAAGACAGCTTTCCTTAATGATAGTCCTGGACGTATCACTCAGCGACGATAGTGTACGGTCCGCCGCCTCCTGGCTACACTAGCCATGTCGTCCGAGAGTTGTGGTTCATTACTAAACTGAAGCTTCAGATTCAAGTTCGTTCAACTCGACTCATTTGTTTATAAACAAGCGTTAATGTATTTTTGTAAGTTTGTTGACTATCATTAGATTACTATTTAATTTGTTTCATGTTAGTTGGATTTTCGTAACAAATATTTTATTTGTATTATATTTGAGAACATATCGCATGAAGGCAAGTTTCTTTGCACCTTGTATTTTGGCATAACTAATCAACCCGTCCTCAGGCCAGGCTCGTTAGAGGCGCGGCCGTCTCTAAGAGACATTTATCAATTTTACATACTGTGTAATAAAATGTTGTTCTCGTATATAAAATAATTTATTATACAATAACATTCAATGTAGAGTTACACGTGAGAGGTAGTAGATTAGATTAAGTGTTTAGTTTCCAACCCGTCCTCACACTAGGCTGTTTAAAAGCAGCGGCCGTCCTCTCCAGACGCATTCAGCAATACTAACATACTGTTTTATTAAAAATTGGTTTGTATTCATATAATTAATTAATATTATTATACATATAATAATATTACAACAGTACCACCGTAACTGGGCCGTTATCATGACGCAGAGAGGTTGTCAAGACTACAGTCGTCATGAGTGCGTGTCTGGACGACCTTGGGTCACCAAGGCCGCAGGGTGACCGTGCGACGCCTCTGCCGTGTCCTGGCCAGTGTGGTGCTCAGTCCTCGGGGAAGCAATCAAAATAGTGGGCACTGCTCTTAGATGACCCGTGAGCATGTATACATTCCAGAGTGTACACCATCTCTACCAAGGAGTTCACTACCACCACCTCGCACTACACAAGTGAAACCCATCACTTCTCCTCCCTCGTGTACTTCACTACCTCTAACATATTCACTGCACGAGAAATTTTCACATTTCAATTGAATATTTCACCAAATATTAGTTTATCGACGGCACAAAGATGTGATGAAGGCGATGATGCCCTGACCTGCTGCCTGGGCGCCGCCGCCACCCTCGACTCGGTGCACGGGCGCCAATGTAACTTGTTCAGGTACAACTGAACAGGATATTAAAAATTGATTCATCGCTCTTATCTTTATATTGTAAATTTGCCACAAGTTTCCAAATACTTTGATAAAAAAACCTTAAAACTAAATTGAGAAGCAAATATATTATACACATAGAGGTCATGAGAGGCGAGGCCAGGAGGACGCCTGTAACTAGTTGACCTCAGCCTTGGCTGGTCTTACACTCACGACACCCTCTCAATACTTTTTTACGGTGTAATAGTTTATACACAGAATTAAACCGAGGCAGAGTTTCTTTCACCTGATTCACTGTTCGCCTAGCATAAATAGGCGTCTGGGACCTACAGCTGCTACGACTGTGCGTTCTGGGAATTGTCACACACCCATGTTGTAGTAGACGTCTTTGGAGGACAAACAGACAAATAGTAAACATCCCCCGATTGATGAAGATTAAGCCCCCAAAAGGTGGCACGGGTAGAATAGCCCGTAATGTGCGCTTTGAACATTACCAGTATCAATAGATGATACTGGAAATCTGTGGAGGTGCAACTGAACCCTGCGTGACGGGAGATGTCTCCCGTGCAACATTTCCCCCCCCCCCCTTCCAACTCTTTTACCACACACACACACGACACACACACACACACACACACACACACACACACACAGTATCTACATTACGTGAACACAAACACCAGCCACAGGATGCCAGGGACTACAATATTCACCACGACGGCGACAGCTTCATGAACGTGGCCGACATACTAATCCCATAACAAAATCTCACCGTAACTTGTAACAAAATGTTGCTCTGATACTTTCCTTCATTACCATGAAAAATCACAACTTTAGTTAAAAAGAAGAATTTGCAAAAAATTATTAAAATCTGCGAACAGTCGACACTTAATGGTGGCCAGAAGATCTATTGCATCAGGTCCTGGTCAGACCTGTAGGGAGGGGGGGGGTAGGGGAGAATTGAGGGGGGAATAGTGGGGGAGCGGGGTAAATGTACATGGAAGAATAAGGGGTAAATATAGAGTGGGAAGACGTGGGATTACTAACTTTAAAAGTGTGGATAGTGATTGTGGAATGGGAGAGATTATATGCGGTGGGCAGGGGTGGGATTACTTAGTTTTGGTCGGCATGATGATGTGCAAGGGAGGGGGAATTACGTTTTAAAAAATTAATATGTGAGTAATGGGAGAAATTTGCGGATTGCTGTGTCAGTTGGGAACGAGGGTGGTGGTGGTGGGGGGGGGGGGGGGGGGGTAGGGGAGAAAGAGTGGTATGCTACCACTATCTGGCTCAAGCTGGTAGGTGTGTCTTACTTGGTAGTATACAACCTAAGACAGATGGCATGCGAGGTATAAGATATAATTAAAGTTTATATTGGTGTCAAGCGTTTTTTAAAATTAAAAATAGCAAATTAAAATTGTATATTGGTCAAATAGTCTCGCGCGTTCTGCAAGAAAAAAAAATTCAACCACACAAACTCCCCACTGACACCCCCCCCCCCCCCAACGTCACCACGTCATTTATTGTGTGGTTAAGAACGTTGGTAAATTTCACACAAAGATTTAAACAAACAAATCCCAAACTAAACCTCTTCCCATTTAATCTTGAAAATCATTAAAGTTTGTCATTGATTAAGGTATTTCCAAAACACACTCGCTGACAGAGGAGGAGGAGAGATCAGTTTAAATTATTGGCTTAAGTGCCCAATAATTATTTGCCGAGAGCTTCCATAGTATGCTGTAATAAAACCCATAATTTGTAAATGTTTGTGGTAATATTTTCGGAATGAG
>WNGS01164437.1:43722363-43758210 GCA_020271785.1 Procambarus virginalis | reverse complement strand
TTATCTGGGCGTGGGTGTCTTGGTGGACTTGTGCACATTTGCTAACGTTATCAGGTATTTGTGGCAATTGTGGGTAGGCAGCGGCAGGGGTCACAGGAAGCCACAGTCAATATTTGCCAACAGAGGACCTGTAACGACATCAGACACGTGTGGCCCCCCAGAGCACGAAATATTAAATCATTATCAACTTCAATGTCGTGGGAAATTCGTTAAGAGATATGATGCAGTTTAATATGAACTAGTGTAAATACCTCCAGACACCTCTGGTAGCCCTTCCTGCCCTCATCACCCACCGCTGTAATCATCTGTGTTAGGCGTATGGACAGGTTGTTGATCCGTCTAGCAATCAGCCTCTAGTCTCTCCAGCTTCCCGTATATTTAATGACCCACTTCAGACCCCCATTAATTAACTTTGCTCTCGTTACTCTGGAGCACCTTCAGCCCTTCACAGTGATCTAGACAATCATTCTGTCCTCCGGTCGGTCAGAAGAGGACGCCTCACAACCAGGGTCACACTCGGGAATTGGCTTTAAGATTTCGCCTTTGTGACTAGAAATAAATATACCCATTTACAGACTGAAGGAAGTTATTTAGAAGTGCATACATGAACCAGAAGAAAACCAATTGTCGAATTTAAGGTGAGAAAGGAGCCTGCGCTGCATCGCATTTCCTCGGGAAAATGTCGATTATGAATCTTAACTGTCTTTTGCTAAATGGCTGCAGATAAATGTGCTCGTCACGTGTACAAGGAACAAAGCATGAAGATGGCATAAATGTCACTACGAATATGTACAGGCTTCTTAAAATTGCAAAGCATCAATATTGCTATACGAATATTGATAGATTAAGACTGCAGTGCAAGATAATCTATATAAATGAAAATGGATATGTTCGTTTGTTCAAAATCGCAAATCTCTGAAAGTTCTTCAACGATTGTTTTGAAACTTTCGCACAACGTTCCATTCGCATCCGAGCGGGTTTTTTTTATACACACACTATAGATGTCACGTCTGTGATAAGGAAATACATGTTTTTTTTTAAACTGTTTATCATGAGATTTATCATGAGAGAGTTTATCATGAGATCTTCGAAACCTCTTTACCGATTACTTTGAAATTTTGACAACGTTGCATTCAAATAGGCGCGCGTTTTTATATACCTACTATATACATGCCTCACTTGTGACAGGTGAGAAACTTTTTTAACAGCGCCATCTGTTGCACATAATAGCAACATACACATACTAAATAGTTACGATTTCATTTCAGTGTTTCCGATTGCATTGACAAATTGAATTTTCATAACTTTCGATTTATTTTCGTTTTGATTTAATTATTTTGTGTGACATTGGGTTGGAATTGAGCTGTGTTGTTTACCATACCGTTCATTTTGTGAGAGTATAGTTTATTTTGTATTTTTTCCATTGTTTTTCCATTTCGTTTTTTTAAACTTTCTTATATTTAGTGATGTGATGTTAGATCATTTGATGTTCCAATTTTCTGATGGGAACATCAGACCATTTAGGAATGCATCGGACGAGGGAGTGGGGAATGGTGGGTAGGACGAGAGGACATGTGAGGGTAATGGTGGGGAGGACGAGAGGACAGGGGAGTTGGAGATGGTGGTGATGAGATGGGGAAATCGAGAATGGTGCGGCGGACGAGGGAGGCGGAGTGGGGAATGGTTAGGAGGACGAGGGGGCGGAGTGGGGAATGGTTAGGAGGACGAGGGAACGGGAGTGGGGTGGGTGGGGAGGACAAGGGGATGACGGAATTGGATGGGGGAATGGTGGGGTGGACGAGATGGGGGAGTTGGGAATGATTGGGGAGGAGGAGAGGACGGGGGAAGTGGGAAATAGTTGGGAGGACGAGGAGACAGGGGGGATGGGGGAATAGTAGGGAGGATAAGGGGATAGGTGAAGGTTGCTGTGGCTCAGCAACGCACAGACGTTGCTGAGCCACAGCATCGCGTGGCCGGGTACAGCTAGTGTTGAATAAATTGACGATTGTGTCACCCAAATATAAAAAAGTGGGGGAGGGAAGACGAAATCATGCAAATCATTTAACTTTTATTAAATAATAAATGAAAGTGCGTAGTGATGTTTGAGACATAAGAACAAAAGGTAACTGCAGAAGGCCTATTGGCCCATACGAGGCAGCTCCTATCTATAACCACCCAATATCACTCATATACATGTCCAACCCGCGCTCGAAACAATCGAGACACGTGAGTGCCCCGTGCGTAACTTACAGTGAAGGTGTAGTGAGGACCACCACCAATAAACAGTGTGGGCGACGCCGAGGAAGGCGCGGTGCCGCAAGTTAACAAAGTGTCGTGGAAGTCGTCGAGTTGTGTAAAAAGGAGAGAAAATTTGGGAGTTTTAAGTAAACAAAAAAAGTCAAAGTAAAAAGTTGCAGGAGGAATGAAGGTTCTCGTTAATGAGTAACATTTAGAGTGACTAAGAGAGTGGAGAAGATTAGGTCTGAAGTCAGGATCTTAGACAGTCGACGGTCAGAAAGACGGGGTCCAAGAGCTATCAACTCGGTCCTGCAGGAACAAATATGACTAAAATCACTGGACTCTAGCAGGAACCAAAGAACATAGAATGTCCAAGTAAGCTGTGTGAAAGTTAGATTGCCCTGGAGCAGCGCGTCTGCTGCTGCTCCCCGACCAGCGCTCCTGGGCCGAGACTATGGATGGTCCCATACCCACAACCAGCGCTCCTGGGCCGAGACTATGGATAAGAACAAAGGTAACTGAAGGCGGCCTATTGGCCCATACGAGGCAGCAGCTATTGATAACCACCAAATCCCACTCATAAATGTCCAACCCACGCTTGAAGCAATCTAGGGACCCCACCACCACGTTACGCGGTAGTTGGTTCCACAAATCAACAACCCTGTTACCGAACCAGTCTTTCCCAAAGTCTTTCCTAAATCTAAACTTGTCCAATTTATACCCAGTGTTTCGTGTTCTGTCTTGTGTTGATATTTTTAATACCCTATTAATATTCCCTTTGTTATGTTCATTCATCCACTTGTAAACCTTTATCATGTCACCCAAAACTTAACTCACTGTTCCCTAACTCACTCCGTTTCGATGTCATTAGTGTGTGTTTCCGTGTTAGTTAACACTAAATCTAAAATATTATTTTCCCGCGTTAGTTCCTTAAGGTGTTGGCTAAGAAAGCAATCGTCAATTAATTCTAGAAAATCTTCTGCTTAATTATTCCCTGTTCTGTTAAACCAATTTATTCCACTAAAATTAAAGTCTCCCATGACAAATACTGCTAGACCTAGATGCTCTAGATATTTCATCCCGTAGATGCTTTGCTTCCATCCTCTAAGTTTGGTGGCCTATATGTAACTCCTATAAGATTATTTGCCCTTTCGTTTAATTCTATCCAAATAATTTCAGAGATTAATAAAGTGAGACTATATTTCAAATTTTCCCTAACATATGGCTACTCCCTCTCCTCGTCTAATATATCTGTGAAATAGTTTAAATTCATTTTTTATATTCAGCTAATAGTTCCCTATTTTCTACATTCATCCACGTTTCGGTAAGTGCAATAATTCTCTTTCTGTGCAAACAAGCGCATTTAAATCGTTTATTTTGTTTCTTAGACTTCTGTTAATGTAATATACCCTAAGTGTATTGTTATTTTGAAGCCCTTCTCTTTCCCTGATCATTTTTGCCAATTTGTTTCTCCCACAAACACACACTTACTACCGCCTTTCTGCATATCAGTTCCCATACCACTATCTACTAACAGTTTAAACCCAAACACACGCCTCCAACCTCTGGTTCCAACGAGTTCGCAACAGCAACAACCCGAGCCCTCTATAGATGCACCCCATCCCGAGCATACATGTTATTTCTTCCATAGAAGTGTTCCCAGTTATCTATGAAATATATTGCATTTGATTTGCAATATTTTTCTAGCCGGCAATTGACACCAAGTGCCCTCGACAACCATTCATTTCCTACTCCCTTTCTTGGAAGAATGCCACATATGATCGGGATTCCTCCCTTGCTCCTAACTAATTCTATGGCTTTCTTAAACCTCTGTATCAGTTCCTAACTCGTCCAACATCAATTCCACCTGCACCAATACAAATAATGGGTTTGTTCCTATTTCTCGTCATATCATTTATGTTGCCAACAATATCTCCAATTCCAGCTCCCGGATAGCAAACCCTTAACCTGTTCCCCCTATATGTGGCACAAAACGTCCTGCCTAAATATCTCACCTGGGAATCTCCCACAACTAAAATTCGCTTAGTTCCTTCCTTTTCCTTTTGAGCACCTTAAGTTGTACGATTTCCTGTTTTAAACTGACTTCCCCATTCATAATCCTTTTGTACCACGCTCTCTTTTTATCTATAAGGTTCTTCAGATCCTTTGTTGTTCACTTTGGGTCATTAGTATTCGAACTATTCAATTTGTATGGTATACTACGTTCCTGTGCTTTGCTTAGAATATTTTTAAATGTTACATTTTGAATCCACATCGAAATCCCCTTTTTCGTCACCTATCGCTGGGTTCACGTCACGCTCCAAGACCGGCTCATCCCCCCATGCCCAAGACTTTCCAATCTATTTGACCCAAAAAATTTCTTAGGCTATTAAAATCAGCTTTTCGAAAATCAGGCACTTTAACAGGATTTTCTCCTACAGATCTATTCCATTCTATGCTAAATCTGATTTCTGTGTGACCACTGTTCCCTAGCTCACTCCTTATTTCAATGTCATTAATTTGTGTTTCCCTGTTAGTTAACATTAAATCTAAAATATTATTTTCCCGCGTTGGTTCCTTAATGTGTTAAGTTAGAAAGCAATCGTTAATTAATTCTAGAAAATCATCTGCTTCACTATTCCCTGTTCTGTTAAACCAATTTATTCCACTAAAATTAATGTCACCCATGACATAAATACTGCTAGACCTAGATGCTCTAGATATTTCATCCCATAGGTGCTTTGCATCCATCCTGTAAGTTTGGTGGCCTATTATAAGATTATTTGCTTTTTTCGTATAATTCTATCCAAATAGTTTGTGTGCCTCAGTTTTGATTCCCTCTTTGAGACTACCTTTCAAAATTTCCCCCATGATCACGACACACAACCTACTCCCAGGAAACTAAAATCTAAATAAGAATGCGAATGATGGAGAAACCACCTCTCACTCATTCACGTGAATAGTAAGTTTAACAAGTCATTCAGAAGTATAAATCAAATTATATTTAATAACAAATTAAGTTTAAACAGTCACACACAATTTATAATATTCCAAACGATGAAGGCGACTGCCAACCCAGTCGAGTAAGAACGGGAGAGAAGAGGAACACGAGCAAACTTGCAAACATTAGAGGTAAAACTACATTCGTATCGACGCGTTTAGGGACTAATGAGCATCTGCTCTGGGTGGTTTGGCGGGCAGTGATTGACGTTTTAGTCAAGTTAATCCACTGTGTTTTCGACGAAGGGAATCTAAGAGAACCGTTGTGATGCAGTCTTCACTCCTTCCATAATCCCCATTATCTTGCGCTCTTTGGGGGTTAAAGTATATAATTTTATGACGTTTTGTACGCAAGATCCTATTTTATTAGTCGAGTAAATAATGACTAACATTAATTTAAGCACCAACGCCGTTATACTTCCCTCTAGAATCCTTACTTTTGCTACATGTCTTTAATTAGGTAGGCCTATGATCTCAACCATTCGCATTATATCACTTAAAAACAATTAATACAATATACTCAATGTTATACATAAACACCCAGCAGGAGAGAGAGCATCACAAGGTCTGCCACAGACGACACTGGACGGAGCGCCCCGCCAGCCTTTGATGGGTTGTGGCGGGGGCCAGATGGCGGCGGGGGCCTCCACACCCCAGCTTGTCATTCACGCTCCCCTCAACCCAGACACGTCCAGGACGCCACCTGCCTGCGCCCAGTCCCTTCTACCACTCCAAAAGGTGGCCCCTCGGGACACACAGTTCCTTTACCACACAACTTTTGAATGATTTACAAACGCAAAGCTGCCCTAGGGATGGTGGACGAGCCGGTTTGTCCTTACCTAACGTAAAAGAACTGTCAGTACGTGGGCTGCCATATGCAAGTTTGTGAGTAACCTTTCATTTCAGCAGTTATCTCTACACATTATGGAAGAGGGGCGCTTATGTAAAGCATTAATGTCATTACGTCTGAAAATTTAACTTCATTTCTGATCACCAAAAACAATTTCATATTTCCCTGTACTCTAAATCCTCCTTTTTATAAACTTTTAGTAGTTCACATACGATGTATTCAGAGCCTCAAAATGTACTTTCCGAGCCCCACAAACTCTGCGTCAAAAGTTTTCATTGGAGCAAAATATCAGAGAGGGGATGTCTGTGTTCGATGTTGGAGGCCAGATGGTCCTAATTTGCGTCAAGCAGCTTTTCATGGAGAATTGTGATTCCATGGCGAGCGTCACACTGGGAGCAACCCGTCCTCCTAATAGAACGTCGCATTTAGACGCACAATTTACGCCAAAAATTGTACTACAAAATGGTAGTGGCTCGCGAAATTTACGTACTGTCGTTTTCTGTTTTGGATCCTCTGGTAGGTTAGGATAGGGCAGTACAACAGTTTCTTGACGTTAGGAAACTGTAGGAAGACGGGTTGTTTAGTCTACCTCTCCATGCTCGTTTTAAACTGCGATTGGAATCTATTGCGACAAAGAACGACTTAAGAAGTCTGAAATGTTGGATTGGTTAGCAAGTTTTTTTTAAATCAAATTCCCGGCGGTTACCTTCGTGGCAAACGTTGATTTGAACATTACTAACATGTTTTGCCCACAGGGAGAGAACAGGAAGGATAAAGGTAGAAATAACAGGAAGGAGGAGGGGGGGGGGAAGAAAGAACGACCCGGGCACCGCCGGATACCCCGTCTAGTATAGCAATACCCAACTAAAGTGATCACCCCACAAATATGAAAACTGCAAAGTAGAACGTTGAAAGTGTCAAACAAACGCGAACACTCACCCTCAGCCAAGGCGTCTTTATCAGGTGTTGGTGGCGAGGTGTAGGGGTCTACACCCTGGGCCACACCCAGGCTCGACCTCACCACCACACACAACACCAGGGACCACAACAACGTACACAGCACCTGGTGGGTCATCGTATCGTTCCTGGTGGCGGCAACGAGGTCAAAACTGTAGCGTCGAGATACCTGAGGGGGGAAGAGGGAACATTACTTGCAATAGATATTTTAATGCTCCTTTGTTGTGTTGGTAGACGAGCAGCCAGACAGTACAAGCTACCAAGTATAAACAAGGAAATAATGTTAAGTATGATTCCTATTCAGGTTTTAAGAAAACTGTCTAGAACCATTTTAAAATGCGCAAGAAAGTCGGTCGGGAGCTGGCAAAATATTCTACAGCGGCGATTAATAAAAACAAGAAACCTGGCTTTAGATTAGACTGTCAAACCAAGAGAAAACAGGTTAAAAAATTACAATATGTTTGAGCTGCTAGAATCATTAATAAATTAATTATTTTTTACAAGGGTCCCGGTAGAACAGTCGGGTTCGTTATAGACTCAATCGAGAATTCCGGGCGGGACATATATGGTTGTGCACGTTTCCTATCACCTAATGCCCCTGTCCACCTAGCAGTATACAGGTACCTGGGAGTGAGTGAGTGTTGTGGGGTTGCATCCAAGGAAGGGTCAGTAATTTGACCCTGGGAGGGGAGGGGGTCCTCGGTACAAGCCAACATGTACTGTATGTGTGTACTGTCTGCCTGTCCCGACAACGAATTTTAATTACCGAATTATACCATGGTTTCATCGAGTACGATAACGTTGTCAGTAAGAACATCCATTATTACCCAGTCTATGTTTACACGGAGGAGAATTCAGCGACGAGAGAGTCTTAAAATGCAAGGCGGTTTAAGATTTACAAACCATATATAAAGCCTAATCATCCATTCACTGTTACTGTGGTACAGTAAATAACCACGGGAGATAGGCTACCGCCTGGTACTGTGTGTTAGTGTCGTGGGGCGTCCTCAGATGCTGTGTCATACAGACGGAAAACGCTCTGGTAACACTGCTAACTGTACATATTGTTTTTACACAATAACTTGGAAAGCCTTCGTCAGCTTGTACTCTTACACACAGCCTGGTAGCCTGGTGGATAGCGCGCAGGACTTAATTCTGTGGCGCGGGTTCGATTCCCGCACCAGGCAGAAACAAATGGGCAAAGTTTCTTTCACCCTGAATGCCCTGTTACCTAACAGTAAATAGGTACCTGGGAGTTAGTCAGCTGTCACGGGCTGCGTGTGCGGGAAGGGGGGGAAGTTAGTAAACAGTTGATTGACAGTTGAGAGGCGCGGGCCGAAAGAGCAAAGCTCAACCCCCGCAGACAGAACAAGGTGAACACAGCCGCTCAACAAGGAAGACCCGAGGAAGCCAAGCTGCAGAAAGATAAAAGGTGTTTACTAAGGGCCGGAGGAAGAGAGATTGTATCTTCGTATTGAAGGTACCGGACCAGGAACTGTGGCTACGACCTCCCTTGGGGCACTACCCTCTTCCCAGACAATCTGCCAGACAGTCTGCCAGACAGTCTGCCAGACAGTCTGCCAGACAGTCTGCCAGACAGTCTGCCAGACAGTCTGCCAGACAGTCTGCCAGACAGTCTGCCAGACAGTCTGCCAGACAGTCTGCCAGACAGTCTGCCAGACAGTCTGCCAGACAGTTCACCCCTCCCTCGTCCAACCACTTGGGCTGAACGATAGAGTGACGGTCTCGCTTCATGCACGCCAGCGTTCAATCCCCGACCGTCCAAGTGGTTGGGCACCATCCCTTCCCCTTCCCACCGTCCCATCCCAAACCCTTATCCTGACAAAGTGCCATGTTGTCGAATTGGCTCTGTGGTTTCTTCTAGTTCCCTTAACCATTCTCGCAGCCTGACCACGTGCACTGTGTCACGATAGCCCTGTTTAGGGTGGACGTGGTAGGCAGGGACGTGTGGTGGGGCTGTATTTTGTCCAAGGGTGGGGTGGGCTATCAACCCACCCCACCCTCTTTCCCTACTCTTTTTTTCCCCCGGTCAGAATCTGTCCATGGACTGCAGACCTCTGAAAGGACTGACACTAGAGCGTTTTCCTCGGTCTCTAAACCGTTTTAAATTCCGAGATTTTCTTTACTCTTCTCGGCAATATGACAATTACATTTATTGAACCTAATATTCTCTTCGTAGCAAGTCATTTTACTCGATTTACAAGATTTTATCAGATTTACACTCTTACATTTACAAGATTATCAGATTTATGATTTACAAGATGTACAAGAATCGTGTGACACGGGAATTCCGATTGTTGAAACATGCTACTGAACTATTTTTCAAGAATGTCATCCGCACTTCCGCGGAAATAAACTTCTGGAAACTTTCCTTATTAAGGCTACTCAATAGCTTGGTTGATAGAGCTACGCGCTCACACACGTAGGGTCTGCGGTTCGAGTCTCCTAAAGCCCAGGTGAATGGAATATATTTAGCATTTAGATTTATATTATAAATCAGATTATAAATAATTCAGAACGTCCAATTTAGTTGAAATTTTAATAAAAATAGGCTTTATCCCAATTTCATTGTTCAAACTGGATGCAAGATTTGCATACCAAGTCTCCAGTCACGTAGAGTGACTGGATTCATTAAGAGGCAGAAAGACTTTACAATTAAAAATTTATAAAATTTCAGAATCAAATAAAGTATATAAATATGTAAATTACGTTCACAGTTACAGTCCTTCACTAATATAGTGTATAATGAAGACAATCCTCGCGGTAATCTAACTTCACTACATCATGGTTCACCACAACTTCCTTACAACGCTTATCTGTAAATCATTAGTTAACCGCGAAAAGCATTCTCCACTTGTAGATTATAACATCTATAACAGAAAGGAAGACTTAAAATTTATGGCACCATTTTCATTGTGTTTTGTATAAAGGGTCAAAAGGCGTGTTCCAGGTCACATACCAGGACCTGGTACATACCGGGTCCTGGTATGTCACATACCGGGTCCTGGTATGTTCAGAAGTCTGCCTATTCATAGGTTTGGAGCAATACCTGCCACATCTGTGACAACAGCTTCCCATCCGAAGCATATCTTCTTGAGGTTATCTTGAGATGATTTCGGGGCTTTAACGTCCCCGCGGCCCGGTCCTCGACCAGGCCTCCTTTTTGTTACACACCCCCAGGAAGCAGCCCGTAGCAACTGTCTAACTCCCAGGTACTTATTAGGTAACAGGGGCATCAGGATGAAAGAAACATTTTGCCCATGTGTCTCTGCCTCCACCGGGAATCGAACCGGAACCTCAGGACTTCGAATCCAAAGCGCTGTCCACCCAGCTGTCAGGCGCCCATGGATGAGACTTCCTCATTCTGACCACAGATGTCACCAGAGCGCCTTGCCAGAGGCGAATATCAGTAACTACTCAAGTTGCATGGGTTCAGAAAATGAGTAATAAAGTCAAATATAATTACTAGGTAATTATTCAACTTGCACAGAAGTAATTAATTATCAATAGAAGGCACCAAACCGGAACTTGCACAGAAGCTATTATGAACATACTGAAAAGTCAATATTTTACGAAGTTATCGACAGATATTTTGGTGAATGAATAATTTGTAAGTTGCAGGTACCTATTTAATGCTAACTGAAGCAAGGCATCGGTGCCAGGAGACGCCCCACACAGCTCTGCCTACTCGGGCACTAATATACTCCCAGGCTGTCGTGACCGGACGCTGCAAGCATTATAAACACACAGCACCTACTACCATCACGTCAGGACCGGGAAGCCTCCATACGTCGGAGGTGGTGTCAACGGCATGCTTTGCTACCAGATTTATAACCCATAGGGTTTGTGATATCTCCCCCCGTCCCAACCTTGGGTTAAAATTTGCATTCTCATTGGCAAACACCAGAGCAGCGGTGCACAAGTAGTGATTAAGATAAGAGGCAAGCTATGCAAGACGGGGTACAAAATAGATTTACATCGGGTAGTAATGACTCCAGTGAATTAAGTCTCCCACAAAAAAAAGAATGACTTTTGCTGGCAGGCCACGACGAAACATTTTCCGTCTCCATCTCTTGTATTCATGTATGCAGATCAACTTAAGGCAAACGATTTAACGAGATCTTTACGTCAAAATACTGTAGTCATCTTCAGCATACATTAAATACGAGACTGAAAATTATTATTTTTTTAATTCAATTCTATATTGTGTTTAGGGATTCAATGGTGGGTTAGTGAATCGTAGATGATCCAGATTAGTGAATTTATCTGAAGTTTAAGATGCTGTGCTAGCAACGTGATCACTAGTAACGCTATGAAGTACTTTAGAACTGATAGGCTTGCAGACAAGGTTTAGATCACAAGGCAGCTTGAGCGTCTCTGAAAAACAAGGGAAGGGTGGTCCCCCCCCACCTTCCCCAAACGAGGGATCAATCAAGAATTGTAACTTGTCTTCAAGCTATATTCACTCCATCCAGCGGTCGAGCCTAATGTAGTACTCATCAGCTTTAAACATTGTTCATTCAAAATAGGAATTGTCAATATTAATAATCGCACATTGTGTATAAGGTGTAGTTTAAGTGTTTATGCTCTGTTGGCGGTTATTTGTATTTTAAGTACGTGGGTGAGCAGCTCGTCCTCAAAGGCCAAGTGATTTCATGCACCCGCCCTGTGATTGAATGGAAAAACAACCCGTCCTCGACTCACGTCGATTACATCCAGCGGTCGACTCCACAGTCGCATTCAAACTTTTACATGCTGTTCAGTCAAAACGGGAATTCTCTCAAATATAAATTATTATAATAGCATATTATGCATATATAGGCATAGGTTAGGTTAGGTGTTTAGGTTCTGTTGGCGATTATTTGTATTTGTAGTACGTGGGTGAAGCATTTGTAGCGTTGACCAGACCACACACTAGAAGGTGAAGGTTTGACGACGCTTCGGTCCGTTCTGGACTATTCTCAAGTCGATTGTCGACTTTAGAGTGGTCCAAGACGGACCGAAACGTCGTCGTCCTTTCACCTTCTAATGTGTGGTCTGGTCAACATACTTTAGCCATGTTATTGTGACTCATCGCCTGCATTTACAGCGTTGTGGTCCGAACAAAATTCATCAGTGTAACACTTGTTCCGGAAGTGTTCGAACGAAATCATTTGTAAATCTTTTGTAAACTTTTTTCCATGCATAAACCAGCCCGTCCTCCAAACAAAGACCCAAAAGTGATTCCATGCAACCGCTAAACCTCTTGTTTATGAATGAAAAACCGTTTACACACGACTTGCAACAAATGATGTCCGAACACTTTCGAACAAAAGTTGTCAGCGAAGCACTTGTTCCGGACCACAACGCTTTAAATTCTTCACCCACGTACTACAAATACAAATAATCCCAGCAGAACCTAAACACCTAACATACGCCTAACTATTCAAATTAATAAACAATTTACACAAGAGGAAACTAATTTTTTTAAATACAGTAGTTTAAAATTGACGAATGCGTCCGAGGGGACGGCCGCTACTTAAGACGAGTCTGGCCAGAGGACAGGTTGGGCCGTGCCCAGGTTAAGTGTGGGACTGTCGACCTGTACAACACTGGCTCTGTGACCAGTGTTGTCGGGTGGAGGGAAGGAAAACCAAGAAAAATATGATCAAGGCAGGGAAGCGAGCAAGTGATACTTATGAACTAGTCACTATACAGTGTGTATGTATATACATTGATGTAATATAGACTATTATACGTAGAAATACAATGAATTCTCTCCTCCCAATCTTCACCTTCGTCAAGGCATCAGCGCTGCACCTGAACCTACAAATGACCAAGCCTTTGCAGTCAAATAGGAATTCTTAAATTATTTGATTCACAAAAATTTAATTCTCCCTTCTAAACGTTCGTTATATAAATTTTGTTGGAAGTTTGTATCGAATGCGTGGCTATAAAAAAAAAGTGAGGACAGAAATAATGACCAAAATAATTATTAAGCGTGCTAGGAAGTTAGCGAAGCACCAATGTAGTAAGTTAAAAGACTGACCTGTTCACGGGCACGACCGCCCGAGCCAGGGATCAAAACTATGGTCAAATGTTAGTTATTCCAGACGCCAAACTTAAAAAAAAAATCCATAACTGAATATATTAGTTCTATAATAATATTTTGGCGTTTCCCTCGTGTTCGGGATTCTGTACATCGTAAATGTGCTGCGTATAATTACCGACATAATTATATACGTTTAGTATTTATTTATACAAGGAAATATGGTTTATTGCTACACACCAAATTATATATATTGACGAAGGTGTTCATGGATTCGATCACAGCTGTGACGAGACCAACACCAGGACGGGTCGTGCAAGTCTCAAGCTTGACGGGCTGTGGATGGACCAACTAGCAGTTTGTAAATATTTGGAAACTTTCCTCGACACCCCCATCCCCCCTCCCCCACCAGGAGCACACCAATAGTGCCTGCTAAATAATCATTTTTTATATATACAAGAATGCATGCACCTCAGTTACATTACATTGTATACACCCACGGCTCGGTATTGATTTTTTTCTTGATGGCGCTAAACACGTACAACGTTTAGGACAGTAACCCCTGCCTTGTGAACTTCGACCTGACCTTATTTACATATTGCTACTGCAATGCTGGATACATTGGTAGTGCATTACGACGTCTTAAAACTCGATTCTGTGAACATTTAACTAGATCTTACCGCATGATTCGTGCCTCAAGACAGCTTTCCTTAATGATAGTCCTGGACGTATCACTCACAGCGACGATATTGTACGGTCCGCCGCCTCCCGCCTCCTGGCTACACTAGCCTGCCAAATTATCTTCAACTGCTCAACCACCGAGAGTTGTGGTTCATTACTAAACTGAAGCTTCAGATTCAAGTTCGTTCAACTCGACTCATTTGTTTATAAAACAAGCGTTAATGTATTTTTGTAAGTTTGTTGACTATCATTAGATTACTATTTAATTTGTTTCATGTTAGTTGGATTTTCGTAACAAATATTTTATTTGTATTATATTTGAGAACATATCGCATGAAGGCAAGTTTCTTTGCAGCTCTTGTATTTTGGCATAACTAATCAACCCGTCCTCAGGCCAGGCTCGTTAGAGGCGCGGCCGTCCTCAGAGACATTTATCAATTTTACATACTGTGTAATAAAATGTTGTTCTCGTATATAAAATAATATTATTATACAATAACATTCAATGTAGAGTTACACGTAGATTAGGTTAGATTAGATTAAGTGTTTAGTTTCCAACCCGTCCTCACACTAGGCTGTTTAAAGCAGCGGCCGTCCTCTCCAGACGCATTCAGCAATACTAACATACTGTTTATTAAAAATTGGTTTGTATTCATATATAAATTAATATTATTATACATATAAATTTTATGTATAATTAGGGGTAGGTTAGGTTAGGTGCTTAGGTTCTCTTGGCGATTATTTGTATTTGAAGTACGTGGGTAAAGCATTTGCAGCAACTCGTCCTCGACTCAAGTCCATTACATCCAGCGGTCGACCCCACAGACGCATTCATAAATTTTACATGCTGTTCATTCAAAACAGGAATGTTCTCAAATATAAATTAATATTATAAAATATCTAGCATCTATAGGCATAGGTTAGGTTAGGTCAGATGTTTAGGTTCTGTTGGCGATTATTGTATTTGTAGTACGTGGTGAAGCATTTATAGCGTTGTGGTTCGAACAAAAGTCGTCAGTGAAGCACTTGTTTGGAAGTGTTCGAACATCAATTGTGAGTCGTGTGTAACCGCTTTTCATTTATAAGAGGGGGTTGGGGGTTGGCGGCTGGATTAACGAGCTTGGTCTTTGTATGTGAGGACGGGCTGTTAGGTTCTGTTAGCGATTATTCAGCCCGTCCTCCAACAAGATCCAAAAGTGATTCCATGACCCGCCAAACCCCTGTTTATGAATGAAAAGCGGTTTACACAGACCACACTGCTGGCGTTCGAACACTTCCGGAACAAGTGCTTCACTGACGAATTTTTGTTTCGAATCACAACGCTATAATGCTTCACCCACGTACTACAAATACAAATAATCGCCACAGAACCTATAAACCCTGACCTAAACCTATCCTATGCCTATATATACACAATATGCCAATATATTATAATATTAATTTATACTTGAGAAAATTCTCGTTTTGAATGAAACAGCATGTTAATTTATGAATGCGTCTGTGGGTTGACCGCTGATGTAATGGACTTGAGTCGAGGACGGGTTGGATTATTTGAGTTTGTAGCACGTGGGAGAAGCATTGCGATTCGAGCAGAGAAAAGCACTGCTCGAAAAAACTACACACATCAGTTGTGAGTTAGCCCGTCCTCATGGACAAGGCCAAACCCGTTTATGAATGGAAAACTGTTTACACACGACTCAACTGATGACGTCCCAAACTCTCTTCCTGAACAAGTGCTTCACTGACGACTTTTGTTCGAACCACAACGCTGTAAATGCTTCACCCACGTAATACAAATACAAATAATCAGCAACAGAACCTAAACACCTAACCTATGCCTATATATGCACAATATGCTAATATATAACTATTTATTTATATTTGAGACAATTCATATGTTGAATGAACAGCATGTTAAAACTGATGAATGCATCCTTGGGGGTCGACCGCTGGATGGAATGGACTTGGTCTGAGGAAGGGTTGTATAATCAGCCCGGGGAAGCCCACTTCACAGTCCTCTTGTCAACCCAGATCCCTTCCTTGTCTACCCCATCCCCCCCACAGCCCTGGTGAAGCAAGTCGCTACACCCCATCTTTATGGGACTTTATTTTTGTAATATTAACGAGATGTTGCGACAATTGTTAATCAGACCCAGAACGTAATTATTAAGTCATGATGGTTTCCAGTTGTCACGGGACGCTTTCTCTCAGGGAAGATGAGACAGAGCACTGAAGGAAAATGAATAAAGATGAACAAAATGTCACCCATCCAATCACTGTACCCCCCCCCCTCACCGAATACTTTTATATACTCCGCCACCCCAAAGACCTGTCACACCTCCATACTAGCATGATTAAGTCTAGCTCTATGCTAGAATGATCAACCAAGCTTTAAACTAGAATAAACAGGCAGTAATCACAATGTCGAGTCATCATTCTATTCTACCTTCTATTATTTTTTGCCTTCAATTGTCATTCTATTCTACTCTTTATTATCACTGTCTTCCACCCTCTGCTGAATCTATTGTCATTCTGTTCAAGATATTTCGTATCAGTTTATGATAGACGAGAAAGGTCTAATTTGCAAAGCAATGCACAGCCGATTGTGACAGTATTCTTGCAGCGTTGATTACAATTAATGCTAATTGTTGCCTGGAATTTGTCTCAGGGTAATTAAAGCGTGTGATTATCGAGATGAAATTTGTAATTACTAATGGAAATGTTTGTGGTTATTATGAGGAAACATGGAGAAATATTCAATGATTTTTGTATGTAAAATGTACGTGTTATAATATTCTCTCTACCCATTCGTCCAATACACAAACGTGTGTCTTCCTACAACATCCACACCTGTGTCTATCCACCACATCCACACCTGTGTCTATCCCACCACATCCACACCCGTGTCTATCCCACCACATCCACACCTGTGTCTATCCCACCACAGCCACACCTGTGTATCCTACCACATCCACACCTGTGTCTATCCCCCCACGTCCACACCGTGTATCCCACCACATCCACACCTATGTCTATCCCACCACATCCACACTTGTGTCTATCCCACCACATCCACACCTGTGTCTATCCCACCACATCCACACCGTGTCTATCCCACCACATCCACCCTGTGTCTATCCCACACATCCACACCTGTGTCTATCCCACCACATCCACACCTGTGTCTATCCCACCACATCCACACCTGTGCTATCCCACCACATCCACACCTGTGTCTATCCCACCACATCCACACCTGTGTCTATCCCACCACATCCACACCTGTGTCTATCCCCCACATCCACACCTGTGTCTATCCCACCACATCCACACCTGTGTATCCCACCACATCCATACCTGTTATCCACCACATCCACACCTTCTCTTACGTATGTATTTTCAAGTTTACATTTATACATGTAACTATGTCCGAGTGTCTCATGTGTCTCAGTCATATGTCCCAGTCCACATATATAGCCAGCAGTCATACATGTCCCATAATCCCATATGTCCCATAGTTACATATGTCAGGTTACCTGTCCCATATCTGTCAGACACCTGCCCACACATATGTCCTGCCTGGCAGCTGTTCAACATTCACTAATGTTCATCGTTCTTAGGCACTCTCCCACCTCTCCTACACCCTCATTGTCCTACACTCACTTCTACACCCACATTTCCTTACATCTACAGTACACTACCCCCACATTTCTGCACCCACCAAGTCTGCACCCAAGCAATACCCTGCACCCAGTGCCCTACACGTACAGTGTAGGGCACTGTGGGTGTGCCCTACACCCCACCTAGTATATATTTTACATCAGCTGCGGGGAGAGTTGGACGAATATCCAACAAGGACAGCCAGGAATGTCTCCCAGGAACACGAGTCCCAATAAATCCGTGGCCGTCTTGCGCGGCTCTGACACATTACAGCTGGGTGTGTGGGGGAGCTCTGTGTGTGGGATAAGCTTGGTGTGTGGGGTGGTGTGGGGGCTCTGTGTGTGGGGGGAGCCACAGTGTTGGAGGGTACGTGATGCTGCATCCCTGCCTGGACGGTGGCTGCCTGGAGTGTGGTTGGTGAAGGGAAGCTTCCCACGTCCCAAGTACACCGAGAAAGCTGTCTGATACTGATGGGTTAAGCTTCAACACAGCTGTAATTAACGCTTGAAGCCTCAACCCGGTGTAACTAATGCTCTTAGCATCAATACAACTGGAGGCAACGATCCGGGCATCAAGACAACTGTAGTCAACGCTCCAAGCATTAACACAGCTGTAGTCAACGCTCCANTTTGTTTTTGCATGTGCGCTCTTTATGGATAGCGACCAATGGCCTGTAAAGAAAACAGGTTTCAACCCACCACAGACTATGTTAGAGAATCTCTCAATATCCAACTACTAAAATTCACTGTCAGGTACGACACCAATGGCGAGGCCAAAGCTTAACTCACTCTCACACGCGTCTCTTGGTCACCCATCCGGCCCTCCAGCTCCGCCGCCCTCCGCTACGTCAATTAACAACACAATGTATTAAGATCGAGGCTATAGCGAGTAGAGGGCACGACATCTAGGGGCGTACACCGGGGTGTAATGGGCGATGCTAGTCCTCTTCATCCCCTATTATATGCCAGTCCGTCATTCCCTCGTCGTTCCACCCGTAATGTTCACTCCAACATTTTTCCTGGTGTAAAAAAAAAATAGAGAATTTCTGCGAACTTTTACGTAGTTCCTTGGGCTTCACAAGAGGTTTAAACGCTCTTAATATTTATCGTTAGAGGAAGGATTAGCACATGGCCAAGCGAAACGCACCGGGACCAAGCTAATAATTGTTCATTTTATTTAATCTGCAAAGAGACAAACATAATACTTAGGTAAAATCACTTTACCTAAGTGGTAAAGTGATTACTGTTAATCAAGATGAAAGACGATTTCCTTCATCATGTAAAATAAAGAATTCATTAAAAAAAAATAGGCCACGTACGTTATATAGAATCACCTTAACTTTTTAAATCACTAAAAAATTTCACTCCAAGTCAAAGTAATAGGTGACTAACCAGAGACCAAGAGTCAGGAGGCCACACACGCTAAAACAAGGCCATCACCAACGGGTCTAGAACCCCTAGTCTATAGCCTGCTCTCAGTAGTGGCTGGTTCACCCGGTTCTCTCCCTTGCCATATATTACCAATGTGTGTGTTCACATTTGTCTCATTCTACTGTTTGTAAACTTAGATCCCAATGCGAGAAATATTCTTTTTACGTAAAGAGAGAAAAGAATAGTTCTAAAACTAAGCAAGGTTTAGAGACCTTGGTTTAGAGGTTTAGAACCTACGTAAAATTATTAACCTTTGGGGAGATTAGTTGAGCGGTCACGGCGGATCCAAAACATGTTATTTTTTTTTTATCCAAATGCGATTCTTTCAGACGATCAAACTCTGTTTCGCCTTTCCAAACATGTTCATGGACAATGTTTTCGTCAGAATAAGTGTGAACTCTTCAAGCCATCATACCAGTACTATTATACCCATAAGCTGTGTGCACACACACCGAGGTGGCCCAGTCTTGCAGCCTTAGACATAACTGGCGCTTGTCAACTCTTGAGGCGAAGTGTGGAATTGATGAGGCAGCCTTCAGGACCTTATAGTTGACCTGAACAGTTCTTGCCTTACTAACCACGTATGTAAGCTCACGGGGATGATGGAAGGCTAAACGATAACAGGAACCCAGTACACATTGACGGAGCTGCAATAACGTGCATAGGAAATGGTCCAAAGAAAATACTTGACACAAGGCATTAATGCAGACTTACAATATGGGGCACCGCTAGAAATGCGTAAACTTTTAATGAGGATAACTTTCAGAAGGAAAAATAATGTGCCACGCAGACCATTCCAACACCGACACTACAGCTAGTCCTGAAAGTTCAGATCTCCCTCTAAAACTGATTATATCTTGCAAGTATCCAACGTTGGCCAGTACAGGCTACTGATCCCGTGCCCCTGTGGGACTATCCATCTTGTGAGACGGGGAATTTCTTTATACCATCACGTAGACATTGTGAAGATACACGTTTGCTTAATTGTAACACATTTATGGTGACTGAATGCCACCAGCATAGGTGTTTCAGTAACTACAATTTGGCAGTTACTCTACACACACACACACACACACACACACACACACACAGGGCCGGGTAGCCTGGTGGATAGCATGCAGGACTTGTAATTCTGTGGCGCGGGTTCGATTCCCGCACCCGGCAGAAACAAATGGGCAAAGTTTCTTTCACCCTGAATGCCCCTGTTACCTAGCAGTAAATAGGTACCTGGGAGTTAGTCAGCTGTCACGGGCTGCTTCCTGGGGTGTGTGTGTGTGTGTGTGTGTGTGGTGTGAGAAAAAAAAAATAATAGTAGTTAGTGTAGTTAGTAAACAGTTGATTGACAGTTGAGAGGCGGGCCGAAAGAGCAAAGCTCAACCCCCGTAAAATACAACTAAGTGAATACACACACACACACACAGCCGAGTGGACGGCGCTCGTAGTCCTAAGGGCCCGGGTTCAATTCACGGCCAAAACAGGAATAAAAGAGCAGTATCTTTCACCCGATGCCCCTATTCGCCTTGCAATAAACAGGTATCCAGAAGTAAAGAAGCTGCTGCACAATTATTTTTTATTCTGAGGGGGGAGGGGAGCGAAAGCTTTATTCCTTAATATATTACTTTACATAAATGACAAAATACAAATCGTATAAATAGAACGCAATCTTATTTATAATAAATATAAATAAATGTTTATTTAGGTAAGGTACATACATACAAGAGATTTTACAAAGATTTATGGATTTAATGCCTAAAGCCACTATTACGCAAAGCGTTTCGGCCTCTATTTAATTTCTCTACATCAGTCTCAAGGCAGCCAGTCGGGAAAAATGGCTAAAATAATTACTCTTCGTTAGAAAAGCTGTATGTTGGGGTTGTTCGCTCGCGCGTGCACACTCAACGCGTGCGAGAGAGATACATGCAATAGATATGACGAGGGAGACAAGAGTGAGGGAGTGAGAACATTACACAACACAGTAATGGGAAAAACCTCTGGGAAAAGCCAGAATACCGGACCTTGAACCATGAAGCTTAAACAGGGCAACACCAGCAGTGTGAAAACTTGTTATTTTCTTCATTTAATAATATGCAATATTAGGCTCATTTACAGCAATTTGCAAGAGAAAATACTACATTTATATATAATTTATATAATTCTCGGTAAACCAATTTTTCCACATCATAGAGCATGTGCTGTAAACCCTAAAGTTTACGCGATGAGAAAACTGACGGACATAATACCATTCGGAAACCTGGATATGGAAGGTTTCTGGAGTGTCCAGTGCAAAACATTTGTGTGACCGGAACTTGTTTCCACCCGACAGTTCCAACGCTAAAGGGAAAGTAAAACTGGAAATTGTCAATTTTGCTACAAGGTTTCCCAGAAGAATAAGGAAAGTTGGTTATAAAGTTTATTGTAATTTTAAAGGACACCTTTTAAGAATTAAACCTGCATAATAGGTACAAAAGTTATGATGGTGTAGTGAAAAGATACACGATTTAACCGTAGAGTTTCTAAATTGTAATGTAAGGAGCACTAAAAGAAGGCTTAGAATAGTTTTGGCAGGATGCTGAGCGAGGAGTGTGTGATGGTATACTCCTCGCTTTGTATACTGGTATACCAATGTGATGGTATACCATCACATTGTAGCCCTAGTTACAATCGGCGTATACGCTGATTGTAACCAAGACTTTCACTCTTGCGTAACCTGAACTTTTTAACATTAAAACACCGGGCGTGTGGGAGTAGCAGCAATATCCAAGACATGGAACTAGCAGTCGTGTTTGCCACAGACCCAAGTTGGTGTTTAAAACATGATCTACAGAAAGGGCTTAATCGTACGTTTACCGGTAATCTATACAACGTACACTGTACAGATCTGCCGCACCTTTACAAAATGTCAGCATGTCTGACACTAATAAAGTAATCCACAAAACACCACTTAAACACGTATCTTGAAGACCTGTATTTTCCCATCCTAGTGCACTGTGGGGTCGGGAGATGACCACTAGTGAGCAATTTACTGTGGTGCTGCGGGACTATTATCTGGTTCTGGTGTCGTAACCTAGGAAGAGCGCGACGAGCTTGTCGCAAGTGATGAACTTCCTCCTGCATATAAAGTTAATTTCAGTGGACAATTTGTATCTGCACACTATCTAGGGATAATAATTTAGGAGAGATTCGAACAGTAATTGGTTAAGAACCTTGTAAATTACTCCATTCGTAATGTGAAGGCGGGAGTAATTGGCAGCCGGTTTATCGAACATTTGACCAACGCTGAACGACGCGTTACGACGACAACAACTCCACGATGCCTACAGTTAATGGTGATAATTTTATGTTTGTAGACAAACAAAATATTTGCAAGATGCCGTGATGAAGAAAGCCAAGCCTCTTAACAAATGAAGTCTCCTTAACAATCTATAAGAAAAAGACCGGTAAAATTTAGTTAGAATTTTTTTTTAGAAAACTAACCGATTTCACAAATGCTCGTCAGTAACCAAGTTATCCAGCGAGTTACTTTTACAATTGTTTCTCGAAGTAAGGACAGTATTGTAGTCTATTATATTCCCAGACAAGCAGTTCAGCAGTTACTTTCAACGCTTGCGGAACATGTCAACATTAAAGCAAATTTATCCTAACACGTGCAACAGTCCTAAATTTCTTTAATTTATGATGCAATAATTTGCAATCAAGTTTTTATTATAACAATCTATTAATAATACTTGTGCATTTAATGATATGAATAATGTTGCTCACTTTACGAGTCTTACTGCACCTTTCCGTTGCAAAAATATACCAAATTTTCAAGCATCTGAGAAATCCTCGATATAACTGCGATTTAATCTCCTCCCTAAAGACTTACAAGTTGTCGAAGATATAAAGTAAGCAACAAGGTATAACTAATTCCATTTAGTCATAATATTAAACATTTCCAAACTATGCAATTAGGCATCAATAAAAATATTTAGACTAATGTGATAGCTCAAGGGAACACGAGCGGTATATTCAATTACTCTGCATTTTTCCATATAATTCTCAGGAATTTACTCATTTTTGGGAATGTTTGAATTTGATAGACTGCGATAAATATTGTTGAAACTTAGAAACAACGTCTAAATTAAAACCTTGTGTCGAGCAAGCCATGGCGTCGTAGACTGAATTTTTGTTGGCAAAATTTAAAGAAAACTACATTTTAGATTTGTATTCAGTTGTAAATGAACATGGAAGTTCATTATTAAAACTACTAGTAAACCTAAGACCTGGCAACTATGGATACCGTGATGATAAACTAGTCTCTACAACATTTCTACAAAAGCAATTTCTCGTGAAAAGCAATTCAACCTAATATTAGATTTGATAGTCTAATAATATTTAAGTCATAATGTGCAAGACTATTTAGACTTGCAGTCTAATTTCTAGTTCTCTATCACTTGTCATCCCAGATGGCAAAAATACATTGACCAAGAACATCAGAAAATGTTTGTTAGAGTTTCACAGCTAGTAG
The DNA here is from genome assembly GCA_020271785.1 of Procambarus virginalis. Lineage (NCBI taxonomy): Eukaryota > Metazoa > Arthropoda > Malacostraca > Decapoda > Cambaridae > Procambarus > Procambarus virginalis. The sequence goes on along the minus strand of WNGS01164437.1, from coordinate 43,734,838 downwards.
CTATATAAATACAATTACGTTTGAAAAGTGCAAATACACGAGCAATTAATGTTTACCGTTATATAATAAATGGCTATCGTGTTGATGGCGTAGGTAGATAACCATTAATAATCAATAAATGCATGCCCATGACCATGCCTCGGAGTTTAGAGACCTAACATTCGTAATGTCACAAGAGCAGCGAGAAGGGCGCTCGCTGTCCACTCATTCCAACTCGACTGGTCCACACTGGCAGCCATGGCAGCCATCACGGCAAGGTAAACCTGTTGACGGAATTGAAGTGAATGAACGACTCGCGCTCTGAGAGCATTACTCACAGCTCGACATTAGCCGCCTGAAAAAAATTTAGTTGTCCAACTGAAAGTTATCAGACCCCCTTTTATTTTCAAATATAGGCAGTAGAATTTTTTTTAATTAGTTTGTGAATGAAATAAGCTGTGTGGGAAGGATCACATGAACTGTTGTGGTGTGTAGCTGGCATAGGCCGCCCCCTCCAAGGACCCTTCCCGAAGAGTTTACTGGAAGTTATGAGCAGTTTTCAGTTGTGTAGTAATTACTAACATTATTAGTCGTCTCTTAGAAAGTAAAAATACCCAATGCTTAGGACAAAAAAAACAAAAAAAATAGTACCGTAGTTCCATGCCTAAATTTGAAAGGTACACCAATATAAAAGCTGCTTTAAAACAGGTATTAAACACTTTCGAATTTTCAAAGTACAAAGTTGACAACTGATAAGTTTACGCAGGTAAAGAGTGCCTCGGAAGGTAATGTGCTGGGAGCGAGGGTGGAAGTCGCCGGCGCCCAGGGGAAGGTCTCTGTTAATGTGGAATTATTATTCTTGTCTGGTGTTTACTATCAAATATATCACGAGGAGCAAGTCTTCGCGTTACCACTAGTACTATAACATCACTACGCTCCTAGTTTTCCTACCTACAAACATCAAACCTTAGCTTATTTCAATTCACAAAAAGTCTGCGGAAACCCCCCACAACATTTCAATACCTCGTCATCCAGACCGTTCGCATGATCTGACACCGTATATTATCTTGCCTGACCAGAAACGTTCGACCCCAAGAAACCCACATTTACTATCCAGTTAGAATATCCAAAATATTACGCTGGTTGAATTCTTATAAAACATTTACAGATCGGCCTATATGCCTGTAAACATATGCGATGTACAAGGGTGAGGACATTGTATGTTCTCCTAAATGGGTACAGTCTGTCCGCTCCCACACGGGTCATTAGTAGAAGTCATAGTCCGATTATCTTACATTCTTAGAGTAGCTCAAGATAAATTCCTAGTTGTTTACCATCTTTACTCTGCGCAGTTTCATGTAGGGGGGAGGGGGTGGGGGGCATTGTATCAGGGCCGTGGAATAGTTCGTCTCAAGATATTTATAGTGTACAGGAAGCCTTCATATCAATGTTCATGAATTGTGTCTTATTCGTCGCTTTCCTCACAATTTTATTGCAGCTTTCCTTAAAAACTTGGCACGTCACATTTTCCCCAGGCATTTTTCCTTTATACCGCGTGCAAAACCCGTTTTTGTATATTGGCGCGTGAGCTCTCGAGCCTCGCTGCACGTGCGTGGGCCAAGCTTTAGTTCTTGGGCTCAGTCTCTGCCTTCATCGACTGGTATACATGTACACCGCTACTTCTCTCAGTCGTGAGAGGTTTAATTTCCTAAATTTTTACTAGTAAATCTCTTTCAGCTCTGGCAGTAGTACTAATACTGCGACATGTATATATCAATCTTTGACGGTAGAGAAGGGTCGTAATGGTCTATTAACACTTCCAGGAAGCTCGGTCCCTGCAAGTGCAGCCAGGTCAGCCAAAAATATATATATTTTCTAGACTGTCCTCCGTCGTCGCCTCCATCCTGTCATCAACATATTGTGAAGCCTTAGGCGGCGGAGGGGCTGGCTCAAATTTTTTTAAGCATTCTTTTTCTAGGAAGCACGCCAGGAACCTGTGCTTCATTGTCCCATTAAGGAAGATTTTTTTCCTCATGATTTTCAGTCTCAAGAAAATTTATAGTGCCACATGAACAGTTATATCATCTGCCACTACCCATCTCTAACCCTGTCCATGGAGGACAGAAGAAAATGTATATATGCTGGTAGCATTGTAAATGTGTGGCCACGTCTGTGGTAGAAAAAAAAACTGCCCCTCTCCGAACACCCGTCCTACCCTGCCCAAAACAAACTTCTAAAGTGAACACTTTAACACTGAAGCCCCACACATTACCTTCCCCTGGCGGAGAAGAGTGGCACTACACAGATCAACACAGTGAAGCCACCTCCAAAGAAATATTTTTTTACTGTAAGGCTCGCCATTCTCACTATTCGTCCAGCCCATGTGGTTAGCTGGGGGGGGGGGGATGGAACAGGATGAAGGAGTGAAATCTAAAATGTATAGAATATATAAGTTACTAGAACTGAAGAAATCTTTTGATCTGGGTGTGGATCTCCCAAGTCATCTGGGACGACCTCCACCAACCCAGACACACCCACAGCAGCAGCATCACTACGGTTCTCATCCCTACACAGCACAGCCCCTCCCCTCCCACCCTAACACAGCAGCAGCGCCCCCCCTCCACCCTAACACAGCAGCAGCCCCTCCCTCCCACCCTAACACAGCAGCAGCGCCTCCCCCTCCCACCGTAACACAGCAGCAGCCCCTTCCCTCCCACCCTAACACAGCAGCAGCGCCCCCCTCCCACCCTAACACAGCAGCAGCCCCTCCCCTCCCACCCTAACACAGCAGCAGCGCCCCCCTCCCACCCTAACACAGCAGCAGCGCCCCCACTCCCCCCCTAACACAGCAGCAGCGCCCCCCACTCCCACCCTAACACAGCAGCAGCGCCCCCCCCCTCCCACCCTAACACAGCAGCAGCGCCTCCCCTCCCACCCTAACACAGCAGCAGCCCCTCCCCTCCCACCCTAACACAGCAGCAGCGCCTCCCCTCCCACCCTAACACAGCAGCAGCGCCTCCCCTCCCACCCTAAACACAGCAGCAGCCCCTCCCCTCCCACCCTAACACAGGAGCAGCGCCCCCCCCCCTCCCACCCTAACACAGGAGCAGCGCCCCCCCTCCCACCCTAACACAGCAGCAGCGCCTCCCCTCCCACCCTAACACAGCAGCAGCGCCCCGCCCTCCCACCCTAACACAGCAGCAGCAGCCCCCCCTCCCACCCTAACACAGCGCCTCCCCTCCCACCCTATACACAGCAGCGCCCCCCCTCCCACCCTAAACACAGCAGCAGCCCCTCCCCTCCCACCCTAACACAGCAGCAGCGCCCCCCCCTCCCACCCTAACACAGGAGCAGCGCCCCCCCCTCCCACCCTAACACAGGAGCAGCGCGCCCCCTCCACCCTAACACAGGAGCAGCGCCTCCCCTCCCACCCTAACACAGCAGCAGCGCCCCCCCTCCCACCCTAACACAGCAGCAGCGCCTCCCCTCCCACCCTAACACAGCACCAGCACCCCCCCCTCCCACCCTAACACAGCAGCAGCGCGCCCCCTCCCACCCTAACACAGGAGCAGCGCGCCCCCTCCCACACCTAACACAGGAGCAGCGCCCCCCTCCCACCCTAACACAGCAGCAGCGCCCCCCCCCCCACCCTACACAGCACAGCGCCCCCCCTCCCACCCTAACACAGCAGCAGCCCCTCCCCTCCCACCCTAACACAGGAGCAGCGCCCCCCCTCCCACCCTAACACAGGAGCAGCGCCCCCCCTCCCACCCTAACACAGCAGCAGCCCCCCCCCCACCCTAACACAGCAGCAGCCCCTCCCCTCCCACCCTAACACAGCAGCAGCGCCCCCCCCCCACCCTAACACAGCAGCAGCGCCCCCCCCTCCCACCCTAACACAGCAGCAGCCCCTCCCCTCCCACCCTAACACAGCAGCAGCGCCCCCCCTCCCCCTTACAGCAGCGCCCCCCCTCCCACCCTAACACAGGAGCAGCGCCCCCCCTCCCACCGCTAAAGTAACATGTATAAATGTCTGGATAAACCATTCCCGTCAGGTAAACTGTGTGCGAGAGTAACCCCGATGTATGGTGTTAGTTTACCGGTATACCCTTCAAACCCCGGGATAGAATACCATTGGCCACCATAAGAGTGTCAAGCCCTTAATATGCAACAACGTGAAAGGCCCCAGTTCTTGAGGGGATGCAGCGGTAGCACGCTCGCTCCCAACTCCTCGCTATTAGTATTATCCTGGGTTCGAACCTCTAGTAGGGAGAGAAAATTAGGCTCCGACACCTAACTGTCAGCAACCATCCTGCTGCGTGTACGGCTGCTGCGGGTTCAGAACTGTCAGCCCAGGAGCCCAGTCACCCGCCTGCCCCCGAGCGCCCGCCAGTTGGTGCCAGGTTAAGATTAAGATGATGACAATACTCTAATGTTACCTCTACTCCTTCCCGCTGACCAAGTATACAGCCCCACTTACTGTGCTCACTGAGGTCTAACATGTGTGGGATTATTGTGTCCTATTTACGCTATTATATTTAAAAGACGTTTATTTGCTCTTAATACAAAACATGTTTTGTATTAAGGAATAATAATAACAAGAAGTGGCTCGGCTGCCTCCTCCCCCCCCCCCACATGACGCAACAGTAAGGCCACATTGGCCTCGCTCGTCACGTGTCGGCCGAGATTAAAGACGACAAATTCATTTCTCAGGAGACATTAAGAATTCAAACGTGACTACCACTGCCTCTCGCCAAAAAAAAAGAAATTCATTAAGATTCATAAGTTTTACCAAAACACAATCTTTCCAAAACTCAGAATTTTAAATCTGACAATTTTAATGACTATGATGCTAGGGCAACTTTATACAATTCTGCAAATGTAACTAAAATAAAAAAAGAGGAACTTACAATTTTCAATTACACTCTTAGCTTGTCCATAATCATTGACCAAATGCTCCTTAATACTACCGCCAAATTCTACGTTCATGAACGAAAATCCTTCACATAAGGGTTCTAATTACATTTGAACTCTTCACAGGGCTTCTCTTTTTCTTCCAGTGTTCAACTTCTTTAAATACTTCATCTACGTTTTATAACTCAGCCCGTCCTCTAAACAAAGACCTGAAGTCTATTCCATGCACCCGCCAAACCCCCTGTTTATGAATGAAAACAGTTTACACACGACTCAACCCGTCCTCAGATTAAGTCCATTACATCCAGGGGTCGACCCCACAGACGCATTGATACATGTCTACATGCTGTTCATTTAAAACAGAAATTTCTCAAATATAAATTATTATAATAGCATATTGTGCATATATATATATGCAAAGGTTAGGTTAGGTGTTTAGGTTCTGTTGGCGATTATTTAAATTTGTAGTACGTGGGTGAAGCATTTACAGCGTTGTGGTTCAAACAAAATTCGTCAGTGAAGCACTTGTTCCGGAAGTGTTCTAACGAAATCAGTTGTGAGTCTTGTGTAAACCTTTTTCCATTCATAAACAGGGGGTTTGGCGGGTGCATGGAATCACTTTTGGGTCTTTGTTCGGAGGACGGGTTGAGGAATGGACTTGGTCTGAGGACGGGTTGAGACTATGATGTCATTCGAATATCTTTCCAACAGTTCTTTGCTAACAACCTCCGTTCGAATATCAACCCTTCACCCACAAACTAAAAATAAATAATTGCCAGCAACTTAAACACTTACCTACGCCTAAATATGCACAATATGCGTATATATAATAATTTATTTTATAACATTCATGTTTTGCATGAACAAAATGTTAAAAATGGTAAATTAGTCATTAAGGGTCGGCCGCTGGCTGGAATGAAGGAAGCCCAAGGAAGGGTTGTCGAAAAGACTGGTCCCAATTGACAGCCATAGACACAAGGAAAGGTTAGCATGTTAAAATTTGCTGTCATTGTTTGTGCCCTTGTTCCAATATCCAAGTTTTTGTATACTACATTTTTCTCCATCCCCTGTAATTGTCTCCTACTTCTAGGTCATCATCATCTCCCGTCTGTGAAATTTCTCTTCTCTCTCATCTCAATTAAAAGGTAACTAGAACTAGTGCTGGGGTGAGCTACTTCCCGCTCACCCAGGATGTCCATGGCAGCCTAGTATTAGTTCATTAAAGCTTACTAGCAATACTACAGCATTATCAAGCAAGGAAAACACTGCCATTTTAAGAGGGGCTAGTAGAACCTTAAAGTTCCTAGCGAAAATCACAATGCCATGCTGCTCAGGATTCTTGAAAATGCAGCGACACCACAGTGACCATAACTGATAATAGAGCACCACCACATCGTATACGGTGTACATATACTAAGTGACGATCCTGTGAGGAACACAGTGTATCAGTGACCAATTGGACAGGCTCTTTTTAGCGAATGGATACCGTACCTATGGACAAGTGGTCACTCCTACAGAGATACCTTTTCTCTTCCCCCACACACCTGACAACATAGGCCAAGCTCCGGAGTCTAAACTTGCATCACACACACACACACACACACACACGCCCCTGACTCTGCCCTCTCGCACCTTCCACTGATTTAGAAAGACACCCCGGAGGGCATGGTGTGAAGGGGCTTTTAGCAGAGAGCATAACGCCACGATCTAGGGAAGGGAGCAAGGCGGGGAAGGGAGGGTGGGGGACGCGGCGGGGAGAGGGTGGGGACAGTGGTGGGGAGAAGGGTGGGGGACACGGCGGGTGGTGGACAATAACAGTGGAGGTAGAGGGAACAGTTTTACGGTAGCCGGGGTGTTGCTGCTCGCGACGCTCTCCGGATAAACGCCATCTCAGATCCTCTATTCCACACGTATCTTACAAATGCAGAAAGTGAAATGTCTTCCCACGGGCTTGCCTAATCTATCTCAAGATGTTCTGTAATATGAGCTTTCGATCTATTGGCAATACCTTGCAAACTTGGGACGTATTTGAAATCTAGAGCACTTACACTAGATGAATTTAATACAATGCTTCAGATACCTCATACCAGCAGACCTAAATTGTTACATTTAATGCCCTTACATTCATTGATGTCGAGTGTAGCCAAGTTCCCTCTCAGAATTTTTACACAGTGATCAGGATTGCACAAACTAGTCACTTGACTGCAGGTAACCAGCTAACCCGATTCTGATAATGAAAGCTGAAAGTTGCGCTTTTGTACCTTGCGCAATAATCCATACGACCCGTGTATTACTGCAAAGTTTGTTATTACAAGGGTGTCAGGGTTAACTTGACGGCTCGTCTGCCAAGTTTCGCTGCGGAGAGGTTCCAGGCAGCGAGACAGACCGAGACCATACAAAATTTATTCCTAAATTTTTCGTGCTGTACGAAGGTCAATGTTGCAAAGTATTTCAATAGCATAAATTACTCTGCCTTCTGTGCTTCAGCTCAACTAGGCGAGTTTTCTTCGTCTAGTTGAACCGGACACTGCAGGTACTGTAAGGCTTACAGACGTTACAGTACGTCTTGTCTACGGCTACACTGAGCCGTCAGTAACCATAGAGCATAGTCTTACTATAAGAAGTTGCTGCTTGCCCAGGGTGGTTGGCGGACCGCAGGTCGTGTGCTGACGTGGCCTGCGTGATGGGGGCGACTTCCTCCCTGTTTTGAGGTCTCATTCGGTGGGCCTGGAGTTCACCGACAAGGCTGATTATCCTGCGGTGGAGTTGGTGATGTGTGACATGCTGCGCGTTGATGTGGCTGCGATTTATGGAGTGCCGTTGGTATCTTCTCATCGGGAAATTGTGAAGTTTGCCAATGAGGATGATTACAGGGCAGTCGTTTCCGCTGCTGGACGCCGCTGGTACGGTCGTTATCTCCGAGCCCTTACTTTCATCAGTGTGCATGGTGCGACCCCTCGAGTTCCCGGAGGAGCTGCTGAGGAGGTATTTCGGTTAGTATGCCACTGTTGCGAGTGTCCGATTGCACATGCTTTCCTCTGGGAAATTTAAGGGCTAACGGACTAATATTCGTACTCTGGGGCGGCGGCTGAGGTCGGATATCGTCTTCAGTGCGGCTCATGGGGTATTACGTCCGTGTGTACTACTCACGTCAGCCACGTACATGTTTTCGCTGTGGTTTGTTGAGCCACCAGGCTGCTGGATGCTCGGCGGATGTCGTCGCTCCGTTGAACCTCTTTCGTGAGGACTTTCCCGCCGCTCGCTGTGGAGGACTCCGTGGGTGAGGTTCAGGCTGCCCCTTTGGATGATGCGTCGCGTCCTGTGTCGGCCGATGCGCCTGTCGTGCCGTCCTCAGAGGGTCACTGTTCAGGTTGGTGTTCCTGGTACTGCTGTGTATCTCCTGGCTGGTCCCTCTACGTCTCCGCCGTTGTCATCCGTCTCCTGCTTCTGCGCCTGGCCCTCTGACTGCTCCTGTGGTTTCTGTCTCTTCGTCTCCGATGGCTGTCCCGGCCGTGCTGGGTGGTGGTGTGGGTGAGGGGCCTCGTGCAGTGTTGGGGCCGATTCCCCACGTCGTTGAAGCTGCTGACGTTCTACGCCGTGCGCCGGTGCGCCCGCCCTTTGACCTCCGTGTTTCCTGTTCCACCTCCGGCTCTGACGATGTGCAGCCGGATCCCAAGCGTTCGCGGGGTTCTACTTCTCCCTGGGCCGACGTGGGTGAATTTGACTATTGCGGGTCTCCTGTTGCCGGTAGGGTGGTTCCCAGTGCGACGGTGATGGCCGAGGTTTATGTGCCTGCTGCTGCTGACAGTGGTAATGTTTCCGCTTTTACTTCTGTTTTTTCTCCTGCAGGGGGTTCTCCGCAGTGGGGGGATGGTCTCCCCACCTGTGGTGGATGGTGAGGATGATGGTGCGAGCCGAGGCCTTGTGGTGGTCTTTAAGAATGTCCGCAGTGGGAGGTCCAAGCCGGTGCCCGATCCTGTGGGTGTTTCGGCGAGGGCTCCTGTGGTGTTGCCCCCTGCCTTGTCGCCTCCCGTGATGTCGTCCACTGTGGTCTCGCCGGCTGTGTTGCCGCCACGTTCCTGGAGTGCGGTTGCCCGTTCGACGGGTGCCGTTCCTGGTGCTGAGTTTAAGCCTGTCGAGGATCTGACGAAATATTTTACTACTCTCCGGCCCCCACTCCTGTGGGAGCGTGTGACGCCGCTTCCCCTAGTCCCTAGTACTATTTAGGTTCCCCGTATGCATGCCTTTGTATCAGCTGTTCCGGATTTTATGGAAACCCCCTGATGAGCATGCTCGGCCTGCTGTGTGGCTGCGCTGGGAGGCGTACGGTGTCCGGTTTCGGAGAGACCAATTTCAGGACAAATACAGGCTTTATTGTACTGCTTTATGTTATGTGTTACGTGTTTGTGTTTTTGTGTGCCCTTCTGGCCTGTGATTGTGTATTTTGAAGTTTTTCTATAGTGTTTCATTTCTTGTACTGCTTAGCATGCCCTGCATGTAAAAATATATATAAAAAAACTAAGAACAGGAGTCACATTACTCTACGTTGTGACGGTGTATTTGATCATTTGTTTGCAAGATGTACACAAGTCAATATTACAGAGTAGATTGGTGTTAAAAAAAAGTTATTTACAGTATGATAAATTTTGAAGCTTTTCCAATAAACCAGTTGACATACAATGTGATAATCTGAACAATTTATAGTACAATATTGATCTCTGAATGCTGGAGAAGTCGGGTCTCATAACTAATGCAAATGCCATGTTGTCTTGCAAGACAGTAAGAGGAAGCTTCAAGACGCCAAGTTTAGCACCAAGAACCATATTCATGGTTTTCTTTTGCATTACATTAATACTGTACATTAGTGATGAAGCTAATTATGGGACGAGTGTAATAAAAAATCTGGCATTTTTTTTCACTTTTTTCCTGACAAAGTACTGTAGTTCTAGACTGACTGACTAAAGAGAGGGTCTCGGGCTTTGTGTGCAATGCACCAAGCTGCGAAAGAAAAAAAAATAAATGGAATAGGAACTATTTAGATTTATTAGTCATTCAATTATCCACGTATAAAAAACATTGAAGGTAATGGTATGTATTAGCGTTTGTGTACCAATATAATTGCGAGTCATTACTACCAAACATCACACGCAAATACTCGTATGCTGCATCACTGTGGTCCGTGGGCCGCCGTCTGGCCAGCAACGGGTGGGCCGCCGTCTGGCCAGCAACGGTGGGCCGCCGTCTGGCCAGCAACGGGTGGGCCGCCGTCTGGCCAGCAACGGGTGGGCCGCCGTCTGGCCAGCAACGGGTGGGCCGCCGTCTGGCCAGCAACGGGTGGCCGCCGTCTGGCCAGCAACGGGGGGCCGCCGTCTGGCCAGCAACGGGTGGGCCGCCGTCTGGCCAGCAACGGGTGGGCCGCCGTCTGGCCAGCAACGGGTGGGCCGCCGTCTGGCCAGCAACGGGTGGGCCGCCGTCTGGCCAGCAACGGGTGGGCCGCCGTCTGGCCAGCAACGGGTGGGCGACACTCGTCATAAACCAATGTCGTGCGATACCGTTTGTGTCGTGTTTAAGAAGTGTATGACACGACCAGCGTCTCGGACATCTTAATATTTTACGTCTCGAGTTGTAATATTGATAAAGTTAATTTAAATTTATCTTTTGATATCATGAGTATTTCATTAAACCGATACTCTGGAAAATAAATTAATCATCATTACACAGAGTACAAAGAAAGTGGGGTGTAGAGTGTATTACATCGGGTGCTGAACAACTACACTTCCCGCTTCATACAGGTCGGCGTTCAATCCCTAATTGTCCAAGTGGTTGGGCACTATTCCTTCCTTCCTCCCCCTGTCCCATCCGGAATCTTGACCCGTTCCCAGTGTTATATATCCGTAATGGCTCGGCGCTTTCCCCGATACTTTCCCCCCCCACTCCCACATTCATCGATGAAACAATGACAAGAGAGGATGAACCCGCACGATTAGACAATCTTAACAGTCTGACCTGGCGAGCACCGAACATTAGAGCACAGTAGGGACCCCAGTGATCAGAGTGCTCGCATATACAGTCAATGAGATTTTGAGAAGAGATTAGCACATCGTTAAGTACCACTAGCGTTCAAGATTTCCTAGACAGTTGTATGGGAAAAGACCAAGTACTATTGGCGCCACTGCAAACACAAAAAGTAAAACTAAAGTATGGCCAGATTAGCTTTTTTTTAACAGGGTCTTAACGTCTATCTCCGGGACCTATCCAGCCTCTCCCTCTCCTTTCCCAAGGCTCTCTCACTCCCCCCCCCCCAAAGATACTACCTGAACCACTCCTCTCCACGTGGACAACCTAAGTTCCGCCTCCCCCCCCCCCATTCCCGTGACAACCCCTGGGCCAGCCTCCCCCGCCCCACCCGTGCGCCTGGGATAATATCCAACACCTCCACTAAGCAATCCCTCACGTCACCACTTATTCTCCCCCACCTCACTAACACCTTCGTAGACAACACAATAACCATGATTAAGATTGACAGCATCACGGACATTAAACAGCACCGAAAACAGTGTGCAACATGAGAGCTGCCACTCTCCCACGCAATATTTGCACCGTCAAACTGCACCTCCACAATACACAAAAACACAGACACGCCAATCAGTAACTAAGGGAGAGGGGGGGGGGAACGGCGAATATATTACTTTTAACTCTTAAAGCATATCACAGGAGACCTCGCACGATACCTTCACTCATCCACCGCCATCTTTGCTCAGCTTGGAGTACACTCGGGAGATTTTTTGGTGGGTGGGCGGGGTGGTAGTAATTATGCAACGAAGTAGTAAAGATTTCACTATTGAGAAATGTCTGGAGACGCAAATGTAATTTTTATTATGTATATACGTGTCAAAATATATATTACACCATACATTCATATTATTTATATATATATATATATATATATATATATAATATATATATATATATATATATATATATATATATATTATATATATATATTGCGAACAAGCCTGAATGGTCCCCAGGACTATATGCGAATGAAACTCACACCCCAGAAGTGACTCGAACCCATACTCCCAGGAGCAACGCAACTGGTATGTACAGGGATGCCTTAAACCACTTGACCAACACTACTGGTTCATATAGCTCAGGCTATCACTTCCTTTTGTCCGGTCGTGATGGTCAAGCGGTTTATAAGGCATCCCTGTACATACCAGTTGCGTTGCTCCTGGAGTATGGGTTCGAGTCACTTCTGGGGTGTGAGTTTTTCATTCATATATATATATATATATATATATATATATATATATATGCATATATTATGTATATGCATCTATATGTATATGCATATATATATGTATATGCATATATATATGCATTATATATATAGTATATGCATATATATATGTATATGCCTATATATATGCATATATATAGCATATGCATATATATGCATATGCATATATATATGCATATATATATGCATATGCATATATATATGCATATGCATATATATATATGCATATATGCATATGCATATATATAGCATATGCATATATATGCATATGCATATATA
>WNGS01164437.1:43657613-43721363 GCA_020271785.1 Procambarus virginalis | reverse complement strand
CTAATTTCATTACTTTACACTTTCCTGAGTTGAACTTTAGCAGCCATTTCTAGACCATCCTCCAGTTTGTCCTGTAGTCTCTGTCTATCTTTATCTGTTTTGTTTCTTTCATAATTTTTGCATCATCAGCAAACATTGAGAGGAATGAGTCTATACCCTCTGGAAGGTCGTTTACATATACTAGAAACAGGATGGGTCCGAGTACAGAGCCCTGTGGAACCCCGCTGGTGACATCTAGCTACCCTGATACATTCCCCTTCACTGTTACTCGCTGTTTCCTATACTTAGATACTATCCCTATCCACTGGAGCACCTTACCTTTTACTTGCCTGTTGCTCCAACTTTTGTAACAGCCTTTTGTGAGGTACTGGTCAAAGGCTTCTGACAGTCCAAGAAAATGCAGTCTGCCCACCCTCTCTTCCCTGCCTATTTGTTGCATAGTCATAGAATTCTATAGGCCTGTGAGGCACGATTAATCTTCTGAACCCATGCTGGTGGAGAGTTACAAAGCTGTTTCCCTCCACATGCTCTACGAGCCTTTTCCTCGCATCTTCTCATCACCTTCCATGGTATACAAGTTAGGGAAAACTGGCCTGTAGTTCAGTGCCTCTGTCTGTCCCCTTTTTGTAAATTGGGGACTACATTAGCTGTCTTCCAGCTTTCCGGAAGGTCTCCCGTTTCAGTGACATGATGGGTATGAGTTGCACATGAAACTATCGCGCAGAGGATGAGTATGGAGAGCAAAGTAAACAAGATTCACACGATGAGAAAAGGGTTGAACAATGTCCTATGACTCACAGGATGAGTATGAGGTGCACAAAAACTACAGGTCACAGGATAAGTATGGGTGCACAATAATTTACAGGCCACAGGATGGGTAGGGGGTGCACAAACAACTGGTAACAGGATGAGTATGGGTTGCACAATAAATTACAGGTCACAGGAGAGTATGGGTTGCACAAAATATACTGGCAACAGGATGAGTATGGGTTCACGTAATGGACTGTTCACCTAGCAGTAAGTAGGTACTCAGGAATTAGTCAGCTTGTTTGGGGGTTGCATCCTGGGCGGGGCAGTAATTCGACCTTAGGGATGACCTTGCTAAAGTCTATAGTGTAGAATATACTGTGGTTCCTGTCCCCAACACAATGAATTGTTATAGTTATAATATTATGATTTATAATTAAGTTCTTAAGAGCGATCCTGTGTCATAATTAACATACGTCTATCTTTACCTCAACATTTTATAAGTTAATTTCTGTCTGTATATGATGATGATCATATACAATTAAGGTAGCATTGCAATTTATAGGAAATTGTTAAATCCAAAATATATCTGGTTCTTATACTTGAGATATTGTGCAATAACGTTTGAAAACAAAGTTTATATCTGTATTAAAATATAAAACATTTTGCGTTTATCAACGCATCTCTCCGAATTACATTTTTTCTGAATTGTGAAGCCTGTATTGCCCGCCTGGCAGGACACTGATGCATTGGAAGTTTCATGTGTCCGGACACCGGCGATGGTGTGGTATTGGCTTATATTAAACCCATATCTTGGGTTTCATTTAAGATATATTTTCCTTGAAATGTAGTCACATTATCGTCTACATCTGGTTTATGCTGACTATAGACTTTAATGTTACTTTGCATATATACAAATGAATTACACAATTGATTCACTTGTTTGCAGGCCTTCACACTCCCTTAGATAGCCATCTCGTAACTATAAAAGGCATATCTTCACTTTCACTCAGTTATATTTATGCTAAAGTATTAACTTACAGCTTATATTCTGTCTTTGTTATGACAGAAAACTTCATTATTACAGTATCTAGATAAATTAACATTGATTTCGAAAGATCATAGTGCCCATGGATAGGAGAGCGTCGGCCAAGAAACCTTGTTTAAAATATGAATATCTCCTGTATAATAAGATATAATCTCTGTGATGGATTCACAAGAATTATTTGATCTCTGCCTTTCTGATAAACTTATAAAAATATAAGTTTTATTGTGAATCTCTATTAATTAAATAATATATCAGAGAGCGTGTTGGGTTCGGTGTTCGGTGAACGAAAACGACATGGTAGTTTAGTAGCGAAGCATACAAACGAATAACGATAGTATCTATGTAACAAAATCATTGTCCTGTGGAGTGATTAAACTTTCAGACACAATTTTTAAAATAAATATTAAATGTTTTTTGTGGGTTATGAAAGATATTATTACAAATACCCATTCTACTTGTTATTATCATTAATTAAATTTGCAAACAATTTGAGCAAAGAATGCGACGACTGGATCAATGTGTACAGGAGGCTGATATGGCAGCAAACACTCTCCAGGCGACCATAATCTTGGATAAGTCGCTCCACAATTTTGTCGCTGGACCGTCGACTTCCTACGGCGTCACCTGTTACATATTTACTTCGAATTTCGATATGAAATTACATTATTTCAGAGTGGAAAATAGGTTTGATCATGTTCTACGTGCCAGCACCAACATTACAGTAAGTAAATATACCTTATATTTCATTACTTACGTAAGCTAGGAGGATTTGGGACATTTGGGTAGATTTGGGTAGATGTTGGGTATTTACGGACCATCCCTCATGGTCGCTTGTCCCTCGATAGAATTCTTGGTGAATTGAATGCTTTTGATATTGTTCGCCTTATGCGTTTCTGTTCGTATTGGCATCCTTGGTAATATTAGCGTCCTCTAATTATTCCGCACATATGATGGTGCTACATAACCTTCCCAGTTTGGTGCCTTCTTTGATAATTACTTACTTACATTTTTTCACATTTATCAAGTGTTTAAATAGTTTAGTTTAGTTCATTTATTATGCACCCCATACCCATCCCGTGGTTAAATATACACACAAAATACATTTTTAGTTTAACTTAACTACTCCAAATTTTGCCAATCAAAGAAAATGTAAAAGCTGACACGGGGCGACAAGCGAGGGTCCGACGCCGTCACTACAACATCCATCCCCGTAGTGTCTCGTTACTCAGTCCTCACACCCGACAACCCGTGGAGCCCTCGGGAGGAGACAACCTTCAAGGAAACTACACGCAATATAAAGATGATGATTAGGAGCCGCTGCCGTTTGTCTTCAATATTAAGTTGTAGAGGAATTAGAGGTCAAGCTGGCAGGTATATTAATCATAATAATAATTATTATGACCAGACCACATATTAGAAGGTGAAGGGACGACGACGTTTCGGCCCGTCCTGGACCATTCTCAAGTCGATTGTGAATGGTCCAATCGACTTGAGAATGGTCCAGAACGGACCGAAACGTCGTCGTCCCTTCACTTTCTAGTGTGTGGTCTGGTCAACATACTTTAGCCACGTTATTGTGACTCATCGCCTGCGATGAGTTTGAGTTTAGTATTTAGTCGATGAGTTTATTATTTTGTTTTCTTGGTTTTGTAAAACCAAGAAAACTGCCAACCTACTCATGAGAAACTCTCCAGACACAAAGCAGAACGCTATGAAAGAGACCAATGTCGTCTATGCCTTCAAATGTCCACATGGGGACTGTAAGCCTCAAAGAACTCAGTATATAGGCAGGACAACAACATCTCTTTCTAGGCAATTAATGATGCATAAGCAACAGGGCTCTATCAAGGAACATATAATCTCTTCCCACAACCAGACCATCACCAGAGAAGTCTTAACAGAAAACACAGAAATCATCGATAGATACAGCGATAGCAGGCGGCTTGATATCTGCGAGGCATTACACATTAAGAAATCAACAGCCAATTAATACACAACTATATTCTACCCACTTCAAGACTCCGCACCAATATAGAAGCATCAAGAAATATGGGCCAATAAGCCCTCTGCAGTTACTTCCATTCTTCCCCTTTAACTTTACCCAAAATATTACCCCATATTTCGTGTTCTATCCTGTGTTGAAAGTTTGTTTTCACCTCATCCAAAACTGTTGTAACATATCACCTCACCCAAATGCAGGTATATAAAATGAAAAACCGTTTGAATTATAGCATAGTAAGAAATCTGTTTAGTGTTTGCAGGTTATAGTTGTGTGTGTGTGTAAACTAAAGTCTTTGAAAATGTAATAAGTTATTACGAAACGCGTTCAAGTGTCGCGTCAGACTAGAAATAAAAATGAATTTTCGAGAATTGATTTTTCAATTACCAACAACAGTGAAAAGAAACATAAGAGATATTGAGAAAATTCGTGTTAGAATTATTAATCTTACTTTTTCGGTCATATTTAATAATATATATATATATATATATATATATATATTATATATATATATATATATATATATATATATATATATATATATATATATATATATATATATATATATATATATATATAATATACACAGGCTTCCTATCCCCTGACAAAAATTAAAGAGTATGATGCAGAATGATTATTCTCAGGGGCCCCCTTTTTAATACAGGTTGTCATGTACAGGACGATTCACCAATGGATGTTTGTCACATTAAAACTTAAATATTTGGAGTTAAGATGATTGGCAGTACCTGTACAATTTGTTACTACTAGTCATTTCTGGAGGGGCCAACAGTGGCTCCCTATAGCTAGTCAGACTGAGATAGCTCTACACAAATTTATTTATTGATGGATTGATATACTAGAAGGTACAATTGGTTGTTAAAGTACTGTATACGCATTAGTAAATGATACATTCTTGTAAAGACACTAATACGCATAGTATTTTGGGCAGGTCTTTAAGCATACAAAGGAGGAGGAATATGTAATAAAAAATGTATGTAATAATAGATACATGATAACAGAAATTGGTTTCACGTAATGACTACATCAAAATAAAGTAGTAATAAAAATAATTTTATATTGGTTTCATTTCTAGATAATAAAATACTAAGTGAGTTAGTAGCATAAGATACTGTGTGAGATAATAGCACAGGGTGGGATTGTATTAAGATGAAATTTGGTTCTTCATTGTTCTACTTCTGAATAAAGTACAGAATGGAAAATTTTGTAATTCATTAGAGACATTTATATTGTTCCATATATTGGGTTCTTTTATTTGCCTACCATGTTTATATAAATTTAATCTGACTCTGGGAATATCAAAGATTTATATATTTCTGGTGTGAAGTTCATGAGTTCTATTATATCTTGGAAGTAGTTGGGAGGTTCACCTAGTTAATCCCAGTAATTGCTGTTGGGTACATTCCCAACATGGGGGGGATCAGGATTGGCATCAAAGAAAAGAAAAAGTGTCACATGAAACTGTGCCAAAACAAAAGTACTGTACTGTATATTGAGAGAAAAATCTCTCGATACCATTATGACTCGATTCTGACGTATTATAATATGGTTAATCTTTTATTTTTTTATTTTTACCATATTAGACCTTATGTGCTTATCACATAAAAATGAACAAAAATATCATAATGCTTACCTTTAATTAATTAAACCTTAAATAAACTTTGATTATATGGTTTTGTTCTTAGACTTTATGGATTACACTGTATATGTTAATGTCTGCTGATCATCCTTGATGTATGAAGTGTTCTTATAGTATTTTTAAATAATATTGTTGAAGAGAGAGACTGGGAGGGAGGAGAAATAAAGGGATAGGAGAGGAGGAAAGAGAGAGAGAATGGTGAGGGAGGGAGAGAAGGTGATAGGCACTGCAGGGTACCCCTTCTAGTATATGATAAATTATAATGTACTATACTGTTAAATGATTTTTAAAAAAGTAAAAAAAAAATTATATTCTTTCCAGGCTAAGAAGAGATAGTGCATCCCCAAATGAGCAAACAAATAGTGAACAATTCGAATTAATGGTGGATGAGCTGCATAAATTGGAGGAGGAGACTATCCAGAAGCAGCAGCACACACAGATCTCAAAAAAATGTGCACACAAACCCAAATCCAAGGATCATATAAAAAATATCATGGTAGAGTAAATATATAAATCTAAATGTTGTGTGTTACAGGTTTATTCAACATATACATGTTTGGGGATCAGCTCTAGTCCCATGGTAATTTTGTGTTGACAATACTCGTCAAATATACACGGTACTGTACCTCGAGTAAGGTGCTGCGTACTTATGGCAGAAAAAGAATAATGGTTTTGTGAGTGAAAGATTTTCGACAGAAGTATACAGCAGCTACATGATGTCATGGCAGATGATAGCTCTCTGGGGTGACCACAATACCAGAGCCATGATGACTGCTTCCTGGCTGTCATCATGAGCGGATGTGTGCTGCATTTTGCTCCATGGCCGTCCATTGTTTTTTGCACTCATTAGTGGCTCCTGTAGTATGACGTTGTTATTATGGCACTTACCAAGGAACTAAGCAAAGAAACCAATGCTAAGATTTTTGCTTTAAAAAAAACAAGCTGTGAAAATAAGGAAATAAGTGAATTGATGGGTGTAGTCAAGTCGATATGAGGAACTGTTGAGCACATTTCTGTGAAGGGGAAACTGGTGACACACCATCACAGAACCATTGGTTTGGTCGTCACAGGAAGAATTCTTCAAGGTCTGTGAAACTTCTAAAATGTTTAATGGAGAGTACCTTTTGTGTTACAAAAGCTTATTCCGTAGACCTTGAAGACGTCTTCCTGGAATGACCTAACTGATATTTTTGTGATGGCATGTTACCACAGTTTTCCTCTTGGAAATGCACACGTTACTTCCTCATGTTGACTTCCTCATGTTGACTTACTTTTGATGAGTATTATACAATTTTTCAAATGGTAAAACATTCTTTTTGCTGTGTACCTCCAACTTGTTGGGTTTTGCTTTATTTATATTTGAATGTGTGTATTGACTGAGTCGTTTCAACTTCCTCTCCTGGAGTGTTCACCACACACACTTTACCTTTATGTATTTATGCACCAGTATATTAGACAGGTGACAATAGGTGGCAATGACCCATTCATACTAGACTGCTGCTTTGGAGAGCAACTACAATCTGAAGGTAATGATGTGCTGTATTTAAAGTATGATATTGTAGGTAGGGTAACTTACCTTGGTTACTTTGTGTTGATTTCAGGGTTCAGTGTCCCTGTAGACCTGTCCCTGACAGTGGTTGCTAAGGTAAAGGTAGAGAGAATGTGAAATTGGATTACAAGAGGACAAATGATAATTGAATAATTTATTTTGTCTGGGACAAACAGCCAATGTATATATGTTTGGCTTGTATTGCCTTATTGTATTGTACAACCTTGGGTCCTCCCAAGGTTGAACTACTGACCTTTCCTAGGATGCATCCCCACAACAGTTGACTACCTCCTGGGTACCTATTTACTATTAAGTGAACAGAAGCATTATTTGAAAGGAAATATGCACAACTATTGCTGACCCACTTGGAAATTGAATCCAGGATTCCCGATTGTGAGTCGAGAACGTACCCAACTGTACTGTCCAACTAATGCTATTGAATGTAACGATGACCAGCAGGGGGGGTGACAATTATACAGGAAAGAGACGAATAGGAAGATCAAATAGTCCTTAACATGATAAAAAGCTTTGGACAAGGGTCCCACACAGCAGACTGCTTTAGAAGCAAATATTCCCAAAAGATGTGCAAGGAGGACTCCTTAAATGTATGAGGGGACATTTTAGCAGATAGAAAGATGGTGCTATTCCTATTATGTTTATACTGTAGTCTATATGCTACTGTAGTGTATATTTTACTATAGTGTATATTTTACTTTATTCTGTATTTTACTGTAGTCTATATTTTAATGTACAGTAGTCTGTATTTTACTGTATTCTCTACAAATAACTTACACAGGCTGAAAAACTTGCAGTCAACGGCTGATTGAATTTAATGTAAACAAATAACATGCAGTGGAGTGGGGAAGGAGTATACCATGACCAAGTGTAACCTACAGTCTTTGCAACAGGATTGTAAAGCGTTTGAATGGGAATGTAAACTTGGAGTGGCAAAAAGTATTCACCTAGCTGTGCTTGCGGGGGATTGAGCTATGCTCTGTCGGCCGCCTCTCAACTGTCAATCAACTGTTTCTAACTCACAGGTACCTATTTACTGCTAGGTAACAGGGGCATAGGGTGAAAGAAACTCTGCTCATCGTCTCTCGCTGACGCTCGGGACCGAACCCAGGACCACAGGATCACGTGTCCAGTGTGCTGTCTGCTCGGCCACCGCCTCCGAACGTATGTCACCACTATTGTAGCACTGGTAATGTGACAAAAGACTTATACAGTACTTAGTATAGTCTTCTGTCTTCTCCAGCTTACCATGTACTCCACATGCATACTCTCATCTCACACATTCTCTTGCTCTGTATGCCCATGTTGGAAGAGTTTCCTGGCATAAGGATTGGGGATACCTTTTTTGATTGGTTGCAGCTGAAATTATTGTGGAAGAGTTTTTCTTGCACTCTTTGTAATGTGTTTTTAAACCTAGTAATAATTACAGGTAACGGTATCATTATCTCTTGTATTCTAGCCAGTGAGGAATGGCCCGTTATTAAAGCCCATTACTTCTGAGGACCAGTATGAGCACCTTTCTCAGCTCGTCACTCCACTCTGCCAGGTAATAACTTCATTGCAGTATTTTGTCACTATCAGAAATAATTCCAAAAAGCATTTGGGAAGGTGCTTATTGCATATTTCATGTGGTTATAAATGTGGAGTACAGTACTATACATGTCTTCCTTGTGGTTTTATTAAAAGCTTTGTGTTATCAAGATATATCATGTTGCACATCAACTGCTTCAGTTTTGCAGGATAAGATTGAGATTACTGTACATTTATTAAAGTACAAACAGCCCTTAGTAAAACCATGCTGTGAGTTCTTTATGTATTTTCCAAGATGTCTGTGAATGGCATTTCCAAATATTGCATCTAACATTTTCCCTCAATAGAAGTTAAGCAAATTGACTGACAGTTTATGGAAGTTATTAATATCCATTTAAAATCAGCACCACATTTGTAACTTCCATAATTCCGGTGCCTTTGCTTGGCTAATGATTTAATAATTATGTGAGGCAAGGATTAACAAAGTTCATCTTTGCATTTCTTAAGGATCTTTGGAAATACTTTATCTGGTCTAAGGACTTTGGATTAAATTATATATTTGTTTAATAACTCCTTCTCTGGTACGTAACCACAAAATGAGTCAACTTGTCCTTTTCACTAACTGCATAGCGCTGTTCAACTGTTAATAATATATCATATTCTTCTTTAGTAAATAGACAAAGTACTTATTTAGAATATTACTCATTTCTTTATCATCAGTTAATTGACCTTCTTCATTATTCAGTGGCATAATTCTCATTTTAATCTGTGTTTGCTATACAGTATCTGAAAAAAAACTTTCTGTATTTGTCTTGGCCTTCCCTGCTATCAGTACATCATAGTTTTCTGGGGGGGGGGAGCCCCTTCGGCTCCCCGGAGCTATCCAGGCTGATATGCTAATGTCAGACTTTGGCATCAGTCATGTGTATGGAGTTCTGTGGGCCTACCGGGGACCACGAGTCAGAACCTGGCCCCCTCAGAGAGGCATGAGGAGCATTGGGCGTCTAGAAACCCCCCGTGTGATTGGAAGCATTCTATGTTTGCTATCGACCGGGTTAGCACCCAGAAAGGTAAGCGTCACAAAACAAACCCCTATTCTGGTGAAAATTGCTACAAAAATCTGAAAAAAGTAGATAGAACTCCCCAAAAAGAAACGAGCAAATGAGCATGACGTCACACGTCGCCGCGCCGCTGTCTGCGCAGCTCCCCCCTCCCTGGGAGGTGAAGGGGGAGCCCCAGACCCCTGCGCCAGCTATCCACCCTTCAGTTCTAAGGCTGATGCTAGAGGTCATGTGCTCTGGCTCCAGTGATTTTCAGCACTGTGCTTTGAGTGTGGTGACTGTCCTCCAGGGGTTGCACGAGCCAGGAGTTATTCAACAATACTCAGGCTGCATGCGCCTAGGGTTATTGTCCCTAGGTGCCCTGTAAGTACTGCCCTTGGAGCTTGGGGCCACCTTTCACAAGTTCCTTGGGTCCTGCCTGTGCCAGGCCGATTTACTGTTCGGTTTTTCGGCCTCCCTTTGGGTGCTTGGGGGTTTTGTCTCGCTTGTTTACCTTAGGGTAAGAAGCGGTTTTCATTGGTAAGGGGCGCAGGGTGCTGCGCAGCTTGTTTTCACCAATTATAGCGGCCGGCTCTGTTTGTGTGGGTTTCAGCTTCCCTCTCCCCAGGAGGGGAGGGGAAGCTGCACAGACGCTGTTTTTTTTATTTCTGTTACCTTTTTTTCTGTACTGTCTACCTCCTTAACTTGTTGGAGCTATTGTTCTGACACCCCAGTGCTGCCCAGACAATGTGTATCTGTTTATTCTTTGATTTTCTGTTTACATATTCATATATATTAGAATAAATATATATACAATGGGGCCTCGCCTTACGATGCTAATCCGTTCTCAGAGACGGATTGTAAGTTGAAATATCGTAAGTCGAAGTGATTTTTCCCATAAGAAATAAAGGGATTTGAATTAATCCGTTCCCCACCCTCCAAAATATTAACATACAAATACATTTTATACGGAATACAATGATTTTTTCTAACTACAATACAGTACCTAAGTTTATCTTACCTTTATGGAGGGCTCTTGATGGCATATGGAAGATGGTGATGAGGGAGGAGGAGGAGAGTTATTACTGTTTGGAAGGGGAGTCCCCTTCCATTATCACATCAGGCAGTGATGTTTTCTCTGGGGTACTCTCTCTCCTATGTTTTGCCTGAATACCACTAGGACCTGGTTGTGGTTCAGTTCTTGTTTGTCTCACTACAAATTTGTCAAAGAGACATTTGTTTTTCCCTTCGTTTTAACATTTGTCTGTAATGATACATGACTTTAGCACCCATAATATCCTTTTTCGTAGCCAGTATGGTGGATATCGTTGACTGAGATTTGTTGTACTTCCTAGCCAGTCCAACATCCCGCACACCATCTTCATATTTACGAATGATCTCTTGTTTCTGCTCTATGGTCATCCTTACATGGGATCTCATATGTTGAGCCTTACCACTGACTTTCCTGAGACTCATGGCATGATATATAATAATTACTTTAATGTTCAAAATGCAAAAAATCACCAAAAAAGCAAAATTTCTTATAGGTGCGATCGTCACTAAGCGGGCAGCTGTAGTAAACTGAGGCAGGTCGGCCGCGTGACCGGGAACCACGCGCTCGGTCGACCCGAACATGTACCAACAAATATTGTAAGTCGACGACACCATCGGATGTCGAGTCGCATTTTTCGATGAAATTTACATTGTAACTCGAAGTTATCGTAAGTAGGGGCAATCGTAAGTCGAGGTGCCACTGTATACATACATATAAGAATCATCTAAGTTTCTTATCTTCCATATTAGCTTCGTATCATCAGCAAACATTTTTATATAATTTAGTATTTCTTCTGGTAGATCATTTATATAGACAGTAAACACAACTGGTGCTAAAACTGAAGCCTGTGGTACTCCACTAGTGACAATTCTCCAGTCTTATACATTGCCCTCATTTTTCTGACAGGACATTTTTAATCCATATCAAAAGTCTTCCTGTTCACCTCTCCAGCATGTTCCAGCTTCCAGAACAACCTCTTCTATGGGACTCAGTCTTGTTTTAGGTCCTGATAATTGTAGTTAACCCAACTGTCTTTTCTGTAAGATCTCCTTGGCTCTCATAATAATTAGATTTGTTCTACCCATCCTCATGAACTGTGATTTTTACCTATCCTTTAACTGTGGTTGAAAGTACCAGTATGTAGTAATGAAGCCCCATTAAGCCACTTTCTGTACCATTTCTATTTATATAGCTGGGAGAAATAAAGCTAAAAGCCAAACTTAAATATTCCAAGGCCTAGAATAGCACATAGACGATATATACTGTATTAGGCCTCGGATAGCATGTATTAGGCCTAGGATGGTTAGATTAGATCAAGTCTTATTAGCAACATAAATATAAAGCTTTTCTGATTTGTCAAAATTCAATAATACAAAAGTTTACTTTCTGGTGGTCCATTATAACATATTTATACTTTGGACCACATCATTACTATATGTACAGTACTGTACTTTCATTTTCAGAGCATGGGCTGGATTTGTTACACAGGATCCTCCTGTTTGAAAGCCATACTGTTTGTCTGTTACTTTGTCATTTTATTTCAGGAATTCTACCCATTCAATTTTAATTATTTTTCTAGTATGTTTGATTTATAGTATTCATTTTCACTTGAATAGTTATTCAGTTTCTTGCAACCTGAAGTAAAAGTTAACAAATTTATTTTAGTTACAATTTTCTGTACCTTATCTCTCCATGTAATAATTTAGTGGGGAATTAATCAAATTTTTTTTTTATTCTCATAATGTTAATATATTTAGAAAACTTTTTGCAATTTATTTCAGCAAGAACTCTTTTGTGATCTTGTTTGAATATTCCAGAAGGCATACTTGAAGCAACTTAAGATAAAAGAGCAACAAATGTGCAAGATAGTAAAATTCTTGACCAAACGGCTTGGTGATTACAAAGCACCAATTGTAAGGACCACGAGGGGGCTCGCATGTCAGCTAGAATCACCCAGACCATCAGTAAGTGGCATTATCATTGTTACATGTTTTTTCTTTAGGTAATTTGCAGGTATAAATAGAGCAGATCCTTCCTATTCACTGACTTGGTTTATGCAGGTTTGGCAATATCATGGTTTTTGCATTATCATAGTATTTATTAAAAATATGTTCATTCAAAATGAGTACAACTAGCTCAGTAGACGTACTGTACGCTGAGCTTGTAGATAGAATGGAAAACAGAGACAATATGATCACCACATACAAAATAGTGATATGAATTGACACAGTTGAAAGAGAGTCAACAGTTGACAGAGAGTCAACAGTTTTTTTGGACATTATATGCATATACGCCTGTAGGGAATTCTATTGCAAACACAATGATACCAAAACGAACGACGTAGCACGAGAATTAAGGTGAGAAAACTGAAACGAGCATACACATTTCGGTGTCGCCACACACTCGACTGCACTGCCAGGAGTAGTTCATGCGTACAAACGGAGCACATGCCCAGGGCGTGAAAGTGTTAAGTGTTAAGTTTAAAATTAAGCTCAAGTTTTCAGTGAGTGAATGAATGAATGAATTTAAATCCCTCTTGACAATGCAGAAAGAGAGGATTGAATACATCAGGAAAATGAGTGATGCTCATATGGCAAAAAAAATGAACATTCAACAAGTTATTTCAAGAGAAGGTGCAAAAATAAAATTAGAGACCAGATCAATACCAGTGTGAGGATTAATGGTAGTAATGCTTCACGAGTGCATTTTACAATTGCTGGTCAAGAGATTATTGTGGAGGTCTCACATTGCACAGCCATAGATCCTTAGGTGGTGACTATTAAATATTTGTAGATTAAATTTACACCAAATATTCAGATAGGTAAATTATATATCTCATGGATGGAGACAATAGAAGGGCTGAGAAAGGATTAGTGATTGTCTTAAACAGGAAATATATTAATGATAATTGAAATATTTATGCAGTATTTTTAAAGTAACCTTCCAAAATTCTATTTAGTTTTATGAATAAGGTATATTTTGATGCTAATTTTAATGTAATCCGAGTTTTATATATAAAATTGGCATGTATTTTTTTGTTTACAAATGTTCATTTACCATATTAACAGCCTGAATTGATAGCCTATCGCAACAAAGATGAGTTTGGGATTCAAGTTGGTGTTGATGGCAACCCAAAAACTGTTGGTTTTTTTGTTGGACGACCTACCGACCCTCTGATGGTGTGCATCCCTCCTACCTACCTCATCAATATAAGGGAAAGCCATAAACACATTGCTCGGGTAACTATCTTAATTGTGTATTGTGTCATCTTTCCTCCATACTAGTTCATGGAAGAACAATTCCATTTTTGTCAGTTAAACCTCGGTTCTTCTTTTCTCGTTGTCTTACCACTCTTGTTTTACACTTGGAATTATTTCATAAATAACAGTTTAATTAGTATTTTCAACCAAAAATGCTCGGTAGTTGAACATTTGCTTGGCACTCAAACGTAAACATGCATAACAGTCGAGCCAGTTTCCCAATAGCTATTGTTCAGTGCACAACCCCACTAAGCTTCTCTGTAAACTTTCTTGTGTTATCTTGGATATTTTTTATATTCTTAGCATAAATAAGTCTCCATGTGACCTAAGAAAGTTAATAATAAGAGCCAAACGAAAAGGAAATTAGTTAGAACCACGACAGAGATGAAAAAAGAACTCGTAGCAACACATGAAAATTGTGCCCGTGTGTCTGTTCTTGCTATCGAGTTTGGTATGCTTAAATCTAGTTCTATAATGAAAGAAATGTGTGAAAAAGTGGGTAAATGCAGTTGTCTTGAAGAATAACACCCTGACAAAGCTGTGGCAAACTATGTTATAAACCTGTTGAATGAGAATGGTGTCTCTCACTTTAGAAATATTTTAAAATATAGGCAAAAACAAATATCATTGGAGAGGTTTCTTGTAAGAAAAACATTCAGTGAGTCTCAAGAGTGAAATAGAAAAAGAACCCCACAAAACACAATTACCTGACATTTCTAGGGTAGGGGACTCCCCTGCCAAACAATAACATGTCCTCCTCTTCCTCACCACCTTCCACGTATGCCATCAACTCTCCAAAGTTCAGGTAAAGTGAGAATAAATTTACATTTATATAATTTAGTTTTTGTGTTTGTGTGTGTACTTTTTGTGGTCTGGAATGGATTAATCCAATTTACATCATTCCTTATAGGAAAAATTATTCGGTACTCATACAGATTGCTACTCGAATGGTCTTCAGGAACGAATTAAGTTTGAGCACCAAGGTTCCACCGTATATGTTAATAAATAAAATATTAGCTGTAACTCTGCATTATTTTTGCATTTTAATAAATCATAACCAGAGTATTTAAAAAAATTATCCTTAAAATGTATGCAGCAAATGCATATGTTATAATTTGTACTTCATAAAGTGGGTAATGTTTGTTAAAGTTAAAAGAAAAATATATTATGTTCATTCTATCACAATGCTTGAAAATCGTAGCACAAGAGTTGTGTTTGGATATGACAGATGTTTCCTTGCCTCAAAGCTGCTATGTGGCCCAAATTGCTGTAATTATTTTGTTTATATTTACAGTATGAGATTTGTGTCCTTAGAAGTTATTTTAGTTTTAGAGTCATCTGTTCATGTTGCTGGCAAGAATTCATAAGCATCAGAGATACTTCTGAATCTCCAAAATTAGTAAAATTTATGCTATTCGCATCACAAGAGTCATTAGTTTTTGTAGTGTTGTTGAGCTTGTATTTTCTGGTTATGCATTTAAGCCCATTTCATGATACTGCTTCAGTCTTTACACACATCACAGTGACAATTTCTCAGTTATCCTGATTGATTCAGCAATCTCAGGCTTTGTAGTTGTTGTATTTTGTGAAATCTGATAATGCATTATATTTTTTCTCCTCAGAGTTTCCAGAATTTTATTCGTCAGTCTACCCATAGAGCTTGTCTTAAATTTGATGATGGTGGGATATGGCGGAGTATAATGGTGCGGTCAACCGAGAGTGCAGAAAAAATGGTCACTGTTTACATCCATCCACAGCAGCTCCCAGAGGAAGGAATACAGGAAATTATGGAAGAGCTTCGAAGATATTTCTTTGAAGGAGAAGGATCAGAGTGTGAACTGGATTCACTTTATCTTCAAGCATGGTAAGTATTATCTTTGATTATCTTTAACGTAGAACATAGCTTTTAATGATTGCAATCAAGATGTATTAACTCTGATGGCAACTGTTATCATGGATTATTTGTAATGATGGCTGATAAAATGTCGCTCTCATTGTGTTATATTAGCATATCCTGAATGGTGTAGTGGATGATGATGTAGCGGCACATTATTCAAGTGGTGGCAAATGTGGCAAACTTCACTTTTGATAACCAGACCATTATCACACCGCTTGATAATTGTCCGTGGTGGACTGAAATTCTGTCGTTTCTTCACTTTCTGATGTGTGGTTTGGTCATCATGGCTCAGGTTGCCCCAACCCAACTCAATCCATGACCCCTCTTTCCTAGCAAATTGGCAGCAAGATCCTGGCATGTTCAGTTTGACCTAGCTAGCCAGTGCCATAGTGGCAGAGAATCTGCTGATTTACCACCCTGAAATGGGGCATTTTTTACACTTGATGCTCGATTTTTATATTATTGCAAGCTGGTCACTCAGTGGTGGCTTGAAGTAGACTCTCCACTTTGTCTCCCATAATTATGTGACAAAACCATTACAAAAGTTGTCGAGAATCGTCAGTTTGATACGAGGTTCTGGCTCGTCAAGCTCTTGAGCGATTAACTCTATGGATGTTTCACTATGTTTAATACCTTTTATTCTTCTCGAAATTTTGTATTTTGTTGTTTGTGTAACGGTGATAAATTGTTTGCAGTAAGCATACCCGCTGTACACGAGAGCAGGCGCCGTATAGATTGATAGCTGGAAAGGAACACATTACCGAGACCTGTTGTGATTTAAAGTTCCAGATATCACCAGATTCATTCTTTCAAGTAAGTTTTGAGTGCTGTGACATTACAATAAGTTGTTACACAGTTTGATAACTTTATTAAGAATCATAACCGTTATACACAAAGCCCCCTTCCCCTCAAAAAAAAAGTAGTAGCCACATTGCAGATAAGGTTTGAAAAATCTTGGAGATTAACAAATATTAACAAATATTCCTTAACTTTGTCTTCAGTATGTGTGTCTTTTTAATATAGCTGTGCAGGTTTTACTAATTCAGTATTCTAGTGAAGGGACCTAAAGCAAAGATCACTCCAAATACCTTTGGACAGGATCCTGACAGAGCAGGAGACACTGGACAAAAACTCACTGCAGAAGGTCTACCTATAAACAATCCTCCCGAGCTACATGTGATAACCATGAGGTGATCTCGCAAACTTCCAGTTTGCCCAGCTGGCAGCATCCATGCAAACATTTGGGTCTTTGTAGCATCTTTATAACTGACTTGGCTGTCTGTCCCTTTGTGCTCTCCTATCTCTTATGTCCCCAATTTGATTCTGTTTTGTTGCTGCTTTTCATATATTTTGTTTCTGCATTTACTATCTGGTCAGGCATTTTTTAATTTTTGTTCTTATAAACACACAAGAATAAAGATTTGTTCCGATAGCCTTGGATCAGTTTCCACGGTTCCCTTTATCCACCTTCACCTCTCCCCCTCCCTTTTTTTTATGATGGTTTCTTAGCCCCTCAGTTTTCTCTTGAATGTGATGGACGGACAGACCGAAACGTCATTTTTAGGTGTGTGGGATAGGTTATTTGTTTCTCAGTCATATAATTGTGACTTATTCTCTACAAGACATGTACTGGTATTGCTATTTTTTATAGCTTTACATTGGCCCTTGTTAGGCCTCATTTAGAGTATGCAGTTAAGTTTTTGTGAAATTCTTCAGATGGTATAGAGAAGGATGATGAAGCTAATCACAGGCATTAGAAAGATCTCTTATGAAGATTAATAAAGATTAATTTACATTCTCTAGAAAGGCAGAGAGGAAAGGGGACATGACTGAAATATATGAATGAAAGGGTAACAAGGGGGAATAATAAAATGCTGTTAGTGATATTAACATTAAATAAAATATACAAGGATGTATACAAATTGTATAAAATTACAAGAATCATAATATATGTGGATGTTACAGATTAACACACAAGGAGCCGAGGTGTTATACAGAACCGTGCAAGAAGTAGCAGAGGTTTCACCCATCACTACAGTGCTTGATGTATGCTGTGGAACAGGTAGGTGCTGTAGAGTGGGTAGATGCTGTGGAATAGGTGCTGTAGAGTGGGTAGATGCTGTGGAACAGGTGCTGTAGAGTGGGTAGATGCTATGGAACAGGTAGGTGCTGTAGAGTGGGTAGATGCTATGGAACAGGTAGGTGCTGTAGAGCGGGTAGATGCTGTGGAACTAAAGTATCAATTAAGATCTGATAATAGACAAATCATAATATTCCAGTGCAACTAAATTTGCTTCATTTTTATAATACAAATTTATGATGGGGACAGGAAGCCTGTATTTAGGCCTGCCAAGGTTTTCCTAAGTCAACTACAGTACTAACATTTCCCACAACAGTTGCCCGACTCCTAAAATTGATTAATTTTACATAAATTAATGCTGTAAACTATGGCGAGCCAAGATTTCCCCTATTTCCTGAATGTATATTAAGTTAACTTAGTCCTGTAGGCAGTGCTATCACTGAGTATCCCATCTTGTTTGATTGATTTTCAAATAAGTTGAAGTGCAGTTAAATACCCAGTCAAGCTGTTTTTTTTAAGTATCTGGAATGGTTGAGTTTGGATGAGAATGCCTTTTACTGTACTAGAAATAATTAAGGTACGTTATTGATGTAATTGTCGGCAGGCACCATAAGCCTAGTGATGGCACCACGTGTACGAGGAACCATTGGCATTGATGAAATAACTGGAGCTGTTGAAGATGCAACAAAAAATGCTCAAACCAACAATATTACAAATAGTTCTTTCATAGCTGGCAAAGCTGAAAAGGTAAGATAAGATAGATAAGAGTTATTTATCTTGTGTTTTATCAATACAGGTATGTTTTATATATTTTGCATATGCGGTTGTGCCATTAAAAATAATTTCTACTTTTTTTTTTTTAATCAACCCGTTCTCGCACTTGCTTATAGTCAATATTGGCTTATTTAATAAGTGCATATGTGACATACTAATTGATTGTGAATATTTTAGTTTACCTTGAAAAGCTTCATAGAAAACACCGACCTCACCTAACCTTCTTAGTATGTTAAGATAAGCATCTTATTGCTTCTTAATTACAATTATTACTTAACCTATACCGTTGATAGGTTAAGTAATAATTGTCAATAAGAAGCAATAAGATGCTTATCTTAACATACTAAGAAGGTTAGGTGAGGTCGGTGTTTTCTATGAAACTTTTCTTGGTAAACTAAAATATTCACCATCAATTGGTATGTCACATATGCACTTATTAAATAAGCCAATATTGACTGTAAGCAAGTGCGAGAACGGGTTGTTTTTAATACAATACTTGGTAAATAAAGAATGTACCCATGTGTGCAAGTAATTTGCAATTTTATTGTTTTCTGTACAAAGTTATTTTAGTTAGGCACTACATTTCAGGCACATGCTGTACAGTGATTTCCTGCTTGAACAGAATGCAGTTAATTAATCTGGATCTGGATGTAATAGATTCTGTTTTGGTCTCCATTTGGGTCCCTTGGCTACCTACCTACTTTGTGGTGGTTTCGAAGATCAACTTTCCTGTGGTCCAGTTTCTGTCCAGGCCTCCTGGTTTGTCTGGTCAACCAGGGTGTTGGACGCGGCTGCTCGTAGTCTGCCATATGACTCGCAGCCTGGTTGATCAGGTATCTCTAGAGGTGTTCGAGTTCTCTTGAACATACCTGGCTCCGTATGTGAATTTCCCACATTTCCTCGTAGAAGCTCCAGGTCCCACTGATTTTGTTGGGCGTGTGCACCCTCAGGGTCCTCAATACTCAGGGGGGGATGCTGGTGTTTTGTGTGTGGGGCCTAAGTAGTACATATTTTGTGTCTGAATCTGAATCAGACGGTATCTGAACAGATGTGAAAAGCTTGTGCTCCTTGTTCCTTCCTGCACGTATTTGGGATGAGATATTTGTGTGTGTTTGAGCAGAGATAATCATTGAAAGTCTGCCTAGGGTTGCCACCACTTTATGGCCATTATGGGGTGGCCTCCAGTCGGTAATTGAGTGGGGGGGAGGAGGGGGAGATGGGACTCGGTTTTCTCAGCAGAGACAAACTTGTCGCCACTACCACCACAAAAATACTAGGCAGGAAGGACAGTCTTTGTCTACCAACTCGACAGATGGTTAGCTGCTGAAGCTAAGATCATCATCATATTAATGAAGAGAACCCTTTTCTCAAAGCTGTATCAGCCCAGATAATCCAAAGGGAAGAAAATCTATGCCCTGTACTAAAACTGATGTTGGAAACCACTTAACAAGACAAGACATGACAAAAAGAGGTTTTAAATGCTTTAGCATTATCTCGGTATCTGAACAGATGACAAAATCTACCAACTCAGAGGATGCTTAAAGTGCTTCAAATATGATCACTTTGCAAGCAAATGCTTGCAAAGTGATCATATTTGAAATACGGAGCAGCAGCTTCTCTGGGAAACATAACTACAAGAACTGCTCCAGCAACACTATGAAATGCACCCTATGTGGCAAACAACACATTGGCATCTCTCGCCTCTGCCCCAAGGAGGAGGAAATTACAGAACTTAAGATCAAGGAAAAGTATACACTCAAAGGCCAGCTGCTGATAAACTTGCCCTGGGCCCAGACCAGTTCCTATGCCTACCTGCATAACCTGTCCAGAGACAGCAACCACCAAAATTGGATCCTCCAAGTACAGTAGCACCAGCCAAAATACCAGCATTATTCCAGCTCTACTTCACTTTTCAGACAAGATGGCTGGACCAGACAACAAGAAGTTTGTTATTACAATCAACAAGCTTCTCTCCACCAATGAATTGCCAACCATAGTTGTATCTGCTGAATGCCCTTGCAATGGCAAATGAGACTAAAGCCTCAACTGGTAACAATGTTCCAGCTGATATACTGTACTTACAGACCTGCCAACACCATTGTTTCCCCAAGACAGAACCTGCCGCTTTAACAACTGTTCCGGCATCATCTACTCTGAAGCCCACTGCTCAGGCTACTGATTCAGGTGCACTTGCTTTTGAGCCTTCAGGTCTTGCAACCCTTGTAAAACAATTCTAATAAACCTACCTACCTGTTCTATCTGTTGAAACTTCACCAGTCACCTCAAATGCAGCAGTGACTGAGAAACTGAATCAATATAACACTTCTGATTCATCAGATTAACACTATTGCACTCCGTGCGGGCGCACCGCAGACTGCGATGTCATGGTCCCGACATTTCTGGAGAGCGCGCGGCGACACCGAAAAGTGTATACTCGTTTCAGTTTTCTCACCTTAATTCTTGTGCTATGTTGTTCGTTTTGGTATCATTGTGCTCGCAATAGAATTCCTATAGGGGTATATGCATATAAGGTCCAAAAGCCCGTCGTGACTCCCCACAGTAAAGTCTAAAGTTGGCAAAGTTACCAGTGAGTGCGCAAAATCAGTAAAATGTGTATACTCGTTTCAGTTTTCTCACCATATTTTTCATGTTACGTCGTTTGTTTTGGTATCAATGTGTTCGCAATAGAATTTTCTACAGGGGGTATATGCATATAAGGTCTAAAAGCCTGGCATGATTCCCCACAGCAAAGTCTAAAGTCAGCCAAGTTACCCGTGAACGAGCACCAATTGGCACACCTGCAGAGTAATGAATATACTAGTTCAGTTTGATAACATCAATCTTCGTGTTACGTGTTTCATTTTGGTATCAAATTGTTTGCAAAATAAAGGTGCGTATTTTAAAACTAGTACATTTTTAATACATGACGCAAGCCATAGTCACTCGCTCAGAATCGGGAGAAAAATGAATGACGGCGGGTGGCGGCCGTGGAGCACGTTAGTGTCAAGACATTTTGGTGAATAAGTAATCCTCACCACCCACTAAGACAAACTCGATAATCTTCTTTCTGTCCTGGTTTACACCAGAAAATCAAGACCCAACAGGATTACCAAGTTGACAGCACACTACACCCAGCATGCTAACCAGATCTACGAGAACCTCAAAACAAGATCTTTGATGCTGATGTATATCGTGCCTGAAGAGATCCATCCAAACTTTTACCCTGAAACACTCGACCCTGAACCGATACACCCAGATTATTACGACATGTGTCTAGGACGTCATATTTCCTGATGATCCCGATCACCAAGGTACCTGTAGCAGCAACAGTAGCTCTAGCAATGTACAATCAAGACTGAAGAACCATGAAGAAATAATCCTGTGCCACCATGCCTATTATGGAAGGACTGCTGATCTTCCTTGCTGGAGAGGAAGCTTTCCAGATTTTATTTTGAATTTGTAGTAATGTCATTTAGAATAGTTGCATTCATAGCCAGGCAATTTTTAATTTGCCAAAGGTCAAACTACATAAAATATTGTCTGAAAAACTGCAGATAGGAATTGCCTTTCAAAAAAAATTGCTCTTTCATCTGTTAGTGTTCAGTGAAAGTGTTCTGGTTCCTTGCAGCTTTTTATTTGATAATGAATGTACCAAACTGAGGCAAAAGGATTCATCTGTGTGTGTCATATTAGGATCACTAATTTCATTCTATGGTGAAAAAACAAAAAGGTACTCATTAATTCATCTCTTTTGCAGATACTTCCACGTTTAAGCCACTCCCTCAGACACTGTTCAGATGTTCTTGCTGTTGTTAATCCTGCACGTTCAGGTCTTCGTAAGTGCTACTGTATTTTGAAGTATTTATTTACTGTTGACAATAGAATTTTATAACATCTTTACAGCAATTATAATTTTGAAGAGCTGAGAAATGAGCATCTGCTCATTTCTCAAAATCTAATTTCACGATTTGTTTTTAAAATGTTAAATGTATACACATGCATCAATGATTTGTTAGTTTTCCTGTTCTATGTTCATTGGAATAGTTTGCGAATAATGTTGCTATTCACAGCTTTCTAATCCAGATTAGTAATGAAATATATCAGACCTCTCAAGCTTGATTGCCTACATGCCACAAACATATCACTGCTAACACATACACCACACAAACCATTATACTGTATACTTTTCTAGGCAACTTTGAGCATAACTACATAAACCATTTGTCACACACATTTAAGTGAACACTAAAAACATTACTTACCTACTGGCTTGAGTTTGTTAAAAAGATTTCTTTCTATGCCTACTATATCACTTCTGCCCTCCACCTCCCCCCCCCCTCCTACCTTCCCTTACATTTCTTAAGCCAAAATGGACACTGGGGTGATTGGCAGATGGGCATCAAGGTGTAACTGGGAATCAAACTACCATTTGATCAGAATTTTCAGTCTCTTACTTCAGCCTGTCTTCATAAACAAAGGCCCAAGTCCATTCCATACAGCCGCTAAACCCCCATGTTTATGAATGGAAAATGGTTTACATGACTCGACTGATGACGTTCGAACACTTCCGGAACAAGTTCTACGCTGAAGACTTGTTCGAACCACAACGCTGTAAATGCTTCACCTATGTACTACAAATATAGTACAAATAATTGCCAACAGAACCTAAACATCTAACCTAACCAATGCCTAAATATGAACAGTATGCTAATATATAATGATAGGAATTTTCTCAAATATAAGTTATTATTTTGAATAAATGGTATGTTAAAATTGATGAACGTGTCTTTGGGGTCGACCACTGGATGGAATGGACTTTGAGGATGGGTTGTGTAAATAGCCAGACAGTTTTACTCCCTGCAAGGTGTCGATTGAAGTACTGTAGTTTGCAAACTTCTTGCTGGTTTGGCAAGTAGAGAATAAGACCTGAAAAAAGTATGAACCCCGCCTATGTCATTACTAAATAAACCCAACAAACAGAAATAAAAAAAAAAATGGCATTTTATATTGTGTATGAGGCGTGTGTGTGAGGTCAACTATGACCTGATGTTCATTCCTGTACATGCTTTTAATCCTACAGGGATTGGCTGCTACTTAAGTGAAGAAATTTGCATTTTATTTTGTACCCAGAGTGAGCGAGATATACCTTGAACACTGTTGACATTGGAGGCAAACTTAAAAAGCAAATCTCTTTTGAAATCAGACCAGAAAAAAAAAAAATATTGAGGTAAAAATACAAGGTTCCAACAATCAGCATTTCTTTAGGTAACTAAAGCTATTCATACTTTTATTAGCTGGTGGGTCAAACTTTTCTAGAGAGAAAAGTTCTGTACCCTGCTAGTAGTAGATTACTTTATTAAATTATTTTACTTGCTCACTGTAAAGTTTGAATAATTATTCTTACTTTATTTACATACCAATCATTGATTCTGCAACATGTTTTAAATAGATTCATTTAATTTCTCCCACAGATCCTGATGTCATCCAAACTATTCGCCAGTGTGATGCCATTAATAAGTTGGTTTATGTAACTTGTAAACCACAAGGATTTGCAATGGAAAACTTCATAAAGCTCGGGACAACTGTGCGCACAATGAACAAGAGGGATCGATCTGCTCCATTTATTCCAAAGTATGCCGTTCCTGTCGATTTGTTCCCACATACCGACCACACAGAACTTGTTCTCTTATTTGAACGAGTCGATGCTTAAGACAAAAATTATGGTTTACAGTACTTTAGATTATAATTTTTATCTGGCCTACTTACATTTAAAGCCTAGATAAACTCAAACCATTTTTCTACAAGGCTTTGCATTGTGTGCACTTGAGCCTGTATTATCAGTACAGTATAGTACAGGCTCAAGTAGAGGTTCTGGATATATACCAATTTGAGAATTTTTAGCATGGGTGCAGTGAACAATGACCATATTACTTTATCACTCACATTAAGCACAGTATGACCAAGCATACTTGAGATTTTAGCTTGTTATGCTAACCCATTCTTTATAACGGTTTAACATACAGGCGTTAATGTATTTAGTGTTTGGAACCTAATTTTCCATAGGCGAGAAATTAGCTTTATTTTCAAAGCTACAGTATATGTAGGAAAATATTGTGTTCACTTTAAAAACCAGTTTCTAAATAATATTTTATGTAAATAAATTTTTTGTTTGTAGACAAGGAATTCAAGTGCTTAATTTCAGCACATGTGTAGTAAATGAAATACAAGAATTTGAAAAGCCATTTTGATAATCTAATTAATCATTAAAGATTTTCTAGCACATTGTATCTTATTAGTGCATATGTACAGTTTCCTTTAAATCCAAGTCTAAAGTTTCTCCATTTAGTCATAATTTGCTACTGGCCTTTATATTATTTATCCGATAGGCTTTTAAGAACCACCATTTGAAAGGTTATGGTAAGGTCAGGATAAAACACTAAGCAAGTATGACGCTAGTATTTGGAATGGATACAATGATAAGATGACAGCACAGTACCCAACCACTTTGATGAAACATTCGCCCTGCAAGAACAAAGGTCGTCGTTCTGCTGACCTGTCCAAGTGGTTAGGTACATTTTAATGCAATTTTTTCCTATAGATGCAGTCGCCTGGACGGCAGGAATGAAGTCATGTACTTGAGTTATCGATTACTTATTCAATTTAAAGTCCTAGAGAGGGTTCTGGGAGTAATACTCCGAGCCCAGCCTGAGGCCAGGCTTGATTTGTGATAACTTTGTCCAACAGGCTGTTGCTTGGAGTGGTCCCACATATCCACCACAGCCTGGTTGGTCTGGTACTTCTTGCAAGAACTTATCCAAGTGCCTCTTGAGTACATCCGTCTTTGTTCTGGCAATATTTCTAATGCTTGCTGGGAGGGTGTTAAATAGCTGTGAACCCCTGATGTTCAGTGTTCCCTGTGCCTATGGCACGTTACTAGATTCTGAATCTTTGCACATAAATCTGCCTTGGCTCTAGATTTACCCTAAGTCCTAACTATTTTTTTATTGCAAAACGCTCATAATTGATATAATGGCAAGATATTTGCCAGCACCTAAAGTTAAGGCAATGCAGGTACAGTTATTGTTGATGTAGTGCCCTTTCAGGATAAACAACTTTAAGGTTGTCAGGAACATGGATGCATGTACCACTATTACTGTCCATAATACACAGAAATCACATTATCATGATGAATCAATGAGAAAAGCCACAGGAGCTGTGATGAGGATTCAAACCTAAAAGCGCTGGGTATTCCCAGATACATGCTCTAAACGACTACACAAAATTAAAAAGAATTGCAACCTGGGGTACTACTGCACCCTCCTAGGATTCCCAAGGCTTCCACTGAAGCCGAACCATTTTTGCATGACACGACCTGAACAAACAACAAATTTGTATTTTATTATTTTCATGTCATGACGTAGTCGCTTAGCGTCTTCATCTGGGAATACCCAGCTGTCACGTAATTCCAAAGCATAGCCGAGGAAACTGCCTCTTCCATATTACCTTCATCATTGTAAGGCTATTCGCTACTCTACATACCCCATAAAACGTCCAGTATGAAGTTCAACCATATCAGACAAATGTCTAGTCAACCCTACCAGGGCACCCTCCACCCATGCCGAGAGCCCAAGAAAAGTGCACAGCTCCGGACCCACTGGCTCTCGTTACATCTATGAACTGCCAATTATGTTGCTGGCTACTTGTTAGCCCACCTTAAAGGATGTGAAGTCACATGGGTATAAATACCCGTGACCTCTCTCTCAGGGCGTCAGCCTCTCTCAGGTGCTCGGGGATTAAACATTACTGCCTCAACGTGACGCTCACCTCCAGAACTTCGTGTACAGGTTGTTGTGTTAAGTGTAAACATTTTCAGTGTTGCCCTTGTTTGTGTTAACCCAAGTTTGTACACACAAAGTGTGTAATTACCTAAGTGTAATTACCTAAGTGTAATTACCTAAGTGTAGTTACAGGATGAGAGCTACGCTCGTGGTGTCCCGTCTTCCCAGCACTCTTTGTCATATAACGCTTTGAAACTACTGACGGTCTTGGCCTCCACCACCTTCTCCCCCAACTTGTTCCAACCGTCTACCACTCTGTTTGCGAAAGTGAATTTTCTTATATTTCTTCGGCATCTGTGTTTAGCCAGTTTATATCTATGACCTCTTGTTCTTGAAGCTCCAGGTCTCAGTAATCTTTCCTGTCGATTTTATCAATTCCTGTTACTATTTTGTATGTAGTGATCATATCACCTCTTTTTCTTCTGTCTTCTAGTTTTGGCATATTTAATGCTTCTAACCTTTCCTCGTAGCTCTTACCCTTCAGTTCTGGGAGCCACTTAGTAGCAGGTCTTTGCACCTTTTCCAGTTTGTTGATGTGCTTCTTAAGATATGGGCACCAAACAACAGCTGCATATTCTAGCTTTGGCCTAACAAAGTCATGAACAATTTCTTTAGTATATCCCCATCCATGTATTTAAAAGCAATTCTGAAGTTAGAAAGCATAGCATAGGCTCCTTGCACAATATTCTTTATGTGGTCTTCAGGTGATAGTTTTCTATCTAGAACCACCCCTAGATCTCTTTCTTTATCAGAGTTCTTTAAAGATTTCTCACATAATATATAGGTTGTGTGGGGTCTATGTTCTCCTTTCCACATTCATAACATACATTTTATTAACATTAAATTCCATTTGCCAAGTGGTGCTCCATATACTTATTTTATCCAGGTCTTCTTGAAGGGCATGACAATCATCTAAATTTCTTATCCTTCCTATTATCTTAGCATCATCAGCAAACATGTTCATATAATTCTGTATACCAACTGGTAGATCATTTATGTAGACAATAAACATCACTGGTGCAAGAACTGAACCCTGTGGTACTCCACTTGTGACATTTCTCCAGTCCGATACATTGCCTCTGATCACAGCCCTCATTTTTCTATCAGTCAGAAAGTTTTTCATCCATGTTAGAAGCGTACCTGTCACTCCTCCAATATTTTCCAGTTTCCAGAACAACCTCTTATGTGGAACTCTGTCGAAAGCCTTTTTTAGGTCCAGATAGATGCAGTCAGCCCAACCATCTCTTTCCTGTAATATCTCTGTTGCTCGATTATAAAAACTGAGTAAATTCGATACACAGGATCTACCAGATCGAAAACCATACTGTCTGTCTGATATTATATCATTTCTCTCCAGGTGTGCTACCCATTTAGTTTTAATTATTTTTTCCAATATTTTGACTATTACACTTGTCAATGATACCGGTCTATAATTAAGGGGGTCTTCCCTGCTTCCACTCGTGTAAATTGGAACTATGTTAGCCTTTTTCCACACATCAGCTACAACTCCTGTAAACAGGGATGCCTGAAAGATCAGTTGAAGAGGGATGCCGAGCTCAGGTGCACATTCTCTCAGAACCCATGGTGAAACTCCATCTGGACCAACTGCTTTGTTCTTATTTAGCTCTGAGCATTTTTTCCACTTCGTCTCTAGACACCTCTATGTGCTCTATGTTGTTCTCTGGAATTCTTATTGTATCTGGTTCCCTGAAGATTTCATTTTGTACAAACACACTTTGGAACTTTTCGTTTAATGTTTCACACATTTCCTTTTCATTTTCCGTGAATCTATTTCCCATTTTCAACCTCTGAATATTATCCTTTACCTGCAATTTGTTGTTTATGAATTTAAACAACAAATTGCAGGTAAGGGATATATTCTAGTGTATTAAAGGATAATAATATAGTGTAATAATAGTGTGCTAGTGTGTGTTAGCTAAGAGTGTCAAGTCAGGTTTTTGTTTATTTCACATGTTATTTGTTTATCTTGTTAGAGTAAATTGTCACAATTTTTTCCTTGAGTATTCCTTCACTCTTGTGCAATTGTCACACTGCAAAGGCCAATGCAATTTTTTTTATTTATTTTATGAGAAGTGTGCGTGCCACATTCCATTTGCCTGGTATAGCCTCAGTACCGTTATCAAGTCACACCAGCACATAAGTTCAAAGACTTATCACTGCTCCTGTGTATTTTCTCACTGTCTAATGATTGCTTTTCTTTATATTTTACTTCATTTTTGACTATTAATACAATCAATATTTGATGTAAATTTATTAGCATCTTGCGAAGCGATACATTTTACTGCACAGTTAATACATTATAGCGGCCATGCACATGGGTGTTACTACTATTGCATCCCCAGCACCATAACTGTGCAACTAACACTATTGTCATTTAAATTTAAGGTTAAGCAAGTCCCTTTAAATATTTGAAACCATTTGTCAAGAAATGGTATAACTGAAAACTTGTCAGTGACCAATTCTGCTAGTTACATTTTTTGCCAATCAATGACAACCATAACAAGTGAGTGTTCTATCAACCTT
This sequence comes from Procambarus virginalis, assembly GCA_020271785.1. Taxonomy (NCBI): domain Eukaryota; kingdom Metazoa; phylum Arthropoda; class Malacostraca; order Decapoda; family Cambaridae; genus Procambarus; species Procambarus virginalis. Next base: position 43,692,331 of record WNGS01164437.1, on the reverse strand, counting down.
ATTACAACACTGCCACCTTAAGTAATTTTCTTTTATGCAAACCATCTTCCCAAAACTTTATGGGCACGTTCAGTTGCTGGGGGGGGGGGCCTTTGACGAATAGGTGAGCAGGCATGACTGAGGTCACAGTAACCAGAGGCTGAGGTGCGCAGCCATCTATTTCCTCCTGCTGATGCCAAACCTGAATCCCTTAGTGTGGGTGGAGAGACCCCGGTCACTTGCGATGGTCTTGAGGAACTGGAGCAGGTCTCCAGCCCTCACCTGCTGCCCGACTTCTTCCTCATCAGGCACATCTTCCTGGCTCTCGTACTTGGAGGGATGTGCATTGGGTGCTGGAAAGGGCCACATCTCATTAATTGTATATTCTAAAGCTTTGTATCTGGATACAAATCAATTTCATTCATATATTGCCTAAAATCATTTCCATATTTTACACATGCAAATGGCCATAACAAAAACATATCTGAACAGTGTTTATATATCATCATGTGGCAGACTTACATTTTATATATTATATTCTCCACACATTAGTATGACCAAACATTAGGTCAATGGTGCCGATACAAATTTTCTTGTGTTATTCTGTACATTAGAAAAGTTTAAAATCTCAAAAATCTATTGTACACCTATAATAGCCCTTACACATTTCACAGACCTCAATGTAGAATATTCAGGCTGAGGAAAAAGGAAAACAACAACAGTAATTTATAGTATTGTTCATACAGGTGTCCAGAGACAAGTGGTGGTAATGCTATCGAGAAGACTGATTCATTGGGTCCTGCATTATTATTAGCAGTGGTAGGCTAAGGGTGTTGCAAGATTGTACTGAGATAAACACTTTTCCAAAAGTATTTTGATCAAGTGCTATATCCAGTCTTATAAATTTGTGTATTTTGCTTAACTTACCCAGCCTTCTCAGATGCTAAACTGCAGTTTGTGAAATATATTGGGATTCCAGCACATTTTCTAATGTGTCCACATTTATACTTTTGCAGGTTTGTGGTTCAAATTAGAAAACTATCGTAATTTGTCTAAAATACTTCACAAAAGCACAAATTTATTTTGCAGAATATTTCATCAGGCAGGGACTATCACTATATTTACTTATCACCAAACTGCTTTTGATGTAAGAATTGAACAAATCTTACAATTAGCTTTCCAAATAACCACCCATCTTCAAAGGGTTAAATGAATTATTTTGCAACACTGCCCATCCCCCAATCTCTAGCATTCTTTGAGTTGTGGCAGTGGATGACACCGAGATGGTGCAAACATGTTAGTAGAATACCGGGCACTAAACGGGAAGAGTACAAATTCAGTAATTAAAGCATCTAAACTCTCAGCACCAATAACTGTACAATAGGCATATAAACCGAGTCATCATAAGGTATTCATATCATCGGCCGAGACTTTATACCTCCGAATACTACTTAATGAGAGTGCAATATTCTTACCAATAACATTATTTATTAATGATTAATGAGAAAATTGGTAGGGGCCATGGGGATGATTTGAACCTGCACTCACTGGGAGTACCCAGTGTGTGCAAGTTCGAATCTTTCTCATGGTAAGAATATTGATATCAGTCAATTATGCAAAGACATTTGTAAATACCTAGCCCATCCTCATAAACAAAGGCCAAAGTCCATTCCGTGCACCCACCAAACCCTGTGTTTATGAATGAAAAACGGTTTACACATGACAACTTATTTCAACCGAACACTTCTGGGACAAATGCTTTGCCGATTTGTTCGAATGAACGCTATGAATGCTTCACCTAAGTACAGTGCTGTACTAAAAATACAAATAATTGCCAACAGAACCTAAACACCTAGCCTAACCTAACCAATTCCTAAATATGCACAATATGCTAATAATAATTTATATTTGAGAAAATTTGTATTTTGAATGAACAGCATGTTAAAATTGCCGAATGCATCTTTGGGGTCAGCCACTGGATAGAATGGACTGTGATGATGCGCTGAAATCCCATAGTTTAATATGTTCTCAATTTGGATTTCCCATCACTAATTTCAATAAACTAATACAAAATGAAACCACAAGTGATTTTGGGTGCCTGTGATACCTTGAATTATTAACACAAGGGACAACTAAACTTTACTAAATCATAAGTTAACATGACTTGCAATGAAAACCTAAAAGCCAGTATTGCTCAGATTTCTCCAGTATTCCAGCAATTTTCTTTGGTACACAAACTGTCAAAAATGCCAAGTTGCAAAGTAAAATTCTCATCAAACTGAATGTGACTTTTAAAATGCTATTTATATCAGATATCCAAACTTATTTGCATGTTATTACAGTATATGCATATCAAAGTAGGAGCAATTTACATCCTGCTTTTCAAAAACCAGGTCACTAGTTTGTAAGAGGTAATTGTTTAAAAGTGTTGCAAGTATTAAATTTAGACTGATGGCTCAGTCCAACCGTCAACAGAAGTTTTCAGCAACTTTAACGTTTTACAGAAACCACTGAACATTGACTTTTCATGTCATGTTAAATACCAGGCTGAATTCTTCACTAGTAGAACTAGCTTCACTATAATTGCCTATCAGTATACAAACATGGAAGCAGTAACCAATTTAAGGTTTGCTCTTTATTAAGATTAAAAGTTACTGCTGTACAATAAACAGCAACTTCCTCATAATAGTGATCAAATAACCTGCTCACTACACAAGTGAACACAATTTCTTTTGTATGGATAGGATCTCTCAAATAATAATCACAAAAGAACTGAATATAGATGCTATTTAGCTAGACCTTGGTACAGTATCCAAATTTTCAAAACTATTACTCAACTCAATATTCAGGTCTGAGGATTTTAAAAAAGGTCAAAATGCATTGGTATAAAACAAAATTATTTCTTTAGATTTGATTATTATATACATATGCAACACAAAATGCTAAGATTGACACTATTTGCTAGGATCATTTTTAAATAATTACTGTTACAGTCCCTGTGGCTAATGCTTGCCAGTGACCTGTCCAATTCTGATCACTCCATGTGTAAACCGACAAGACACTAGGTCACAATCTCAATCTTCATTTAATGTTAATTAATGTCCAGTCATTAAGACCTTTAAACCTCTGTGATATTCGTGTACCTATAATGTTGCCATTTCTTTATTCAGTAGCATTTGAAAATATACTCAATCCATCCGAAGTTTCATAATACTTTCCAATAGATAGCACAGTTTAAAACAGCTGCATAAATGAGATGTTAATAAAAAGAAACCCTAACCTGTTGGGAGGCGATGACCAGTGTGGTCAGCAAGGGGCATGTCGGGGATAGCATGGTAGCCATTCGAGTACTGTGTAGCACCCAGGGCTAGACCTCGGAATCTGGCCAGTGGATGGAAAGGCTGGAACCTCTTGCGCTCACCCACTGGTCCTGCCACCTGGTTGAAGCTTGGGTTCTGAAACATTACACACTTGGTAAAGTGCATCCACCTAGCAGTAAATAGGTACCTGGACGTTATTCAACTCATGTGAGTTGCAATCTAAATAAAAGGTTCATAGATGGGCAAATCTTTGATAATGTCCAAGCAATTAAAAAACTAAAGATAAAGCTAATTCTGTACTTGCCAAACTTCACTAAGCAAGTGCTATTACCTTGGCATGTATTATAAAGGAGCAGCCATCGGTAGTTTAGATAATATTTGATGGATCACTTTTCACTACTATGCAAATAAAGGGCATGTGTACAAAACATCATCTCTTTAATTCATACGATTTCTGTAATCAGTAAGGTCAATGGGTGAATGTTTGGAGTGGTGGTGATGTTCATCCTTTGGGGTCAAAGATGACCATGACTTCAATATATCAGATTGAAGGTCAGTGGCTGTGCCAGATGATGGAGGATGAGACCAGTCTGGGTCTGGAAGGCTCACCCATATACAGGACATGTGTGGGCGAGTGCTACTGTCGAGGTGGAGGTTGGCCTAGCTTTGCGAGTGGCACATTTCCTCTGAGCCTCTGCAGTTTGTCTATTTTCTGCTGCACAGGCCCCCCAATGGTGACTTTTTCCAAGTTGAACAGTTCTGACTATACGACTCCCAAGTACAGTATTGACATTATGTCCAGGCCGAGGGATCGCCTTCAGGCAGTCCTTTAATTATTTTTTCTGCCCCCCCCAACTGAATGCATGCCCTGGCATAATTCTCCATACAAGAGCTGTTTTAGCAATTGGCTATCAGGCATTCTAACAACACGGCCTGCCCATTTGGCCCGAGTTGTCTGAGGGTGTAGACGCTAGGAATACTGTACAGGACCCTTCCAGGACCTCTGTTTCCGGGATTTTGTCCTCCACTCGATGTGGAGGAGTCTGAGGACACAGCACGAGGGAAAGTGATTTTGTTTGGCGTATCTGCTGTAGACAATCCAGGTTTCGCTGGCATTGAGAAGGGTAGCAAATACCACTGCACGATAGACTCGGTTCGGTGGTAAGGCCGAGGCCCCTCAACACTGACATTTTTATTAAATCTTCCAAAGGGCAGCTCTGGCCTTGGCAATCCTATTGCTGACTTTGGCGTCTATGTTCACCGCTCAAGAGTATGGCGCCAAGATAGGTGAAGTTGTTGTCTGCCCGCAGGTTCTGCCCTTGACAGTGATGTATAATTTCTGTCAAGGAATTCTGGGGGCACGTTGGTACAGTGCACGACTTAAGTCATTTTGGTGCCAATGATAAGACCAAAGTTGTTGCAGGCTTTTGAGGAGCAGTCCATTTCATGCAGCATCATTTGCTCTGTGCTGGCATTGAGGGTGCAGGTATCAGCAAAGGAAGTCTCTTATAATCTATATCAAGAAAATGTAATGTATGTTCGTTCAAAATCGCTAATCTCCGAAAGTTCTTCACCGATTGTTTTGAAATTTTGACAACGTTTCATCCGCATCCATGCGGGTTTTTATATATATACTATATAGATGTTACATCAGTGATGGGGGAAAAAACATGCCTTTGAAAAACACTGCTTTTCATGTGTTTTTCAATGTGAGAAATCTTTGAAACCTCTTTACTTTGCTTTGAAATTTTGACAACTTTCATTCAAATAGGCGCGTGTTTTATAAACCTACTATATACATGCCTCACCTGTGACAGGAAAAAAACATGCTTTTTATGATAAACAGTCCCATCTGTTGGACGTAAGAGCAACACATGCTGTAATCTCCGAAAGTTCTTCAATTGCATTGAAATTTTGACAACATTCCATTCGAATACACTTTTATTTCTATATACCTACTATATAGATACCACACCTATAACAAAAAAAACAACGCTTTTTCTTAAACAGTGCCGTCTGTTGCAAGTAATAGCAATACACGCTGTATTAGATTTGTTACGATTCCATTTCAATGTTTCCAATTGCATTGATATAGAATTTTCATAGATTCGAGTTACTTTCATTTTGATTTAATTATTTTGTGTGACTGTAGGAATCGAGCTGTGTTTACCATACCGTTCATTTCGTGAGTATAAGTATATATGCCACATCTGTGACAGGTAAAAACATTCTTTTTTAAGAAACAGTGCCATCTGTTGCATGTAAGAGCAACGCGCTGTACTAAATACTGTGTCACGATTACATTTCAATGTTTCCAATTGCATTGACAAATTTAATTTTCATAGATTTTGGTTTATTTTCATTTTTACAATTATTTTGTGTGACATTACCTTGGAATTGAGCTTTGTTGTTTACCATACCATTCATTTCACGAGTACAAGTATAGATACCACACCTGTGACGGGTGAATCAAGTCGTGTTGTTTACCATACCGTTCATTTCGTGAGTATACTCTCCCTGGACAGATGTAATAGGACCCATTATCACCACACCAGAAATAAATATCTCTTCGATATCCCCAGAGTCAAACTTAATCTGTGTAAACACACTATGCAAATAAAGGGACCCAGTCTATGGGACTCACTCCCTATTGAATTTAAAAGCTGTCCAACTTTTGCGTCATTCAAAAACAATACTAAAAAGTACCTAATTTCATCTTCATAGTTTTTTACCTTTTGCTTTAAAATTGCACTGTATCTATTGCTACCCAATCTCCCAATCTTTATGAATCCAATCTGAACATCTTTACCATTGTGATCATTGCTGTCTTATATGTGCTGTCAATCTGCTGTATGGTGTCTATTAATCTTGTTTAAATTACAATCAAGCTGTCAATGTAATCAGAGCTTTATATACCAATGTGCTTTAATATACTTACTAAGTTCTCTCATCTCATTTTTTCTTGCAATTGTATTTGTTATCATTTATTATTCTGATAGAAATTACCTACTTAAAATTATCTGTTAGATTAAGGACCTGCCCGAAACGCTTGCGTACTAGTGGCTTTACAAGATTGTAAATACTGCACTATTCAATGTATTCTCACAAACCCAATGTACCTTGTAATATAAATAAATAAATAATAATAAATAAAATAAAAAAATAAATAAATAAAAATAGTTTATTTGTTAATTTTCTTTTTTTCCATTCGTTTTTTAACAATTTTCTTATACAGTATTTCAGTGATGGGACAATCAGATCACTTGATGTTCCCAATTTTATGATGGGAACATTAGATCATTTGGGAATAAATACATCGGACGAGGGAGTGAGGAGGACGAGGGGACAGGGAACGAGGGAAGTGTGGGGAGGACGAGTAGAAGGGGGGACTTGGGGATGGTGAAGACAAGGTGATAGGGGAAGGGGTAATGGTGGGGAGGGACGAGGGACGGAGGAGTTGGGGATGGTGAGGACGAGAGGACGGGGGAGTTGGGGATGGTGAGGGACGAGAGGACGGGGGAGTTGGGATGGTGAGGAGAGGGGACAGGGGAGCGAGGAATGGTAGGAGGAACGATGGGACAGTGGAGGGGGGGGGGATGGAGGGTAGGACGAAAAAGGGGGAAGGTTGCTGTGGCTCAGCAATGCACATGCATGCTGAGCCACAGCAACGCATGGCCGGGTACAGATAGTTAGAAAATATATCTTTAAATTTGGAGAGTACAGTGTGTATAATTACTTGCCTTATGGTGTCCCATAGTCAGACAGCAAACTTTAGTATACTTACTAAAGTTCTCTTTAACACATACTATATAATGACCTCCTTAGGATCAACCTATAAAGTTCCCGACTCCTGGGTACCTATTCACTGCTAAAGGGACAAAGGCATCAGGTAAAAATTTTCCCAACTATCTGTCATGCACAGGAATGACCTAATCCACCAATAATTGAAAACTAACTGGCATCCTCTACCATTATTTCTAATTTACTTGTTTTATCTATTTTATCTACCAGACGAGTAATGCAAATAGTAGTCTCATTTTCAAGGATAGGATTATTTGCCCAAGAAAACTTCAGAAGGCCTATGGCTAGCATTCCCCATTTTTTTTTTTAATAGGGATAACATCTGCAAATTTCTAATCTAGAGGACCTATCCTTCGGTAGAGATTTTCTGGGAAGTGATTTTAGTGGCAAACAGTTCATCTGCCAGTTCCTTAATGGCTTTGGATTGAATTTGTCCATATCTGGGGCTTTTGAATCTTTCGGTTTGTCGATGCTTTCCCGTCTACATCGCATGTTATGGGGATATCCCTACATTCATTCTTTTCCACTTGCTTCAAATATATGGTACTGTAGTCATTACAGAATGCAATGAAACCGAGATTGCCAATATAAGAAATAGGGAGACAGACTATCAGATCAGCAGCCTTCACCAGCCATTGATCAGACCTTCAAATTACTATTATCCTCCGACAGCTAATAACTTTGATGTAGTTTCAATATTTGTTAGGCAAACTGCTAGTTGCTGGAGGAATGGCACCGGAACCTTGAACAGGAGATCTTGTCTGCTTTCCTGTTATGTGTTAAGCCAAGGTTTAAGGTCCTTCAACTGGTTCATTTTCATTGACAACCAGGAGTAATTGTAAGTGAGCAGCTGCTTGCTTGTCGGGAAGAGGGGCTCCGCAGTTGATGATTGATGAAGATTAAGCCACCCAAAAGGTGGCACGGGCATGAATAGCCCGTAAGTGGTGGCCCTTTTGAGCCATTACCAGTATCAAGAGATGATACTGGAGATCTGTGGAGGCGCAACTGCACCCTGCGCGACGGGAGATGTCTCCCGGACCAAATGGTGAGCAAATGGTGGATCCGCAGTCTGCAGGGCGGACTTATATAACCTCGTCCCGTGCGCGCACCGCTTGGGCGGTTAAAATCAGATTCCAGACATACGTTTTCTCTTTCTCAGAAAACCCACCGTTTTTTGGGAAAAAACAGTGTTCTTTCCCTCAACATTTAGAAATACTTAAAATAAAATCTGCCAACTACATGAAGGCCTTCATTCTGTACCTAACATGACTGCAATGTTAAATAAAAAATACTGCTAATGAAAATGTAACACGCTCATTAAATAGATTAGTTTCTATGGCAAACCTTCATATGAATTCAAATTGGATAACGGCTCTAATTGATTTTAGTTTAATTGCAGATATCGGCATTATATTACTAATGAACCCCTTACTCAAGCTATATACATATAAAACAAAAATGGGATGACTTATTACCTTGTAGACGTAGGCCTGGTACCACGAGGGTAGAGCCGTTTATGCATGGAGGTTGGGTTTCGGAGACCCATAGCCTCGGGCAGCATCTCTGATCCGGCACCATCTCCTCCTAGATGCTCTTGTCCCTCTTCGCCGCTCACTCTACCATACTTTCCTGCTGACGTAAGAATCCATGTAAACTTTATATACGTGGCATCATTATAAACATTATGCAGAATTAATTGAGATAATCAAATCTTACGCAAGGACGCGGCTCTTAGAGGTTAGAACAGGGTACTCAAACGACTGGTCCCACATTCCATTCCCGGCATAGACCATTGCATTAGTCTCTTAACCCGATGTTCGTTCAGGTTTCAGTAAATTAGTTCCTCTAGTTTGTACACCGCTGTGGGTTACTTCCTGCAGAATGGCCAATCATTGGCAAGGAGGACCTCTATAACTGAACAATGCTAATTCCTGTCCGACAATTGGAGACTAAAAACTGCACATTATATAAAGCCTTTGAAGCTTGAAAATAAATGGTAATGTTGTTTATATGGCAGTTTGTATCCCAAGTGTTCTTGCATTTCTCAAAACCAAAGAACATTGGTATTTGCCAATACAAAAGAACACTTGCCAGTCTTCATCATGCACTATAAATGATAAGAGCCTTTTGCAAGTCCATAATATTGTGGTTGGTTCCCACCTTCCTATAGATCTTTGCATCATGAGAATTTTATAATTTGGTTTGTGACATTCATGTTATAACAAATGTCATGTATACAGGTACAGTATTGCTAAAAGGAGGCCAACTATAATAGATTTTTGTGGTACTTTGTCTTTTTTCCCCATTTTTAATTACCCTTTGCTTTCGGTATTTTAAATAAAGCGCATACAAAACGCTGCCTTTGAGGCCGCATTTAAGTCCCTTATCTTCTGTTGCTGGAAGGTGGAGATCGACTCTCCCTCTCTCGGTCTACTAGTATTTAAGAGACTGACATGGGCCGGGATGTGCTCCAGTCATCCTCCCTGCCTCTTCCCTGTGCTAGGTACGCCCAGCTTCTTGTCCTGACTTGTCTTGTCATCCGTTGTCCTGGGACAACAGATATTCCTGCAGCCTGGTTCCTCTCTTGCACATATGGACTCGTCCCAGCAGCCACGGAGGGAGTGTAAATGTCGGTGGCATCCTAGACAACTGGGTGTGCTGGTTCTTAGTTACGAGGAACTGTATTCACCTAGTTGTATTAACCTACTTGTGCTTGCGGGGTTTGAGCTCTGCTCTTTCGGCCCTCCTCTCAACTGTCAATCAATCAACTGTTACTAACTAATCCCCCACCCACCCACACGCGCGCGCGCACACAAACACCCCCCAGCAAGTAGCCCGTAAGAGCTGTAACTCCCAGGTACCTATCCATTGCCAGGTAACAGTAGCATCAGGGTGAAAGAAACTCTGCCTATTTGTCTCTGCCGGCGCCGGGAATCGAACCCGGGTCACAGAATTACGAGTCCCGCGTGCTGTCCACTCGGCTACCAGACCCCTACTTAGCTGTGGAATGGTATCTTAGTTAGACCAGTGGCACCAGTAGGTGCAGTTTGCCTTTTGCTTAATATTGGCTGTGCCAAGAATAATAACACCTCCGTTATGACCGTACTGAAGAAGGTGCCCCAGGAGAGATTGGAAAGCCTGGAAGCAGAAGCTAAGACGGTGGTAGTGGGAGGAGCCACGGGCGAGACGGTGGTAGTGGGAGGAGCCACGGGCGAGACGGTGGTAGTGGGAGGAGCCACGGGCGAGACGGTGGTAGTGGGAGGAGCCACGGGCGAGACGGTGGTAGTGGGAGGAGCCACGGGCGAGACGGTGGTAGTGGGAGGAGCCACGGGCGAGACGGTGGTAGTGGGAGGAGCCACGGGCGAGACGGTGGTAGTGGGAGGAGCCACGGGCGAGACGGTGGTAGTGGGAGGAGCCACGGGCGAGACGGTGGTAGTGGGAGGAGCCACGGGCGAGACGGTGGTAGTGGGAGGAGCCACGGGCGAGACGGTGGTAGTGGGAGGAGCCACGGGCGAGACGGTGGTAGTGGGAGGAGCCACGGGCGAGACGGTGGTAGTGGGAGGAGCCACGGGCGAGACGGTGGTAGTGGGAGGAGCCACGGGCGAGACGGTGGTAGTGGGAGGAGCCACGGGCGAGACGGTGGTAGTGGGAGGAGCCACGGGCGAGACGGTGGTAGTGGGAGGAGCCACGGGCGAGACGGTGGTAGTGGGAGGAGCCACGGGCGAGACGGTGGTAGTGGGAGGAGCCACGGGCGAGACGGTGGTAGTGGGAGGAGCCACGGGCGAGACGGTGGTAGTGGGAGGAGCCACGGGCGAGACGGTGGTAGTGGGAGGAGCCACGGGCGAGACGGTGGTAGTGGGAGGAGCCACGGGCGAGACGGTGGTAGTGGGAGGAGCCACGGGCGAGACGGTGGTAGTGGGAGGAGCCACGGGCGAGACGGTGGTAGTGGGAGGAGCCACGGGCGAGACGGTGGTAGTGGGAGGAGCCACGGGCGAGACGGTGGTAGTGGGAGGAGCCACGGGCGAGACGGTGGTAGTGGGAGGAGCCACGGGCGAGACGGTGGTAGTGGGAGGAGCCACGGGCGAGACGGTGGTAGTGGGAGGAGCCACGGGCGAGACGGTGGTAGTGGGAGGAGCCACGAGCGAGACGGTGGTAGTGGGAGGAGCCACGAGCGAGACGGTGGTAGTGGGAGGAGCCACGAGCGAGACGGTGGTAGTGGGAGGAGCCACGAGCGAGACGGTGGTAGTGGGAGGAGCCACGGTCAATGGAGTACAGAAGGTACAGCGTAGCAGATTGTGTACGTCAAGTCTCCGATCACCTTAATGGAGTCAAAGACGCCACGAGTGTCTGGGACGGGGACACTCCCTCCTCCAGGAGGTAACCAACCCCGCCTGATCGAGTCCACCCGTGACTCGGCCGCGAGGCCGAACCTCTGGTAATGGAGGCGTCATTAAAGCCAACATCGGAGAAACTGTTATGATCGATAACCGAGAAGGAATAAGAGATTACCGGAAAGCTGGGAGTGAGCTCTAGCTCTTGGTGCCCCACCTACTGGCCTTGTTATACCTTGTGTCTTAATATAATTATTCTAAATCTCTTGAATGAGGCCTTAAAACTGTGGATGGAAGTGGCTTCCACAACTTTTAACGCATTCCACTTTTTGACCAGCCGTACAGGGTACAAATGTTCGACTCATTTGCGCTTTTATCCTACATTCTCTCAATTTGAAAAGACCGTCTTTGTCCACTTCTCAGTATCTTCAATGTTGGGATCATATTCCTTCTCTTCTATTCTCTTGGGTTGAGAGATTTTGATCCATCCATTAGAGATTTAGGTCAATCCTCTACACAGGACCACCAACTCTACACAGGACCTGGGAGCAACAACTTTATGCCAGGGGTCGATTATCTCTTCGAATGTATTTTTTTATATTTTCTACAGACTCCAGCCCACAAGTGTTCTACACCACTGAGCAAGATTAAAAAAAAAAGTAGATAATCCACATTGCTACTCCTACGCCACAACTACGCCACAACTACGAGTAACATTACATTACAGCAGATTGATGAAAAAAATTACCTTTTAGTCAAAATCCACAACTCACAAAGTTGCACAACAGGTGGGAGCAGCAGTCTGAAAAGCTAACCAAACCCTTAGAATAATCAAGCGTACCTCTGACTTCAAGGAAAAGAAGGCAATGATTCAATTGCATAAATCTCTAGTGCGCCCCCATTTGGATTACTGTATCAAAGCCTGGAGACTTCATCTTGGGAAGGATATAGATGCTCTGGAAAAAGTGCAACACCGGGCAACAAAAATCATTCCTATGCCAAGTCAACTCGCGTATCACTGACAGTTGACAAGACTTGACAGGGCGGATCTCTCTGAAACCTAAAATACTCAACACTTTGGAGGATGTGGATCCGGACAATTTCTTTAGGTCAGATGTAACAAACAAGGAGCAACGGTTTCAAGTTCAACAAGCCACAATGTAGGACTGAGAACAGGAGATGCTTTTTCATCCACAGTTATAAGCCCATTTAACAGTCTACCCGGCGAAGCCGAAAATGCCAAAATTGTTTAAAGTACAACTAGAAAATATAAAAGGCAAAATTGGGAGGGGGCATCGACAGGCGCCTGACAGCTGGGTGAACAGCACTTTGGATTAGTAGTCCTGAGGTTCCGCGTTCGATCCCCGTGGAGGCGGAGACAAATGGGCAAAATGTTTCTTTCACTCTGATGCTCCTGTTACCTAGCAGTAAATAGATACCTGGGAGTTAGACAACTGCTTTGGGCTGCTTCCTGGGGGGGGGGGGGGTGTAACAAAAAGGAGGCCTGGCCAAGGACGCCAAGCCCTGAAATTATCTTCAGAAAACCTCAAGATGGGCAGCCGGCTCTGTGCTCGTTGAGGCCACTAGGGTTAGTGGCCCTCAGGTTAACTCTTCAAATTACTGTATCACTTTCACACCATTATGGAGATGTAATCCCTTCACCATCCTTTGCGTCCCATCCACACCACCTCCCCCCCCCCCCATCCTCGTGTATGAAGACATCCATCATTCACACTTCGAACGGGCTGTGGTGTGGAGGGGGGGGGGGCAATGACATCCATCATTCACACTTCGAACGGGCTGTGTGTGTGGAGGGGGGGGGGCAATAATAATTAGTAACGGTTGATTGACGGTTGAGAGGCGGGCGAAAGAGCAGAGCTCAACTAGGTGAACACGCACACACCGTTCAAAGTGTGAATGATGGATGTACTCATACGAGGATGGGGGTGGTGTGGCGGGGACGCAAAGGATGGTGAAGGGATTACATCTCCATAATGGTGTGAAAGTGATACAGTAATTTGAAGAGTTAACCTGAGGGCCACTAACCCTAGTGGCCTCAACGAGCACAGAGCCGGCTGCCCATCTTGAGGTTTTCTGAAGATAATTTCGGGGCTTAGCGTCCCCGCGGCCCGGTCCTAGACCTCGAACTTTTTGTTACACATCCCCAGGAAGCAGCCCGTAGCAGCTGTAACTCCCAGGTACCTATTTACTGCTAGGTAACAGGGGCATCAGGGTGAAAGAACTGCCCATCTCTGTCTGCCGGCGCCGGGAATCGAACCCGGGCCACAGGATTACGAGTCCCACGTGCTATCCAATCAGCTACCAGATCTCCTTGTGTATGTACTCACCTAGTTGTACTCAGTTGTGCTGCGGTGTTGAGCTTTGGCTCTTTGGTCCCGCCTCTCAACCGTCAATCAACTGATGTACAGATTCCTGAGCCTACTGGGCTCTATCATATCTTCATTGGAAACTGTGTATGGAGTCAGCCTCCACCACATCACTGCCTAATGTATTCCATCTGTTAACTACTCTGACACTGAAAAAAGTTCTATCGTCCCTGTGGTTCATTTGGGTACTCAGTTTCCACCTGTGTCCCCTTGTTCGCGTACCACCCGTGTTAAACAGTTATCTACTCTATCAATTCCTGAGAATTGTGTAGGCAGTGATCATGTCTCTTCTTACTCTCCTGTCTTCCAGTGTCGTGAGGTGCATTTCACGCAGCCTTTCCTCGTAACTCTTGCCTCTTAGTTCTGGGAATAGCCTAGTAGCATACCACTGAACTTTTTCAAGCTTCGTCTTGTGCTTGACAATTAAGGTACGGACTTCATGCTGAGGCCGCATACTCCAGGATTGGTCTTACATGTGGTATACAAGGTTCTGAATGATTCTTTACACAGGTTCCTGGAGGCAGTTTTGATATTAGCCAGCCTTGCACACGCCGCAGATGTTAGTCTTTTTATGTGGGCTTCAGGAGATAGGTTTGGTGTGATATCAACTCCTAGATCTTTCTCTGTCCATTTCGAGAAGGACTTCAACTCCAATTCTGTATCCTGTGCCTGGCCTCATATTTCCACTCTAGTTTCATTACCTTACATTTACTGGGGTTGAAATTTAGTAGCCCTTTGTTGGACCATTCATTCAGTTTGTTTAGGTCATCTTGTAACCTCATACCGTCTTCCTCCGTCTTAATCCTCCTCAATTTTTGCATCATCAGCAAACAATGAAAGGAACGATTCAATACCCTCCGGGAGATCATTTGTATACATCAGAAACAGTATAGTTCCATGGACTGAACCCTGCGGGACTCCATTGGGGAAGCCTCACGTGCGTGCGTGTCATAATAGCTTGGCGCGTTCCCCCTTATAGTTCCCCCCCCCCCCCTCGCACCAACGAACATTTTTCTTCACGTGGGCGTTAGCATATTTAATTGAACTAACAAAATTAAAATGCATTTGCAAGTCGTGAGAGAACAAGTCTCAATGTTCTAACCAAGAACTTTCATTATTTAGTGAAGCAAACGCCGAATTACAGACCAGTATGCTACGTGTATTCATTGCAAGATACAAGAGATACAGATACACTACCACATACTGGTGGAACATCTGAAGAGTGCAGGTGTCGATAAAAATCAGTATGACTTCAGGGAGGACAAGAGCGAGGTAACGAACCGGAGCGAGCGGTCCCGCACTGAGGAGAGAACGCCAGAGCGAGCAGTCCCGCCCCAGAAAAGGAACGCCAGGCCCAGAGCACGCCAAGCCCCAGAATAAGACAGTTGCACGAACAGGCTGAGAGAGAACATCACACGCCGCTGTACAACTAGAAGAGACAAAGTAGAATGTGGTCTGTTCCAGCCGAGAAGCAACCAAGTGTTCCGTCAGTGTACGAACGTCAACCAATTGGGTTGAACTATAAATTACGGAGAAAAACTCCATCTGCAGCTTTAAAAGCGGACACGACAAAGCTTTAGACTCTGGATTAAGAGTAGTTTTAACAACTCTCAGAAGGCGGGGCCCAGGAATCCGTTTACTTGCCAATTTTGGCAACAAAGGCATGACGTGGGTAAGTGGCGGGGCTCCAGCGCCAGAGTTCAGTCGTGTCAAACATTGCCAGAGAATCAGCTGCTTCATGGAATCACCGAGAGGACTAGATCGTGACCTCACTGCCGGAAGTTGCAGCTGCAAGGCCATGTTGTGAAGGCCGGCTCCAGCAACCTTGACCTCGCTGACCCTATTTAATACCAAATTGGCTGCAGCAAAACAACTTTTACCCATCTTTGCTGAAAGAAAAGGAACGTTCTTGATAAACAATCTTATTTTAGCTCACACCTGTTTACAAAAAAATATTAAGCAGGTATGTAGACCACCATCGCTCAACTGGAGTCCATACGTGCTTTCCCAAGCTGCCGATAATGGCTGTATGCGAAATATATTTCTGGCTGGAAATTGAATTTGATATTTCCATAAGAGTCGAGAGAGTGGCGTATAAACAGTGTAGCTACGGTCTGAGAAGTGGCTGGTGTAACAAGATCACGAGACGAGCGATGGAAGCACACTGTTCCAGGAAGTTTACTTCTAATAGAGCGAGACTGACTAATGGAAATCATTAAGCTACAGGATTGGTCCACATTTCACCTCTACCAATCATAGCTGGTCATTAACATACCACGTGATGAAGGAACCCATAACTTCCGCCATCGAGTCATTTTCTCACCACGTATTTTGTTTATGCATTAAAAAAAATACTCAAAAGCTAATTGCATCGTAAACTTAAATGTCTTTACAGTTACTTATGGTAGACAGGGCTAATGTATTACCCTGGCAGGAGAGAGTGACGTCCCACACTAATCTCCTCTAAGAAGACATTTGCTATCAGTTTTCCCATTAATGTTTGCCGGTAATGTCAAACTAACGAGAATCTGAGTAAAAAGAGGTCTAGAACATTGCAAAATTAACTGACCAATGATGATCGGGCAAACTGCTGAAGTTTAACGTAGATAAAAGTAATGTTATGAAAATAGGAACGTGTGGAGGAGGGCAGGAGGAGGAGGAAGAGGGGGGGCGGGCAGGAGGAAGAGGGGGGGCGGGCAGGAGGGCAGCAGGAGGGCAGCAGGGGGCAGGAGGAGGAGGAAGAGGGGGGCGGGCAGGAGGAGAAGGAGGAGGAAGGCAGGCAGGCAGGAGGAGGGCGCTGTAACATACCGTAGAAGTAAGGTTCCTGAGTTAGCGTCCAGATGAATCTTTTCCTCAGCTGGTGGTCCTCCAGAGAAGACGCCGCCCCTCCTGTGGGGAGGACACCACCCGGTTACTGGGACTATAGTCACATTCCTCGACCCCTCGCACCATCCCTGCCTTACCCGAACTCCAGCCTCCACCCTTTCTCTTGCCTCCCTCCCCACTTCTCGGCCCTATACACATCTCATTACTGTCAGATGAAGCTCATGAAGATGGGCAGGAATTGTGTCGAGTCCAGAGCGGGAGAATGGTAGGGAGGGGGCAGAGAGGAAGGCCATATACGTTACTGGCTTTCATATTGTAATTTACATTCACGTAATGTGGTTTTATGGTCCAAATGTTAATTGCGTTTCATTTTTACTACATTAAAGCGACAGGTGATGGGGAAGGTAAGGAGCGATGGTCAGTAGACGATGAGTGTGTGGAGAAGCTAAACTTTGTCTTCCCTGCTGGAGTTGGTGGGCGGTGTATGGATGTAGGAAACTGTAGACACTGAGGCTTATGTACAAGCTTCACTGTTCCTCATTGTTTACCGTTAGGCTTTTGGGGAGTTTATAATTTTTTTTGTGCTTTCAATTGTGGCTGGCGAGGCGAGGATATACCGAGAGTACGCCTACCTACACTACATTGACTTTTGCCTCGAGGCATTTTGTTGAATAGAGATTAGATCTAGTAGATAATGGCACTAGAGATAGATAGTATACTAATGGCACTAACTAGACAGACGGCACCACTGATAGATGGGAAGGAGATAGGGGATGCGGGGGTGGGGGAAGTGTAATAAAATGTCTTCTAACATTTCGTTGGAAAACCACAGCCTAGTGCTTGGCTGTCGTCCCATGTTTGCAGATTAGTGGAGCCTTGATCGTTTGACCACAGTGGGGAATAATTTTTAAAACAATTTTTTTTAGTTTTGAATTTTAGCCGTCTGTAGTTTATGCATGTTATTTTACTATGCCTAAAGCGGATTTTGCTTCGTTTATTGCAATCAAGGAAAACTTCAGATTCCTGTTCTGTTTCATCTTGTCCTAATATTGTGCCTGCAGCCTTGTGGCCGACCGGACGGTTTCTTTTATCACTTATTTCGAACAGTTATAAATGGAAAACGAGCGCTAATAGTTGTTCATTAATTAAATTACCGCTTTAACTTTGAACACAGTTTTCGATGATCCTCCAAAAAGAATTAGGTGTAATATTTTTATCTTTATAGTTGGGTTAGTGCGCGGGAGGGAGACAGAGGGAGCGGGGGTGAGGGGCCCCAAGAGCCAGGCTGAAGTGCTCTGAAAGAAACTTGGAGAAACGCTACGACAAGAATCTAAATGAAGCATTTTGGACCGATAGAAAAATACTGAAGTATATGATACACACTTATGAAAAGCGAGTCACAACGTGACTGAACACTGGAGACTCTACCCACACGTGTAAATAAAAGAAATGACGACGTTTTGGTCCGTCCTGGACCAAAACGTTCAAGTCGTACACGAATTTATACTCTTGAAACTCCCCGCTGGATGCTATGATTAGTCGCCAAGGCTTCTGCGTTCGAGCAAGCTCGCCATCCCACCCCATTTAAAGTTTAGTAATGATTACACACAGAAATCACAATTGCGTGATGCATCAAATGAACAAACCCACAAGGGCCGTGACGAGGATTCGAACCTGCGTCCGAGAGCATCCCAGACGCTGCCTTAATCGACTGAGCTACGACATGGTCAAAAGGAGTTTAAATCGAAGTTCTACTGAACTTACTGGATCCTGCAGCCTCTCCGAGGCACAAACCAGGGTTTTACACAACTCCCCCCATGCACTCAAGCTATGTCAATAGGCCGTTCTTCCTCTTCACCCTTACTTCATTACACACACAAATCACCGCCTAACGCGGTGATTTCCTTCCTTCCTTCCTTCCTTCCTTCCTGATCGTAGCTTCTATTAGTTTATTAAGGCAGCGACTGGGATGCCCTCTGAAGCAGGTTCGAATCCTCGTCACAGTCCTTGTGGATTTGTTCATTTAGTAATTATTTTTTGTTGGGGACAGGAGGCCTGTATATGTATTACTTAGTTACTTTAGGCTTGTATATAGGTCCCCGTATGACCGAAGTTTACCGACCCTCCCCAGGATGCAGTCTTAACATTTGCTTAACTCCCGAGTACCTATTTATTGCTCGATGAAGAGAGGCATCAGGTGAAAGAAAAACTTATTTCCATCCCACCCGGGAACCCCAATTGCGAATAGAAAATAAAGACATCTTTACTTCAAGATCCTATTGAGAATAGATCGGCATTTCGTCCCCAAGGCCTCGATCGTTCGCTTTACCAGATGAAATTAATCTTCGAATCTCTGACATCCTGAGGGAAGTTCGAAGGGAACCAGCTGCTAGATGGTTCTATTAGTCTTTCACCCCTATACCCATCTACAACGATCTGTGTGTGTCTGAATCGTTTCGGACCGCCAGTTTCCCCCTGGCTTCATCCCTGCTGGGCATAGTTCATCTTGTGTGTCCCAACATGTCTGCTCATGGCTTCTAGATTAAGAAAAACTATTTCCATATCTTAAGCAAGCGGACGACTGTCATTGCTAAGAACGTCTAAAGAACAGTAAAACAGTATATTGAAAATACAGTCGAGAGGCGGGACCTAAGCACCAAAGCTCAACCCCCCCAAACAAAACTAGGCGAGTACAGCAGATATTGAAATTCCAAGAGAGTTGGTTAAGGAAGAGACGAGTTGTGGTTATCTTGGTTATCATGAGATGATTTCGGGGCTTTAGTGTCCCCGCGGCCCGGTCCTCGACCAGGCCTCCACCCCCAGGAAGCAGCCCGTGACAGCTGACTAACACCCAGGTACCTATTTTACTGCTAGGTAACAGGGGCATAGGGTGAAAGAAACTCTGCCCATTGTTTCTCGCCGGCGCCTGAGATTGAACCCAGGACCACAGGATCATAAGTCCAGTGTGCTGTCCGCTCGGCCGACCGGCTCCCCTTGACCGGTTGGTCAAGGAAGGTACGGAAGGTTAGGCTGAGATTTCATGTTGCTACAATGAAAGGCAGTCTCGTGAAACTAACAGATTTATCAACGCTGACACTTTAGAACAGAAACCTTTAAAAAAAATTGAGGAAAGTCATTTAAGAGATTGTGTAGTGTTAGGGGTGGACGGCCCGTCTGATAGCTTTTCCAGCGCGCGGGAAGGGGGAGTGCGCCAGTGGGGGAGAGGATATGTACCTTAATAAAACAATTGGTAACTTGTATTCCTGACAAACAACGGAGGAAAGGAATTGGATAAAGGAGTATATGTAGTTGTGCAACACGCTGTGAGGTGCTGGCATGCTGGATGGCAGGTGGTTCAAGACTAAACTATTAAGTACAAAATACTTATTAAAGTGCTGTAAAGTGCACTATACAACTTCAAACGTTGTTTGAAGCTTCCCCCTTTAACATTACAACTAAGCCAAGAAATTATATACGATTTTAATGTATATGAAGCCATCAAATTATACCAGACATTTTCCTCTGGTCACTTCAGTACGAGCGCTCGGTGACGGCACGGTCTTACCCCCTTCAGGTAAGAACCAAGTCCATTCCATCCAGCGGTCGATCCCAAATACGCATTCATAAATTTTAACATTCTGTTCATTCAAAACAGAATTTTTTCAAATATAAATTAGTATTTTATATTACCATATTTAGGCACTGGTTACGTTAAGCGTTTAGGTTCTATTGGAAAGTATTTGTAGTACGTGGGTGAAGCCTTTATAGCGTTGTGGTTCGAACAAAATTAGTCAGTGAAGCACTTGTTCCGGAAGTGTTCGAACGTCATCAGTTGTGTAGCCCGTCCTCGAAACAAAGACCCAAAAGTGACTCCATGCACCAGCCAAACCCTCTGTTTATGAATGAAAAACGGTTTACACACGCAGCCCGTCCTCCAAACAAAGATCCAAAAGTGATTCCATCCACCCGCCAAACCCCCTGTTTATGAATGAAAAGCGGTTTACACACGACTCACAACTGCTGACGTTCGAACATATCCAGAACAAATGCTTCACTAACGAATTTTGTTCGAACCACAACGCTGTAAATGCTTCATCCACGTACTGGTAATACAAATAATCGCCAACAGAACCTAAACACCTGACCTAACCTATCCTATGCCTATATATACACAATATGCTAATATATTATAATATTAATTTATATTTGAGAAAATTCCCGTTTTGAATGAACAGCATGTTAAAATTTATGAATGCGTCTGTGGGGTCGACTGCTGGATGTAATGGACTTGAGTCGAGGACGGGTTGACACACGACTCAACTGATTTCTTTCGAACACTTCCGGAACAAGTGCTTCACTGACGAATTTTGTTCAAACCACAACGCTATAAAGGCTTCACCCACATTCTACAAACACAGATAAACGCCAACAGAACCTAAACGCTTAATCTATGCCTATATATGCACAATATGCTATTATAATATTAATTTATATTTGAGAAAATTCCCATTTTGAATGAACAGCATGTAAAAATTTATGAATGCGTCTGTGGGGTCGACCGCTGGATGTAATGGACTTTAGCCGAGAACGGGTGGCAGTTGTGAGTCGTGCGCAGTTTTTCATTCATGAACAGGGGGTTTGGCAGGTGCATGGAATGAATTCGGGTCTTTGTTTAGGGGACAGGCTTCACAACTACACCCTCGTCTCACACGCTTCAATATGTTGCCAACATTAACAGGTGTGACTATAGTCCGGAGGGAACGAGAATGAAGTCCAGACTTTCACGAGATATTGAAAGAATAGCATAAATTTAAGTATTGTACATTGCTTTTATTAGTAAGTGGGAGAAAACTAATGCAAAGCCCCGTGGTACAGTGTAGGGTTCCAAGCCCCCCCCTCCCCCATGGTACAGTGGAGCACCTGCCTCCATCAGCCACAACATGTGGCCATATTCACCCTCCTCCCCATCACCTTCCCTGGTACAAGATCAATAACACCTTCCATCCTCATCTTCATTCATTCGCTAATTTTTAATGTTTTCTTAAAGGAGCATAAACATGGTGTCTGCTCCAGGCGCCGCCATTGTCCAGGGGCGCTACTAGTGTCGTGATACTCCAACCACAACCCTTTTGAGCGCAGCGGGGCGCTCAAAGGCGCTTCACTGCAGCCCGTCCTCGCATACAAAGATTCAAGCTAGTTAATCCAGCCGCCAAACCCCCTGTTTATGAATGAAAAGCGGTTTACACAAGACTCAACTGATGACGTCCGAACACTTCCGGATCAAGTGTTCACGTCCTCCATTCGAACCATAATGTTATAAATATACGTCCCACGTACATTCAAATACAAATAATCGCCAACAGAACCTAAACACCTAACCCGCGCTTAACTATACATAGAATTATGTATTATAATAATTTATGAGAATCCAATTTTTAATACATGCTATGTTAAAATTGATGAATGCGTCTGGGGAGGCAACCCGTCCTCACACTAGGCTGTTTAAAGCAGCGGCCATCCTCTTCCCCTGACGCATTCATCAATTTTAACAGTATTAAAAATTGGTTTGTTGTCATATATAAATTAATATTCTTACACATAAAATTTGTATATATAGTTTGGCGTAGGTTTGGTTAGGTGTTTAGGTTCTGTTGGTAATTATTTGTATTGATAAGTTCGTGGGTGAAGCATTTATAGAATTGTGGTTCGAACAGAGTACGTGAACGAAGCACCTGTTCCGGAAGTGTTCGGACGTCATCAGTTGAGTCTTGTGTAAACCGATTTTCATTCATAAACAGGTGATTTGGCAGCTGGATTAACGAGCTTTGATCTTTGTATGCGAGAACGGGTTGGGGGAGGCCGGCCGCTGCTTTAAACAGCTCGGGTTGTCCACCGAGCCCGGCGGGGCGCTCAACGGTGCTTCACCGACTTCAGTTAATTAAAAATTGTACATTTTCCGGCGTGGAGCCCTTCATTGTCTTAAAAAGATTTTGCAAAATTCGTTGATCAGATCTCATTTATTCTTTACTAGCGGCAATTATTTTTATGTAAATGCATCTTGAACGGTAACATTCGTAAAAATAAAGACATATTGCGTCCTCTCTGCCAGAAAAACAACAATTTTTAACGGGGGAAGCTGAAAAGCAAGCTTAATATGCTGCTTCAGTGAGGCTTAATAACCTCCTTGTCTCCCCGACTCACCGGCCTTAAGGCCACTACAATAGCTTCTTAACCGTCCATCAAATATAATTCACTTCTTAATAGTTCAATACTAAAAGTATTTTAAAATTATAATCCAAGTTAGCATGGAGAATTCTTAACCTTCACTCAAATTATAAAATGAGTAGTTTTTAAAGTTAAATCCGATATTTATCAAAAACCAATTAAGGTTTAATTTGTTTCGAGAACAGATTATAGAACATTTACTCTGAGAAGTTTAGCGAGAACTCGAGGCTGAGAACTTGATCCGTCGCTTAAGAAAATTACCTCATGTTCAGAGATTATCTGGAGTTCAGCTAGGCCAATAAAGATCCATAATAATAAACTTTATAAATGCCTGTGACTTTACAGTCCGTATACTAAGACAGAAACCATGTTCAATAGTTAATATATTTTCGAGCCCAACAATTTAGATATGCTTTGTCCAAATGAAATTATTGAAACTTGACAATAGCACGGGAGTATATTTGCTATAGCACGAAGTATATTAACTATAGCACGAAGTATATTTACTATAGCACGGAGTATATTTAATATAGCACGGAGTATATTTAATATAGCACTGAGTATATTTACTATAGCATGGAGTATATTAATTATACCGCCACTTCAAGTACAGCAACATGACATCTATCAGAAAATAATTTAGAATACGATGAAAGCAATCAACAACCTAGATACCACGGAGAGATTCCTGTTCGACTATGAAATACAAGCAGGGAGCAACCATCCTTCTGAAATGATAAGTACTTGTTCTTTCGACCAATGGTTACATGTATTGCAATTTCAGAAAGATGGGCTGAGGGGAATGACTGGCGGGTAATTTGGGTGTCAAGTCCATCTATTATAACTGCGTTAGGGTGTCAAGTCCATCTGTTATAACAGTATTCTTTTATGCAGTTGGTTACTGTACTCTCCCAAAAAAGTTAAATTTATCTTAAGAGTTTGAAAATTTACACAAATACTACAGTAGGCTCTCTGGCCAATGCCTCAACGCCTTTAGAAAACACACACACACATTCAAGATTCTCAGGGGAATCGACAGGGTTGATAAAGATAAGCTGTTCAACACAAGGGGCACACGCACTAGGGGACACAAGGTGGAAACTGAGTGCCCAAATGAGCCAGAGAGATATTAGAAAGAACTTTTTTAGTGTCAGAGTGGTTGACAAATGGAATGCATTAGGAAGCGATGTGGTGGAGGCTGACTCCATACACAGTTTCAAGTGTAGATATGATAGAGCCCAGTAGGCTCAGGAAACTGTACACCTGTTGATTGACGGTTGAGAGGCGGGACCAAAGAGCCAGAGCTCAACCCCCGCAAGCACAACTAGGCGAGTACAACTAGGTGAGTACATACACCATACAATGGGATCGAACCCTACCCCCTGCACCTCACGGGCACATATCCAGGGACGCTGAATAAATCCTACCATACAACCCCAATTTATTTTAGAGAGTTCTTGCTATATCCATCATTAACAACTGTTATATCCTCTGAAGAATCGTCCTTGGATATTCCGTTATCGGTTCTGGCAGCTTCACAACCAGCACTGGCAATACCTTGTGATACTGATTATAGGCCCAATAATTACACCCCCCCCCTCCCTCAACATCCGTCATAATTATACAAAACATTCGTGATAGACTAGTCTGGATAACTTAGAATAATACTAAACGG
Source organism: Procambarus virginalis (assembly GCA_020271785.1). NCBI lineage: Eukaryota > Metazoa > Arthropoda > Malacostraca > Decapoda > Cambaridae > Procambarus > Procambarus virginalis. The sequence goes on along the minus strand of WNGS01164437.1, from coordinate 43,667,787 downwards.
GTTTTAAGGCTATAATTTGTGGTGTAGAGCATCAGTATGGCGGTGTAGGTGATGGCTGGACAGGTACACGTGTATATTGTACAAGTTCATGTTTATTGAGACAAGCACAAAATGCATCTCAAAGGGATAGAGTAGCTTAGACCATTTCTACCACCCAATATATTGTACAGATATGAACAATTATAATACTATTTATGTGGTCTTGTGCGTCAATGGGCATTACAGCGGGGGGGGGGGGGGGGCGAGGCGCAAGGGTCGGGGTGGGAGCGTGGGGCACCTTCTGGCACCAAGAGTCCACTCTACTCCTGATATAACTCTCCACGTTTCACCAAGTGCTGTTAAAGAGTTGCTTGAAAGCTGTTTAATTGGCCTGGGCTTTCCAACTTTAGTTCTCAGGGTAATTGTCGCCAGCGGCCTCCCCCGCCAGCCAGCCTGCCTGCCTGCCTGCCTCCCCCGCCAGCCAGCCAGCCAGCCTCCCCCGCCAGCCTGCCTCCCCCGCCAGCCTCCCCGCCCGCGCGCCAACCGCTCACTCAAACTCTCAACATTGTGACCGACAGGGCCAACAAAATTACAAATGTACCATTATTTCACGCGACTAATTACAGTTACTGCCCAAGTGTTCAGTGATCGCAGCTGTGTTTACGACTCTGGCAGCTGCTCGCGACGCCGCGTCACGCAGCTGCTGGCGGGAATATTCCCGAGCTTGTTTGGAATATTTAACTATTTACGGTTAATAAAAAAAAGTGTTGGAGAATATACAAAGTAAAGTCAGGTTTAACTATAGTCGTAAGAGTTGAAATAGATTAGATTTACTCAGAACAGAAAGAAATGACTAGTTTGTCTTCTATTTCAAATACGACCCATAAACTTCAGGGCAAAATATGCACATTTCAGGATCACCACCAGAAATGGATATCACGCCACACACAACCTGGTGTAACAAAATACAGACGCCTTACAGTGACGTCACGCGACAGGGTGTTCGGATTGAACAGTATGCGTACTCGCGTGCGTGACCAGAATAGGGGGAGGGGGGGGGGGGTTCCGCCCATCAACTGTTCCACGCATTACTCCTCCATCCGGGACTGGCGCTGTGCCCAGTCTCAATACCGAGTACAATCCATGCCCAGCTCAACGTCTATCCCACTAAGGACTATGTGTGACTAATCAGGAATACACCATATTTTATACATACATATATATATATATACATATATATATATTATATATATATATATATATATATATATATATATATATATATATATTATATATATATATTATATATATATATTATATATATATATTTATTATATATATTATATATATATATATATTATATATATATATATATATATATATATTATATATATATATATATATATATATATATATATATATATATATATATATATATATATATATATATATATATATATATATATATATATATATATATATATAATATATTATATATATATAAATGTTCGATTGTTCAAAATCGCTCATCTCTGAAAGTTCTTCACCGATTGTTTTGAAATTTTGACAACGTTCCATTCGAAAACGTGCGTGTTTTTTTATACCTACTATATAGATGCAACAGCAGTGACAGGTAAAAACATTTTTTTAAACAGCGCCATCTGTTGCCCGTAGGAGCAACACATGCTCTAATAAATATGTTACGATTCTATTTCAATGTTTCTGATTGCATTGATAAATTGAATTTTTCTATAGATTTATTTATTTTCACGTTGATTTAATTATTTTGTGCGACATTGCCTTGGAATTGAGCTGTGTTTACCATACCGTACATTTCATGAGTATAAGTATAGATGTCACTTGTAACGGGTAAAACCATGCTTTTAGAACCTGGCCCCCCCCCACACAGTGCGACCGGCAACAGGACACCCCCCCCCACACACAGTGTGACCGGCAACAGGACCCCCCCCCACACTGTGACCGGCAACAAGACCCCCCCCACACTGTGACCGGCAACAAGACCCCCCCCCCACACAGTGTGACCGGCAACAGGACACCCCCCCACAGTGTGACCGGCAACAGGACACCCCCCCACACACACAGTGCGACCGGCAACAGGACCCCCCCCACACAGTGCGACCGGCAACAGGACCCCCCCCACTCCCCCACACACACATTGCGACAGGCGCCTGGATGTAAAAAGACAGTGAACTTGATTTAAGAAAGTTCCGAGAGTTCAGAAGCTGCAGCAGTAAACGCTTTACCAATAACAGCGTCCAGCTTCCTCTTGTTGTCCGTCATTATGTAGTGACTAACATGGCGGGAAGAGCGGCGACGCGTCGCACCGACCATATAGCTCGTGTCGTGGCCTCGTCAGCTGCTCCTGCAGTAGGTAAGGCGGATCAAAGATTTTGACGATCCCTTCCTCTTTAGTGCTTGAAATAATTAGTCTGAACATTCTGTATCATGTTAATGTAGCAGGTTGCCATAATCTGTCGTTAATACCATAACTTCTCGTGTATGGAGGCGTCGGGGAGGACTAAGTGACGGAGGATCATTTTGGAGGTTCGCGTCCGAGGGTCTCCGGCCGAGGCAGGATTAGGATTTGCAGGAGAGAACAATTATGGGTCTCCAGGAGGGGATTACCAACCCAATAGCAGCCGAAACTGGTAGGAGGGGTGGTGCACAGGTCCTGGGGGAGGGGGTGGTGCACAGGTCCTGGGGGAGGGTGTTGTGTGAGCCGGGGCTGCTCAGCCACACCTACCCCCCACCCTTCCCATGGATAGGTGGGGTGTGGGGGGAGGGGGAAGAGTCTAGCAGGGGAAAGACGCCCCTCAGGGAGATTACAGCTATTGTCACCTTTCTGGAGCATGGAGAATATAGTGAATGTAGGTCTCTCGTGTGTGTGGTGTGTGTGGTGTGTGTGGTGTGTGTGGTGTGTGTGTGTGTGTGTGTGTGTGTGTGTGTGTGTGTGTGTGTGTGTGTGTGTGTGTTTGTTTTTGCATGTGCGCTCTTTATGGATAGCGACCAACGGCCTGGAAAGAAAACAGGTTTCAACCCACCACAGACTATGTTAGAGAATGTCTCAATATCCAACTACTAAAATTCACTGTCAGGTACGACGCCAATGGCGAGGCCAAAGCTTAACTCACTCTCACACGCGTCTCTTGGTCACCCATCCGGCCCTCCAGCTCCGCCGCCCTCCGCTACGTCAATTAACAACACAATGTATTAAGATCGAGGCTATAGCGAGTAGAGGGGCACGACATCTAGGGGCGTACACCGGGGTGTAATGGGCGATGCTAGTCCTCTTCATCCCCTATTATATGCCAGTCCCGTCATCTTCCCTCGTCGTTCCACCCGTAATGTTCACTCCAACATTTTTCCTGGTGTAAAAAAAAAAAAAATAGAGAATTTCTGCGAACTTTTACGTAGTTCCTTGGGCTTCACAAGAGGTTTAAACGCTCTTAATATTTATCGTTAGAGGAAGGATTAGCACATGGCCAAGCGAAACGCACCGGGACCCAAGCTAATAATTGTTCATTTTATTTAATCTGCAAAGAGACAAACATAATACTTAGGTAAAATCACTTTACCTAAGTGGTAAAATCACTTTACCTAAGTGGTAAAGTGATTACTGTTAATCAAGATGAAAGATGATTTCCTTCATCATGTAAAATAAAGAATTCATTAAAAAAAATAGGCCACGTACGTTATATAGAATCACCCTTAACTTTTTAAATCACTAAAATAATCACTCCAAGTCAAAGTAATAGGTGACTAACCAGAGGCCAAGAGTCAGGAGGTCCAACACACGCTAAAACAAAGCCATCACCAGACGGGTCTAGAACCCCTAGTCTATAGCCTGCTCTCAGTAGTGGCTGGTTCACCCGGTTCTCTCCCTCGCCATATATTAGCAATGGTGTGTTCACATTGTCTCATTCTACTGTTGTAAACTTAAGATCCCAATGCGAGAAATATTCTTTTTACGTAACGAGATAAAAGAATAGTACTAAAACTAAGCAAGGTTAGGAAGGAAGGAAGGAATTAAAGGGAAAGCGCCAAGCCATTACGACTATATAGCACTGGGAAGGGGTCAGGATAAGGATTTGGGATGGGACGGGGGGAGGGAATAGTGCCCGACCACTTGGACGGTCGGGGATTGAATGCCGACCTGCATGAAGCGAGTCCGTCGCTCTACCGTCCAGCCCAAGTAGTTGAGTTAAGCAAGGTTAGGAGACCTTGGTTTAGAGGTTTAGAGCCTACGTAAAATTATTAGCCTTGTGGGGATATTAGTTGAGCGGTCACGGCGGATCCAAAACCTTTTTTTTTTTTATCCAAATGCGATTCTTTCAGACGATCAAACTCTGTTTCGCCTTTCCAAACATGTTCACGGACAATGTTTTCGTCAGAATAAGTGTGAACTCTTCAAGCCATCATACCAGTACTATTATACCCATAAGCTGTGTGCACACACACCCGAGGTGGCTCAGTCTTGCAGCCTTAGACATAACTGGCGCTTGTCAACTCTTGAGGCGAAGTGTGGAATTGATGAGGCAGCCTTCAGGACGTTATAGTTGACCTGAACAGTTCTTGCCTTACTAACCACGTATGTAAGCTCACGGGGATGATGGAAGGCTAAACGATAACAGGAACCCAGTACACATTGACGGAGCTGCAATAACGTGCATAGGAAATGGTTCAAAGAAAATACTTGACACAAGGCATTAATGCAGACTTACAATATGGGGCACCGCTAGAAATGCGTCAACTTTTAATGAGGATAGCTTTCAGAAGAAAAGATACTGTACCACGCAGACCATTCCAACACCGACACTACAGCTAGTCCTGAAAGTTCAGATCTCCCTCTAAAACTGATTATATCTTGCAAGCATCCAACGTTGGCCAGTACAGGCTACTGATCCCGTGCCCCTGTGGGACTATCCATCTTGTGAGACGGGAATTTCTTTATACCATCACGTAGACATTGTGAAGATACACGTTTGCTTAATTGTAACACATTTATGGTGACTGAATGCCACCAGCATAGGTGTTTCAGTAACTACAATTTGGCAGTTACTCTACAACACACACACACACACACACACCACACACACACACACACACACACACACACACACACACACACACAGCCGAGTGGACGGCGCTCGTAGTCCTAAGGGCCCGGGTTCAATTCACGGCCAAACAGGAATAAAAGAGCAGTATCTTTCACCCGATGCCCCTATTCGCCTTGCAATAAACAGGTATCCAGAAGTAAAGAAGCTGCTGCACAATTATTTTTTATTCTGAGGGGGGAGGGGAGCGAAAGCTTTATTCCTTAATATATTACTTTACATAAATGACAAAATACAAGTCGTATAAATAGAACGCAATCTTATTTATAATAAATATAAATAAATGTTTATTTAGGTAAGGTACATACATACAAGAGATTTTACAAAGATTTATGGATTTAATGCCTAAAGCCACTATTACGCAAAGCGTTTCGGCCTCTATTAATTTCTCTACATCAGTCTCAAGGCAGCCAGTCGGGAAAAATGGCTAAAATATTACTCTTCGTTAGAAAAGCTGTATGTTGGGGTTGTTCGCTCGCGCGTGCACACTCAACGCGTGCGAGAGAGATACATGCAATAGATATGACGAGGAGACAAGAGTGAGGGAGTGAGAACATTACACAACACAGTAATGGGAAAAACCTCTGGAAAAGCCAGAATACCGGACCTTGAACCATGAAGCTTAAACAGGGCAACACCAGCAGTGTGAAAACTTGTTATTTTCTTCATTTAATAATATGCAATATTAGGCTCATTTGCAGCAATTTACAAGAGAAAATACTACATTTATATATAATTTATATAATTCTCGGTAAACCAATTTTTCCACATCATAGAGCATGTGCTGTAAACCCTAAGTTTACGCGATGAGAAAACTGACGGACATAATACCATTCGGAAACCTGGATATGGAAGGTTTCTGGAGTGTCCAGTGCAAAACATTTGTGTGACCGGAACTTGTTTCCACCCGACAGTTCCAACGCTAAAGGGAAAGTAAAACTGGAAATTGTCAATTTTGCTACAAGGTTTCCCAGAAGAATAAGGAAAGTTGGTTATAAAGTTTATTGTAATTTTAAGGACACCTTTTAAGAATTAAACCTGCATAATAGGTACAAAAGTTATGATGGTGTAGTGAAAAGATACACGATTTAACCGTAGAGTTTCTAAATTGGAATGTAAGGAGCACTAAAAGAAATAATATTTGCACAAAGACTGTCAGTGTCAGGTTAAACAACTGGCTGACCTCCACACAAGCAGAACTAGCAGCATTACACTTAGCTACCAGTACATTAAAAAACATTGGAGGAGGAATAATATTCTGTGATTCAAAGTCTGCTCTTCAAGCAATCGAAAACTTCTCTTGGAAGATCGATAGCAAGAACCTCATACTTCCAATTATAAATGACCTAATTGATGCACAGAGTAAAGGGTCTCGAATTTCCTTTGTATGGATACCTTCACACATAAATAAACCCATCATAATGAAACAGACATTGCAGCCAAATTAGCGTGTAACAAGTTTGAAGTTGACTTAGATCTAGGTATCCCCATCTCTGCTGTCAAAACTGTATTGATCCAAACATTCAGATCTGATAGGAAAGAACTTACTGACTCCCAACGACCTGAAAGTACTAGTATAAAAAGCTACGATTTGTTCAGATCTGAAACCTACATCTATGGGCAGCACAAAACGTCCACTAGACTGTGCGACACAGTGGTTGCAAGGATCAGGTTGGTTACCGTTACCTGTGGCAGGTGGCTGCAGGTGACGGATCTCCCAATCCCGAGCACTCCAGTTGCAAACTCTGTGAGCAGGAACTACGGCACGATCTCCCGCACTACATCACTGAATGCCCAGTTATTAGACCTTTCAGACCCGTTGGCATGAGGTACCTGGAGCTTTGCAATTACTTTATTCACTCTCGTATTCTTGAAGATATCCTCACAGTGTACCCAAAATTTGCCAGTGCAGGCTACTAAACATATGGCCCTGTATGACTAACCATCCTGCGAGATGGGGACCTTTATTACCACTGCTACCTTATTCAATCTAGTGTTGATGATATCCTCAAAATGCATCCGGAATCTGCCAGTGCAGACTGCTTATCACATGCCTCTGTATGACTAACCATCCTGTGTGATGGGATTTTCTAGCATCAACTAGTTAGCTTTTTTGACACACTGTACTCCACTTCATATAGTCTAGGGTAGCTGCACTAATGCAGATGTACCTAAGGAATTAATAAAAAAAAAAAAAAGCACTAAAAGAAGGCTTAGAATAGTTTTGGCAGGATGCTGAGCGAGGAGTGTGATTGTATACTACTCGCTTTGTATACTGGTATACCATCGCATTGTAGCCCTAGTTACAATCGGCGTATACGCTGATTGTAACCAAGACTTTCACTCTTGCGTAACATGAACTTTTTAAGATTAAAACACCGGGCGTGTGGGAGTAGCAGCAATATCCAAGACATGGAACTAGCAGTCGTGTTTGCCACAGACCCAAGTTGGTGTTTAAAACATGATCTACAGAAAGAGCTTAAGCGTACGTTTACCGGTAATCTATACAACGTACACTGTACAGATCTGCCGCACCTTTACAAAATGTCAGCATGTCTGACACTAATAAAGTAATCCACAAAACACCACTTAAACACGTATCTTGAAGACCTGTATTTTCCCATCCTAGTGCACTGTGGGGCCGGGAGATGACCCCTAGTGAGCAATTTACTGTGGTGCTGCGGGACTATTATCTGGTTCTGGTGTCGTAACCTAGGAAGAGCGCGACGAGCTTGTCGCAAGTGATGAACTTCCTCCTGCATATAAAGTTAATTTCAGTGGACAATTTGTATGTGCATACTGTCTAGGGATAATAATTTAGGAGAGATTCGAACAGTAATTGGTTAAGAACCTTGTAAATTATTCCATTCGTAATGTGAAGGCGGGAGTAATTGGCAGCCGGTTTATCGAACATTTGACCAACGCTCAACGACGCGTTACGACGACACACGACAACTACTCCACGACGCCTACAGTTAATGGTGATAATTTCATGTTTTTAGACAAAATATTTGCAAGATGCCGTGATGAAAAAAGCCAAGCCTCTTAACAAATGAAGTCTCCTTAACAATCTATAAGAAAAAGGCCGGTAAAATTTAGTTAGTCTTTTTTTTTAGAAAACTAACCGATTTCACAAATGCTCGTCAATAAGCAAGTTATCCAGTGAGTTACTTTTACAATTGTTTCTCGAAGTAAGGACAGTATTGTAGTCTATTTTATTCCCAGACAAGCAGTTCAGCAGTTACTTTCAACGCTTGCGGAACATGTCAACATTAAAGCAAATTTATCCTAAAACGTGCAACAGTCCTAAATTTCTTTAATTTATGATGCAATAATTTGCAATCAAGTTTTTATTATAACAATCTATTAATAATACTTGTGTATTTAATGATATGAATAATGTTGCTCACTTGACGAGTCTTACTGCACCTTTCAGTTGCAAAAATGTACCAAATTTTCAAGCATCGGAGAAATCCTCGATATAACTGCGATTTAATCTCCTCCCTAAAGACTTACAAGTAGTCGAAGATATAAAGTAAGCAACAAGGTATAACTAATTCCATTTAGTCATAATATTAAACATTTCCAAACTATGCAATTAGGCATCAATAAAAATATTTAGACTAATGTGATAGCTCAAGGGAACACGAGCGGTATATTCAATTACTCTGCATTTTTCCATATAATTCTCAGGAATTTACTCATTTTTGGGAATGTTTGAATTTGATAGACTGCGATAAATATTGTTGAAACTTAGAAACAACGTCTAAATTAAAACCTTGTGTCGAGCAAGCCATGGCGTCGTAGACTGAATTTTTGTTGGCAAAATTTAAAGAAAACTACATTTTAGATTTGTATTCAGTTGTAAATGAACATGGAAGTTCATTATTAAAACTACTAGTAAACCTAAGACCTGGCAACTATGGATACCGTGATGATAAACTAGTCTCTACAACATTTCTACAAAAGCAATTTCTCGTGAAAAGCAACAACCTAATATTAGATTTGATAGTCTAATAATATTTAAGTCATAATGTGCAAGACTATTTAGACTTGCAGTCTAATTTCTAGTTTCTATCACTTGTCATCCCAGATGGCAAAAATACCTTAATCCAGAACATCAGAAAATGTTTGTTAGAGTTTCACAGCTAGTAGCTAAATAAATACAATTACGTTTGAAAAGTGCAAATACACGAGCAATTAATGTTTACCGTTATATAATAAATGGCTATCGTGTTGATGGCGTAGGTAGATAACCATTAATAATCAATAAATGCATGCCCATGGCATGCCTCTGAGTTTAGAGACCTAACATTCGTAATGTCACAAGAGCGGCGAGAAGGGCGCTCGCTGTCCACTCGTTCCAACTCGACTGGTCCACACTGGCAGCCATGGCAGCCATCACGGCAAGGTAAACTGTTGACGGAATTGAATGTGAATGAACGACTCGCGCTCTGAGAGCATTACTCACAGCTCGACATTAGCCGCTGAAAAAATTTAGTTGTCCAACTGAAAGTTATCAGACCCCCTTTTATTTTTAAATATAGGCAGTAGAAGTCTTTTTAATTAGTTTGTGAATGAAATAAGCTGTGTGGGAAGGATACATGAACTGTTGTGGTGTGTAGCTGGCATAGGCCGCCCCTCCAGGACCCTTCCCGAAGAGTTTACTGGAAGTTATGAGCAGTTTTCAGTTGTGTAGTAATTACTAACATTATTAGTCGTCTCTTAGAAAGTAAAAATACCCAATGCTTAGGATAAAAAAACAAAAAATAGTACCGTAGTTCCGTGCCTAAAATTGAAACGTACACTAATATAAAAGCTGCTGCTTAAAACAGGTATTAAACACTTTCGAATTTTCAAAGTACAAAGTTGACAACTGATAAGTTTACGCAGGTAAAGAGTGCCTGAAGGTAATGTGCTGGGAGCGAGGGTGAAAGTCGCCGGCGCCCAGGGGAAGGTCTCTGCTAATGTGGAATTATTATTCTTGTCTGGTGTTTACTATCAAATATATCACGAGGAGCAAGTCTTCGCGTTACCACTAGTACTATAACATCACTACG
>WNGS01164437.1:43634667-43646520 GCA_020271785.1 Procambarus virginalis | reverse complement strand
TGGTATTGCCAATACAAAAGAACACTTGCCAGTCTTCATCATGCACTATAAATGATAAGAGCCTTTTGCAAGTCCATAATATTGTGGTTGGTTCCCACCTTCCTATAGATCTTTGCATCATGAGAATTTTATAATTTGGTTTGTGACATTCATGTTATAACAAATGTCATGTATACAGGTACAGTATTGCTAAAAGGAGGCCAACTATATAGATTTTTGTGGTACTTTGTCTTTTTTCCCCATTTTTAATTACCCTTTGCTTTCGGTATTTTAAATAAAGCGCATACAAAACGCTGCCTTTGAGGCCGCATTTAAGTCCCTTATCTTCTGTTGCTGGAAGGTGGAGATCGACTCTCCCTCTCTCGGTCTACTAGTATTTAAGAGACTGACATGGGCCGGGATGTGCTCCAGTCATCCTCCCTGCCTCTTCCCTGTGCTAGGTACGCCCAGCTTCTTGTCCTGACTTGTCTTGTCATCCGTTGTCCTGGGACAACAGATATTCCTGCAGCCTGGTTCCTCTCTTGCACATATGGACTCGTCCCAGCAGCCACGGAGGGAGTGTAAATGTCGGTGGCATCCTAGACAACTGGGTGTGCTGGTTCTTAGTTACGAGGAACTGTATTCACCTAGTTGTATTAACCTACTTGTGCTTGCGGGGTTGAGCTCTGCTCTTTCGGCCCTCCTCTCAACTGTCAATCAATCAACTGTTACTAACTAATCCCCCACCCACCACACGCGCGCGCGCACACAAACACCCCCCAGCAAGTAGCCCGTAAGAGCTGTAACTCCCAGGTACCTATCCATTGCCAGGTAACAGTAGCATCAGGGTGAAAGAAACTCTGCCTATTTGTCTCTGCCGGCGCCGGGAATCGAACCCGGGTCACAGAATTACGAGTCCCGCGTGCTGTCCACTCGGCTACCAGACCCCTACTTAGCTGTGGAATGGTATCTTAGTTAGACCAGTGGCACCAGTAGGTGCAGTTTGCCTTTTGCTTAATATTGGCTGTGCCAAGAATAATAACACCTCCGTTATGACCGTACTGAAGAAGGTGCCCCAGGAGAGATTGGAAAGCCTGGAAGCAGAAGCTAAGACGGTGGTAGTGGGAGGAGCCACGGGCGAGACGGTGGTAGTGGGAGGAGCCACGGGCGAGACGGTGGTAGTGGGAGGAGCCACGGGCGAGACGGTGGTAGTGGGAGGAGCCACGGGCGAGACGGTGGTAGTGGGAGGAGCCACGGCGAGACGGTGGTAGTGGGAGGAGCCACGGGCGAGACGGTGGTAGTGGAGGAGCCACGGGCGAGACGGTGGTAGTGGGAGGAGCCACGGGCGAGACGGTGGTAGTGGGAGGAGCCACGGGCGAGACGGTGGTAGTGGGAGGAGCCACGGGCGAGACGGTGGTAGTGGGAGGAGCCACGGGCGAGACGGTGGTAGTGGGAGGAGCCACGGGCGAGACGGTGGTAGTGGGAGGAGCCACGGGCGAGACGGTGGTAGTGGGAGGAGCCACGGGCGAGACGGTGGTAGTGGGAGGAGCCACGGGCGAGACGGTGGTAGTGGGAGGAGCCACGGGCGAGACGGTGGTAGTGGGAGGAGCCACGGGCGAGACGGTGGTAGTGGGAGGAGGGAGGAGCCACGGGCGAGACGGTGGTAGTGGGAGGAGCCACGGGCGAGACGGTGGTAGTGGGAGGAGCCACGGGCGAGACGGTGGTAGTGGGAGGAGCCACGGGCGAGACGGTGGTAGTGGGAGGAGCCACGGGCGAGACGGTGGTAGTGGGAGGAGCCACGGGCGAGACGGTGGTAGTGGGAGGAGCCACGGGCGAGACGGTGGTAGTGGGAGGAGCCACGAGCGAGACGGTGGTAGTGGGAGGAGCCACGAGCGAGACGGTGGTAGTGGGAGGAGCCACGAGCGAGACGGTGGTAGTGGGAGGAGCCACGGTCAATGGAGTACAGAAGGTACAGCGTAGCAGATTGTGTACGTCAAGTCTCCGATCACCTTAATGGAGTCAAAGACGCCACGAGTGTCTGGGACGGGGACACTCCCTCCTCCAGGAGGTAACCAACCCCGCCTGATCGAGTCCACCCGTGACTCGGCCGCGAGGCCGAACCTCTGGTAATGGAGGCGTCATTAAAGCCAACATCGGAGAAACTGTATGATCGATAACCGAGAAGGAATAAGAGATTACCGGAAAGCTGGGAGTGAGCTCTAGCTCTTGGTGCCCCACCTACTGGCCTTGTTATACCTTGTGTCTTAATATAATTATTCTAAATCTCTTGAATGAGGCCTTAAAACTGTGGATGGAAGTGGCTTCCACAACTTTTAACGCATTCCACTTTTTGACCAGCCGTACAGGGTACAAATGTTCGACTCATTTGCGCTTTTATCCTACATTCTCTCAATTTGAAAAGACCGTCTTTGTCCACTTCTCAGTATCTTCAATGTTGGGATCATATTCCTTCTCTTCTATTCTCTTGGGTTGAGAGATTTTGATCCATCCATTAGAGATTTAGGTCAATCCTCTACACAGGACCACCAACTCTACACAGGACCTGGGAGCAACAACTTTATGCCAGGGGTCGATTATCTCTTCGAATGTATTTTTTTATATTTTCTACAGACTCTCCAGCCCACAAGTGTTCTACACCACTGAGCAAGATTAAAAAAAAAAGTAGATAATCCACATTGCTACTCCTACGCCACAACTACGAGTAACATTACATTACAGCAGATTGATGAAAAAAATTACCTTTTAGTCAAAATCCACAACTCACAAAGTTGCACAACAGGTGGGAGCAGCAGTCTGAAAAGCTAACCAAACCCTTAGAATAATCAAGCGTACCTCTGACTTCAAGGAAAAGAAGGCAATGATTCAATTGCATAAATCTCTAGTGCGCCCCCATTTGGATTACTGTATCAAAGCCTGGAGACTTCATCTTGGGAAGGATATAGATGCTCTGGAAAAAAGTGCAACACCGGGCAACAAAAATCATTCCTATGCCAAGTTAACTCGCGTATCACTGACAGTTGACAAGACTTGACAGGGCGGATCTCTCTGAAACCTAAAATACTCAACACTTTGGAGGATGTGGATCCGGACAATTTCTTTAGAAGGTCAGATGTAACAAACAAGGAGCAACGGTTTCAAGTTCAACAAGCCACAATGTAGGACTGAGAACAGGAGATGCTTTTTCACCCACAGTTATAAGCCCATTTAACAGTCTACCCGGCGAAGCCGAAAATGCCAAAATTGTTTAAAGTACAACTAGAAAATATAAAAGGCAAAATTGGGAGGGGGCATCGACAGGCGCCTGACAGCTGGGTGAACAGCACTTTGGATTAGTAGTCCTGAGGTTCCGCGTTCGATCCCCGTGGAGGCGGAGACAAATGGGCAAAATGTTTCTTTCACTCTGATGCTCCTGTTACCTAGCAGTAAATAGATACCTGGGAGTTAGACAACTGCTTTGGGCTGCTTCCTGGGGGGGGGGGGTAACAAAAAGGAGGCCTGGCCAAGGACGCCAAGCCCTGAAATTATCTTCAGAAAACCTCAAGATGGGCAGCCGGCTCTGTGCTCGTTGAGGCCACTAGGGTTAGTGGCCCTCAGGTTAACTCTTCAAATTACTGTATCACTTTCACACCATTATGGAGATGTAATCCCTTCACCATCCTTTGCGTCCATCCACACCACCTCCCCCCCCCCATCCTCGTGTATGAAGACATCCATCATTCACACTTCGAACGGGCTGTGTGTGTGGAGGGGGGGGGGGCAATGACATCCATCATTCACACTTCGAACGGGCTGTGTGTGTGGAGGGGGGGGGGCAATAATAATTAGTAACGGTTGATTGACGGTTGAGAGGCGGGCGAAAGAGCAGAGCTCAACTAGGTGAACACACGCACACACCGTTCAAAGTGTGAATGATGGATGTACTCATACGAGGATGGGGGTGGTGTGGCGGGGACGCAAAGGATGGTGAAGGGATTACATCTCCATAATGGTGTGAAAGTGATACAGTAATTTGAAGAGTTAACCTGAGGGCCACTAACCCTAGTGGCCTCAACGAGCACAGAGCCGGCTGCCCATCTTGAGGTTTTCTGAAGATAATTTCGGGGCTTAGCGTCCCCGCGGCCCGGTCCTAGACCTCGAACTTTTTGTTACACATCCCCAGGAAGCAGCCCGTAGCAGCTGTAACTCCCAGGTACCTATTTACTGCTAGGTAACAGGGCATCAGGGTGAAAGAAACTGCCCATCTCTGTCTGCCGGCGCCGGGAATCGAACCCGGCCACAGGATTACGAGTCCCACGTGCTATCCAATCAGCTACCAGATCTCCTTGTGTATGTACTCACCTAGTTGTACTCAGTTGTGCTGCGGTGTTGAGCTTTGGCTCTTTGGTCCCGCCTCTCAACCGTCAATCAACTGATGTACAGATTCCTGAGCCTACTGGGCTCTATCATATCTTCATTGGAAACTGTGTATGGAGTCAGCCTCCACCACATCACTGCCTAATGTATTCCATCTGTTAACTACTCTGACACTGAAAAAAGTTCTATCGTCCCTGTGGTTCATTTGGGTACTCAGTTTCCACCTGTGTCCCCTTGTTCGCGTACCACCCGTGTTAAACAGTTTATCTACTCTATCAATTCCTGAGAATTGTGTAGGCAGTGATCATGTCTCTTCTTACTCTCCTGTCTTCCAGTGTCGTGAGGTGCATTTCACGCAGCCTTTCCTCGTAACTCTTGCCTCTTAGTTCTGGGAATAGCCTAGTAGCATACCACTGAACTTTTTCAAGCTTCGTCTTGTGCTTGACAATTAAGGTACGGACTTCATGCTGAGGCCGCATACTCCAGGATTGGTCTTACATGTGGTATACAAGGTTCTGAATGATTCTTTACACAGGTTCCTGGAGGCAGTTTTGATATTAGCCAGCCTTGCACACGCCGCAGATGTTAGTCTTTTTATGTGGGCTTCAGGAGATAGGTTTGGTGTGATATCAACTCCTAGATTCTTTCTCTGTCCATTTCGAGAAGGACTTCAACTCCAATTCTGTATCCTGTGTCTGGCCTCATATTTCCACTCTAGTTTCATTACCTTACATTTACTGGGGTTGAAATTTAGTAGCCCTTTGTGGACCATTCATTCAGTTTGTTTAGGTCATCTTGTAACCTCATACCGTCTTCCTCCGTCTTAATCCTCCTCAATTTTTGCATCATCAGCAAACAATGAAAGGAACGATTCAATACCCTCCGGGAGATCATTTGTATACATCAGAAACAGTATAGTTCCATGGACTGAACCCTGCGGGACTCCATTGGGGAAGCCTCACGTGCGTGCGTGTCATAATAGCTTGGCGCGTTCCCCCTTATAGTTCCCCCCCCCTCGCACCAACGAACATTTTTCTTCACGTGGGCGTTAGCATATTTAATTGAACTAACAAAATTAAAATGCATTTGCAAGTCGTGAGAGAACAAGTCTCAATGTTCTAACCAAGAACTTTCATTATTTAGTGAAGCAAACGCCGAATTACAGACCAGTATGCTACGTGTATTCATTGCAAGATACAAGAGATACAGATACACTACCACATACTGGTGGAACATCTGAAGAGTGCAGGTGTCGATAAAAATCAGTATGACTTCAGGGAGGACAAGAGCGAGGTAACGAACCGGAGCGAGCGGTCCCGCACTGAGGAGAGAACGCCAGAGCGAGCAGTCCCGCCCCAGAAAAGGAACGCCAGGCCCAGAGCACGCCAAGCCCCAGAATAAGACAGTTGCACGAACAGGCTGAGAGAGAACATCACACGCCGCTGTACAACTAGAAGAGACAAAGTAGAATGTGGTCTGTTCCAGCCGAGAAGCAACCAAGTGTTCCGTCAGTGTACGAACGTCAACCAATTGGGTTGAACTATAAATTATGGAGAAAAACTCCATCTGCAGCTTTAAAAGCGGACACGACAAAGCTTTAGACTCTGGATTAAGAGTAGTTTTAACAACTCTCAGAAGGCGGGGCCCAGGAATCCGTTTACTTGCCAATTTTGGCAACAAAGGCATGACGTGGGTAAGTGGCGGGGCTCCAGCGCCAGAGTTCAGTCGTGTCAAACATTGCCAGAGAATCAGCTGCTTCATGGAATCACCGAGAGGACTAGATCGTGACCTCACTGCCGGAAGTTGCAGCTGCAAGGCCATGTTGTGAAGGCCGGCTCCAGCAACCTTGACCTCGCTGACCCTATTTAATACCAAATTGGCTGCAGCAAAACAACTTTTACCCATCTTTGCTGAAAGAAAAGGAACGTTCTTGATAAACAATCTTATTTTAGCTCACACCTGTTTACAAAAAAATATTAAGCAGGTATGTAGACCACCATCGCTCAACTGGAGTCCATACGTGCTTTCCCAAGCTGCCGATAATGGCTGTATGCGAAATATATTTCTGGCTGGAAATTGAATTTGATATTTCCATAAGAGTCGAGAGAGTGGCGTATAAACAGTGTAGCTACGGTCTGAGAAGTGGCTGGTGTAACAGATCACGAGACGAGCGATGGAAGCACACTGTTCCAGGAAGTTTACTTCTAATAGAGCGAGACTGACTAATGGAAATCATTAAGCTACAGGATGGTCCACATTTCACCTCTACCAATCATAGCTGGTCATTAACATNATATATAATATATATATATATATATATAATATATATATATATGCAAACAAGCCTGAATGGTCCCCAGACTAGATACAACTGAAAACTCACACCCCAGAAGTGACTCGAACCCATACTCCCAGGAGCAACGCAACTGGTATGTACAGGGATGCCTTAAACCACTTGACCATCACGACCGGACATAAGGAAGTGATAGCCTGAGCTATATGAACCACTTCCCCGCCGGCACCTGGATGGTTATCTTGGGCATAGCATTTTATCAAATCACCTCTTTTTTTGGGGCAACACGTGAGGAACACAAATGCAAACAAGCCTGAATGGTCCCCAGGACTAGATACAACTGAAAACTCACACCCCAGAAGTGACTCGAACCCATACTCCCAGGAGCAACGCAACTGGTATGTACAGGGATGCCTTAAACCACTTGACCATCACGACCGGACATAAGGAAGTGATAGCCTGAGCTATATGAACCACTTCCCCGCCGGCACCTGGATGGTTATCTTGGGCATAGCATTTTATCAAATCACCTCTTTTTTTGGGGCAACACGTGAGGAACACAAATGCAAACAAGCCTGAATGGTCCCCAGGACTAGATACAACTGAAAACTCACACCCCAGAAGTGACTCGAACCCATACTCCCAGGAGCAACGCAACTGGTATGTACAGGGATGCCTTAAACCACTTGACCATCACGACCGGACATAAGGAAGTGATAGCCTGAGCTATATGAACCACTTCCCCGCCGGAACCTGGATGGTTATCTTGGGCATAGCATTTTATCATTTGCTCCTGGGAGTATGGGTTCGAGTCACTTCTGGGGTGTGAGTTTTCAGTTGTATCTAGTCCTGGGGACCATTCAGGCTTGTTTGCATTTGTCTTCCTCACGTGTTGCCCCAAAAAAAGAGGTGATTTGATAAAATGCTATTTGCCCATCAGCAATGATAAATCTGTCCATTACATTATGTATAAGTTAATTTGCTTAAATTTTAGTTAAAACAAAAGTAGATATATTACCGAACTTAACCAACCCTACCTAACCTAACTTATCTATCTTAACCTAACCTAAACTAACACAACTAAGTCAATAAATTATTTTCTTTATATAAAATAATAATAATAATTCAAATAAACTATTTGGAAAAAAATTATTGAAAATAAAGAAAATCACTCGGCCTATTAGGCAAATCAGGCCTTGCATAATAGGCCGAGAAGTGTGTTCTGGCTACTAGGTACGACATATGTATATACAGTATATATATATATATATATATATATATATATATATATATATATATATATATATATATATATATATATATATATCGTACCTAGTAGCCAGAACGCAGTATTTGGCCTACTATGCAAGGCCGATTTGCCCCAAAGAATGAGGTGATTTAGTAAAAAGCTATGCCCAAGATAACCATCCGAGTGCCGGCGGTGGGGTGGATCAAATAGCTTTGGCTATCACCTCATTATGTCCGGTCGTGATGGTCAAGTGGTTTAAGGCGTCTTGTACATACCAGTTGCGTTGCTCCTGGGAGTATGGGTTCGAGTCACTTCTGGGGTGTGAGTTTTCATTCGCATATAGTCCTGGGGACTATTCAGGCTTGTTCGCATTTGTGTTCCTCATGTGTGCCCCAAAGAATGAGGTGATTTGGTAAAATGCTATACCCAAGATAACCATCCGAGTGCCGGCGGTGGGGTGGTTCAAATAGCTTCGGCTATCACCTCATTATGTTCGGTCGTGATGGTCAAGTGGTTTAAGGCATCTTGTACATACCAGTTGCGTTGCTCCTGGGAGTATGGGTTCGAGTCACTTCTCGGGTGTGAGTTTTCATTCGCATATAGTGCTGGAGACCATTCAGGCTTGTTCGCATTTGTGTTCCTCACGTGTGCCCCAAAGAATGAGGTGATTTGGTAAAATGCTATGCCCAAGATAACCATCCGAGTGCCGGCGGTGGGGTGGTTCAAATAGCTTCGGCTATCACCTCATTATGTCCGGTCGTGATGGTCAAGTGGTTTAAGGCGTCTTGTACATACCAGTTGCGTTGCTCCTGGGAGTATGGGTTCGAGTCACTTCTGGGGTGTGAGTTTTCTTTCGCATATAGTCCTGGGGACCATTCAGGCTTGTTCGCATATATATATATATATATATATATATATATATATATATATATATATATATATATATATATATATATATACACTAGGTAATTTTGAAGAAATTACGAAAATGAGTTTTGGAGAACTCCTATTTCAGCTAAGCCCTGATGCTAAGAAAATTTATACACCAATATAAACCCACATGACCCAGCAGTTCGCAATGAAATGGGATGGGGCGAGGAGCCAGTGAAATGGCCAAAATATTGGAAATGAAGAAATTACGAAAATGAGTTTTGGAGAACTCCTATTTCAGCTAAGCCCTGATGCTAAGAAAATTTATACACCAATATAAACCCACATGACCCAGCAGTTCGCAATGAAATGGGATGGGGCGAGGAGCCAGTGAAATGGCCAAAATATTGGAAATGAAGAAATTACGAAAATGAGTTTTGGAGAACTCCTATTTCAGCTAAGCCCTGATGCTAAGAAAATTTATACACCAATATAAACCCACATGACCCAGCAGTTCGCAATGAAATGGGATGGGGCGAGGAGCCAGTGAAATGGCCAAAATATTGGAAATGAAGAAATTACGAAAATGAGTTTTGGAGAACTCCTATTTCAGCTAAGCCCTGATGCTAAGAAAATTTATACACCAATATAAACCCACATGACCCAGCAGTTCGCAATGAAATGGGATGGGGCGAGGAGCTAGTGAAAGGGCCAAAATATTGGAAATGAAGAAATTACGAAAATGAGTTTTGGAGAACTCCTATTTCAGCTAAGCCCTGATGCTAAGAAAATTTATACACCAATATAAACCCACATGACCCAGCAGTTTGCAATGAAATGGGATGGGGCGAGGAGCCAGTGAAATGGCCAAAATATTGGAAATGAAGAAATTACGAAAATGAGTCTTGGAGAACTCCTATTTCAGCTAAGCCCTGATGCTAAAAAATTTATACACCAATATAAACCCACATGACCCAGCAGTTCGCAATGAAATGGGATGGGGCGAGGAGCCAGTGAAATGGCCAAAATATTGGAAATGAAGAAATTACGAAAATGAGTTTTGGAGAACTCCTATTTCAGCTAAGCCCTGATGCTAAGAAAATTTATACACCAATATAAACCCACATGACCCAGCAGTTCGCAATGAAATGGGATGGGGCGAGGACCCAGTGAAATGGCCAAAATATTGGAAATGAAGAAATTACGAAAATGAGTTTTGGAGAACTCCTATTTCAGCTAAGCCCTGATGCTAAGAAAATTTATACACCATATATATATATATATATATATATATATATATATATATATATATATATATATATATATATATATATATATATATATATATATATATATATATATATATATATATATATATATATATATATATATATATATATATATATGTGCAATATCTATATTATCTTATAATATATTTAATATATTTATCATATATATAATGTATATATTATATATTTATACATCTTTCCTCTGACCTCTCAATCAGGCCCGGAAGGCAGAATAACTTTCACAAAGATAGACTCGTTCCATCCAGGCTACATGGGGTCATAACACAGGTTATGCTGGGGGAGGGTGTTTTATGGTGCTTGTTCTCGAGCTTAAAAAACAGTTATGGACACCCATAGGTGTATACTGCTTCTTGATGCATGCTCACTCCTTCAAGAACCAGTCCAAATGAATTGTCCCAACTTGATTTCAATGGAAACCATCTGTATCGAAAAAGCGTTAGTGGTTCTAGAGATTGTAGAAGACTTGTCAAAAGATTTGCCCTGCCCGGGAACCGAACCTGACTAGTTGGGCATCAATTGCCTTAAGAACAACAAGAAAGAATTAGAGGTGTTTAAATGTGGATATATGTAGAGAAAACGTTGTACTTTGTTACGCTGATCACGTAGTGGTAACTCAGGTCGGTGGAAGGAAGTGGATAGGGAAAATGAGAGATCATGAGGGAGGGGAGAGGGGAAAATGATGTCTAAAGAAAGAGTGATGGTAAATCGGAGAAACAATTAGGAGGAGGTAAGGGAGGTAAAACTGAAAAGAAAATGGAGATATAATGTTATTCATTCTACTGCCGACAAGGACAGTATGCATGACAGTCTACCCAATAACCCAGCCCATTCTCCCGAACATTCCCACCGCCATTAAACGGCAGAGGTCCCTCAAGGGAAAGAAGTGAGAACGACTACATAATTTATGTTAATATCTACTCTCTATACATGGTTAGGTTAGATTAAGGTTACCTTAGGTTAAGGTTTGGTTAGGTTAGGTTTCATTATGTTCGGTTACGTAAATACAATGTATT
The DNA here is from genome assembly GCA_020271785.1 of Procambarus virginalis. NCBI lineage: Eukaryota > Metazoa > Arthropoda > Malacostraca > Decapoda > Cambaridae > Procambarus > Procambarus virginalis. Next base: position 43,635,432 of record WNGS01164437.1, on the reverse strand, counting down.
ATTGACATTAATGATAAACAAGAAATTTGAAAACTGTTTCAGTGTGCACGTGAATTCCGTTTAGAGAAAACCCAATTCTCCAAAGAAAACTTTTTCAGCATACACTCTTTATATTTTAAAGCAACGCTTTCTATTACATTGAACTTAAAACTTGCAAATAATCTCTGTTTACGACAAAGGTAAATTTGCTAGTTTAAATGAAACCGTTAATAAACTTTCTTTGCCTTTGCTTTGCCTTTCTGCTGCCTTTGGAACAACTGCAGAGGGCATCTATCTCCGTCCAAGATCTGATGGAAAGCTCTATAATCTATTCAGACTTCAAGCAAAGACAAAAGTACAGATGCTAATCCTCAGGGAGTTCCTCTTCGCCAACGACGCAGCGATCACCACACACACAGAAGAAGGCCTGCAGCAGCTACTCAACCACTTTGCTGCAGCCTGTTCCGCATTCGGCCTGACAATCAGCCTGAAGAAGACACAGGTGATGGGACAAGTCGTCAATGAGCTACCCTGTATAAACATCGCAGACTATGTGCTGAAGGCGGTTCATGAGTTTGTGTACCTGGACTCCACAATCTCAGACACCCTTTCCCTGGACACAGAATTCAACAGGCGTATCAGGAAGGCCGCAACAACACTGGCCAGGCTCACAAAGCGAGTTTGGGAAAATGCCAAATTGACAGTGCACCCAAGGCACAAGTCAACATGGCATGTGTGGTGGGTATACTTCTCTACGGCTCGGAATCCTGGACCATGCGCTCTCGT
>WNGS01164437.1:43627167-43629667 GCA_020271785.1 Procambarus virginalis | reverse complement strand
CAGGACTATATGCGAATGAAAACTCACAGTATGGAAGTGACTCGAACCCTTGACTGAGTGACTTGGGAGTTGGGTTTCGAGTCACTTCTGGGGTGTGAGTTTTCATTCGCATATAGTCCTGGGGACCATTCAGTTGTTCGCATTTGTGTTCCTCACGTGTGCCCCAAAGAATGAGGTGATTTGGTAAAATGCTATGCCCAAGATAACCATCCGAGTGCCGGCGGTGAGGTGGTTCAAATAGCTTCGGCTATCACCTCATTATGTCCGGTCGTGATGGTCAAGTGGTTTAGGCGTCTTGTACATACCAGTTGCGTTGCTCTCTGGGAGTATGGGTTCGAGTCACTTCTGGGGTGTGAGTTTTCATTCGCATATAGTCCTGGGGACCATTCAGGCTTGTTCGCATTTGTGTTCCTCACGTGTGCCCCAAAGAATGAGTGATTTGGTAAAATGCTATGCCCAAGATAACCATCCGAGTGCCGGCGTGAGGTGGTTCAAATAGCTTCGGCTATCACCTCATTATGTCCGGTCGTGATGGTCAAGTGGTTTAAGGCGTCTTGTACATACCAGTTGCGTTGCTCCTGGAGTATGGGTTCGAGTCACTTCTGGGGTGTTTTTTCATTCGCATATAGTCCTGGGGACCATTCAGGCTTGTTCGCATTTGTGTTCCTCCTCTTGCTCTCCATGTCTCCAGTCCATGCCCTGGTAGCTCCTGGGAGTGTTGTGGTTTGCTGCTATGGGGCGGACGTGGGGTTTTCCCTGCGTATGTCGTGTGGGGCTCCTCTCGTTGCCTCTACCCTCTTTTCCTGCATGTGCGGCTCTGCCCTTCTTCCACTGGCAATGCTCCCGGAATCTTCCCGGCTATGTTTGTGTCATGACACGTTCGTTCCTATTTTCTGCAGGTGAGTTTATGCGGTCTGGCTTCACTTCGGCCAAGCGCTGGTTAGTGATATTTGGATACTCATATACAAACATCGGAACATAGGTGACTGCATGCAGGCCTAATGGGCCATACGAGGCAGCTCATATTTGTACCTATCCTGTCCCACTCTTGTGCATGTCTAGCCCTTGCTTGAGTCCAGATAGAAGCCCTACCTCCACCAGGTTACGAGGTATGATGGTGGGGGTATATGTTATGGGGTAAATGTTCCTGTCTGGATGTTCTGGAGGTGACATTTTGCAGCAGTTTTCATGTGTGGATGTGTGTTGGGGATTGGTTGTTGATTTTTGTTTGGCCCTTCCGTGCTTCTTCCTGAGGCCTTCCTTGTTCCGCTGGGTTCCAACCACACGGGGGTTTCTATAGGCCAATGCTCCCCATGCCTCACTGAGGGGACTAGGTTCTGGCTCATGGTCCTCGGTAGGCCCACAGAACTCCATACACATGACTGATGACCAAAAGTCTGACATTAGCATATCAGCCTAGTAAGCTCCGGGGAGCCTCCGAGTCTCACCCAGAAAATGGCGTTTCATTACATTCAATGCTGGTTTTATAATTTTTTATTATCCTAATAATATTACTGAACAAAATCTGTAACCAAAAATAAATATGATGTTGTTCATCCAAAATTTAAGAAACAAATCTGGTTAACCTGGGTCAAGTGTGTTAGGCTTATCAGAGAGAGCCCCACCACCACCGACACACCTTACCCCCCTCCCCCATACATCCCATACACACACACTCTCTGCTTCACCTCAACTCACACACCCTTCCCTCCCATCCATCCTCCCTTCCATCCTTCCTTCCCTCCTTCCCTCCTTCCGTCCTTCCCTCCCTCCCTCCCTCCCTCCCCTCCCTCCCTCCCCTCCCTCCCTCCCTCCCCTCCCTCCCTCCCTCCCCTCCCTCCTTCCCTCCCCTCCCCTCCCCTCCCCTTCCCTCCCATCCATCCCTCCCTCCATCCATCCCTCCCATCCATCCATCCCTCCCATCCATCCATCCATCCCTCCCATCCATCCTTCCATCCCTCCCATCCATCCATCCATCCATCATCCCTCCATCCATCCATCCCTCCCATCCATCCATCCATCCCATCCATCCATCACTCCATCCCTCAATCCATCCTTCCATCCCTCCCTCCATCCATCCCTCCATCCTTCCATCCATCTCCATCCTCTTCCTGGATGGGGTGCCTGACAGCTGAGTGGACAGTGCTTTGGATTCGTAGTCCTGAGGTTCCGGGTTCGATTCCAGGTGGAGGTGGAGAAAAATGGGCAAAAGGTTTTTCACCTTAATGCTCCTGTTACCTAGCAGGAAATAGGTACCTGGGAGTTAGACAGCTGCTACGAGCTGCTTCCTGGGAGTGTGTAACAAAAAGGAGGCCTGGTCGACGACCAGGCCGCGGGGACGGTAAGCCCCGAAGTCATCTCAAGATAACCAAGATAACGCTCCCTACCTACCTCTCAGCCTCTGCCTGCCTCGCTCCCTTCCTGCCTCTCCCTTCCTGCCTACCTCCCAGCCTCTGCCTGCCTGCCTGCCTGCCTGCCCATCCACCCACCCACCCACCAG
>WNGS01164437.1:43612792-43627142 GCA_020271785.1 Procambarus virginalis | reverse complement strand
TCAGCCATCACTGACGCAATGAGTATATTTGGAGCTGACATGGTGCACGGATGTTCCTTGATTGCGCAGATATGTCCAACAAAGTCACGGAATGAATACTCCAGCTTCTTGACAAATTAAAACAATGTGCCGTGAATCTGTGACGTCATAGGGTAGAAGGCACTAGAGTGGTGGACCAAGTGGCTGTCTGTACAAAATATATCTTACCTGAATGTTACTTGAAAAATTACCGACACTTAACTTCGGAAATACCGGAGCTCTGGAAATAACGACCAGGTACAGCTCATATAGGCCATTAAATCTTTAAATCTTTAATTTATACAAATTAAATTTGCATGGGATTTTCCATAATTCAACAAATGGAGGGACTGATTACGTATGTGTACTGTGGCTACAGATGATTCAAAGAATAGTAATTTTTGTGCAATTATGTGATTTATTTTTATAATCTTTATTTTTTTCAGATAATGATTGTGCTACTGATGAGAGAACAGTCCGTGCTCGGCAAGTTAGTGAAGTGATCTCTGGAACATTAGCTTCTGTGGCAAAGTATCCAATAGGTAAGGAATATATTTAAATAAAAACACTGAATATTGTATTTTGTTTATTAACAAATTCAACACTGTCTGATAGTTAAATTCTAACTGTAGTGTTGTATCTTTCATACGACCATTTGTTATCAATACATTGCTAGAATGTACAAGTAATCCTTGTACTACTCTTGGTACCTATACATTAAAAGAATACAGAAGCTACTCTTGTACTACATTTAGTACCAGTATACTATCAGAATGCATGAACTCTACCCTTCCTAATCTTATTAGTACTTATACTTGGCTAGAACACACAAGCAGCGACCTTCCCTATCTTGTGCATCGGTACTTTACCAAAACGCTCGAGCTCTTTCCTTCCCTTCCTGCTCCTGGTATTGGTACTCTGCAAAAAGGCATGTGCTCCCCTCTTCCTGCTCTTTGTACTAGTACATTGACATTACACACAAGTATACTCTATTTCCCCTCTTGGGAAGATAAAGTTGTTCAAAATTTAAGAACTGGAGTTATCTTGGCGTGAGTGAAAGGAAGACTGGTGTTAAAGTGAATGGTGTATTAGAGCTAACTATAGTAGACTGTTAACTGGTCAAGTAGAAAGTTAAAATAACCAGATAAAGCATTTTGAACATCATGGTTGGAATTCATGAAAGAATGTTGGAACTACATTTATTATTTTTCCAGATTTTCAGTAGCTTTTCTGCCTTAATTGTAATGTTGAACATTATAGTGAATGAGTAACATGATCCCTGCACTTCGTTTAGTAACCATAGTGATGTGCATTTGTATTAATCACTTGCTTGTTTTCTACAGAATTTCTAAAGGACAGTGCACGACCTTCGTATTGGATTCCAGATGAAGTTATAACAAAGTGTATAGTGTGTGAGAAGGAATTTGGACCAAGATTAACCTTACATCATTGTCGGGCTTGTGGTCAAGGTGTGTGCAACAAATGCTCTCCAAATCTTAGGCCAGTTAAAGAACGAGGTTGGGACCATCCAGTGCGGGTGTGTAATAACTGCCTTAAGTAGTCAAAGGTTCGACGCTCTTAACCATATGTAAGTAAAAACTTCCTCTCCAAATATTGTAGGAATACTGCTGCTACAGAAAACTGCCCTCAGGAATGTACATCAACTTTTTGAAACCTTGTTAACTTTTGGCCATGTAAATGTTAATAGCTTATGGGGACAGGAAGATGCCTGTGAACATAATTTTGAATTTAAATTTTGATAACTTTTTATAAAATAGTGTAATACAAGGGTTTAATTAAATTTAGTCAAAGAAAATTGTCAGATTACATTGCATGGGTCTAGCGGTAATGGACGTTAGTTTGGTAGGTGACAGTATCATTGTTCATACTTCCAGGACATAGAATTTGAGCTGGTTTATTACAGCCTCACTCTTCAGTCATTGTACTGCTACTGTATTTACAAACATAACTTCTGTGAGAGCAATAGTGTGAGTGTATTTTTGATCAATAATAAACTGTGATGTAATTAAGGCCTAGTGTACCAAGTAACACATGCCTGCCATATTGGGCAAGTCTAAGGCAGCACTTGAGTTGAGGCTCTTTAAAAACTTTTCAACAATGTGTAGTGATCAAGTTTCTTTCTGTGCTGAGGTGTCAACTTCACATGTTAATTTAGTGGCATTGTTCTGAGTGAAAACAAGAGCACAACAGGGTAAAGCTAGGGGTGTAGGGGATATTTGTGGAATATTAGCTTAAAAATCAAGCGTTAAGTGTAATATTTTTTTCTGATCCATTACCTCTATTGCTACCTTAACCATAGCCCATATGGTCCACTTAGAACACCACTCATCACTAGGATCTCTGTGACAATACACCCCACCATGGCGAGTGACTTCAAATGGCGTGCCACGTAATTTGGACAGGGAAATAATGAAGCACCCTTGATCCCCTGCTGATCAACTGATCCACTATTAAATGGGGAACTTAACCACAACACAGCAGTGACAAAGAGAATAACCCCAGGAAGGAAATGAACCAGCACTGACAAACACAGGAACCAGCTGTCACACAGAAACCAGAGGAATGTTAGCCTAGGGTGAGAGGGGAAAAGAAATTATTGGATGAAAGTTCCAAGTCATTACGACTTTAAAGGGATAAGGATTTGGGATGGGACGGGGAGAGGAATGGTGCCCATCCACTTGGATGATTGGGGGTTGAATGCTGACCTGCATGAAGCGAGACTGTATTTCTACTGTCCAGCCCAAGTGATTAGAGGCACTGCCAATAGATAAGGCATTGAAAGTGTGATTTAGCATCCTTAGGCCTGAATATCAGAAAAGGACATGGCTGAAAAGAGGGCATTGAGAAGGGGAAACTTATCAAGGTCATTAGTATGGAAACTGTCATGCATCTCTGTGCATGGCAGTGCCACCTGGAAAGTCTTGCACAATGGGGGGTTTAAAAATGCATATAAATGCATATAAAAATGCAGGGTTAAGTCTGGTGGTGAATGGTGTTGGGTGAAACATGCAGGATACAGTTAAGTGAGCAACCAAAGTGCTAGAGCTTAGAAAATAGCGGCATCTCAACTCAGATGGTAGAGAAGCATACAACTTTTTATTAAGAAAAATTTCTGGTGAAACAGAAAAATGGTGGACTATACATACAGAAATAATATAAATAAAATTCCCCCCACCCCCCAAAAAATAAAGTATCTTTCCTACTGAAATTTTACAAATGCACTGTGTACCTTTTTCTTGCTTATTGCTATACTGTATCTATTTTGGGTTTTGTCTTTTATCTGATTAAAACAATTGGGAAGGTGGTGATTTTTATAATTTTTCATAAATGTATGTATGTAGAATTCCTGTATATTTTGTGATTTATTCCATTAAGTTTTTATGTATTACTATGCCTTTTAGGAATTGCATTAGGGGACATTAGATAAATTCCCCAAATTCTTGTACAGTACTTTGTTGTGATGTTTCATATCCATTGTTTTGGTAAAAAAAAAAATGCCGGTTGATTACTGAATATGCATATATTATATATTTTATTCACTTTTATAATTTTACTAAATGCAGTATTATGATTGTCGTGGCTTATTATTTACATAAATACAATTACTATACAGTATTTTATTATTAATCTTGTTTAACGACACAACATAATGATAGTTCAAAGAATTTGCTTGAAAAAATAAAACACAATCATTTACTGTTAAAACAAACCTTGAGCTGTGGTTTTAATCAAAGTCATAAATCTTTATTGGCATGTTTGGGGAAAATAATGTAAAGTGGTCCTTATAAAGAAATCACTATATCTAAAAGAATGTTGGATGTTTTATCTGTGTGTAACATTGCCATTAGAGCACCATGTAACAAGTTACTCTTTAAGTGTAGTGATATTGTATTATTTTGAAGTAGTGCAACCATTTCACAGCCAAATGGTCCCGGGTTAAATTTTTGCGCAGGATGAAATGTTTGGGTATGTTCCCTTAAACTTAATGCTTCTGTCCACCTTGCACCAAATAGGTACACAGGAATTAGGCCATTGATGTAGATTATATCTTGGGGAAAGGAGAGTTGTTGGTCTAGGGAAAACCTCAATAAGCTTAACAGTCTTCCTGTTCCCAATAAGGGAAAACCATTTAGGCATTACATATAAACATGTAAGCCAATTGAATTCTGTGATTGTGAAGGAGGTATACCATTGGCTATGCCAGAATGTTTCCTTAGAAACAAGCTAAGAATATGAGAAGTTGATGGTCTTGCTGCACTGTTTACAAAAGTGTGCATCACTGCCATTCTTGGTACAGTGTGTGTGTGTGTAATATGAAGGCTGTAGACTCGTTGTGACAATCTGGCATAGGTTAGTCATGAATCATTTAACTGAATATGCTCAAATGTATTGGTCTCTTTACAAATTCAATCATCATCATTGATTCATTTTTCTTTGCAATTTTAAGTATTCTATTACATCTACTTTTATATGTTTTAACAGACTTTTATTTACCTCAATAATTTTGTAATGTTTGTTTTTATACCATTCACTTGTCTCCTACAATAAATGTCCTCAGTCATAATTGTTTGCTTTGTAAGTAATGTTTCAGTTTCTCGTTAATATTTGTATAACTCACTATATTGACATGCGATGACCTGCAGTCAATACATTTTCTTGTTGCTATAAGGCATTTCCAAAAGATGGAGCAGGGTTAAGTTGATGAGAAAAAGGTTGACATGGAGGAATGTGATGTGATCTTAAGATAGAATGAAAGAAACCTCACACAGCTCTTTCCTGGAGCTGTGATGAAGTACAAGTATGACATTTATATGTAAATTCAATACATTATGTGGAGCTTCAGCTTGCAGAGAGTTTTAAAAGTTAATATGAGTTTGAACAACAGTATAGTGAAATTCCCAGTTGTCTTCATTTTAATGTAATCTGCATTCTTTTAAATTTGAGTAAGGTTCTGCATACACTCTTCAATAAATATTTTAGCAATTAACCAACATCAAACCTAATATAGCAAAACCAAACTGAAAGAATTATAAATACCTGTACCGTACATGTATATGGTAGTGACACATTTGCTGAAGAATTATAATGCTTGAAGATGAGCCCATTGTGATTTTGCCCCAATTTTTGCCTTTTTTTTTTTTTTATGCAAGAACACTTATGATGAAACATTGGCATAATTCCAATTTTTGTCCTTTCATTCACTTTTATTGTCAATACAGAATATGTTCAGCACATTTGGTGGTCTAGCAGTATGCCGTAATTATTGATGTTATCTGTGCCCGAGGAGATGAATATACGTGCAGATTCCTGTAACTTTCACCGTGTGTGACTTACCTGAAGGGACATGCAACAAACTTGACAGTGAAACAGGCAGGTTCTTTGGGACAACAATTACCTACTTCGGTTTGGATTACTAATTAAACCATATCTAGCCCAAAACATCACATGGGTTTAAATCATGCTATAATATTGAAGAAAAATCCTTGATATCTTTTCACATGGAAAAAAATATATATATACACAAGTGTCTAGTATTTTGTTAAATTCTTTTAAAGTTTGTAGTAGTTCTGGCATATGCTTTCTACTATTTTGCAATTTATTCTTCCTCCATCATTTTTTCTGCAGTTTATAATGGTGGCTTCTTGCTCTTTCAGGTTTCAAGAACTCTTCACAGTTACCCTTTGCCTATCTCTTCATTAATAAGGGATCATCATATTTCCCACCCTGTTTCGTTTAACTTTGGACCACATGTTAACTGTTTTTGTAGCTGTGCCTCGTTCTCTCAGCCGCAGGTTGAAAGAACAAGTCCCTGTGCAGATGATGAGCCACAATAATGTGACTGAAGACATGATGACCAAACCACACAGCAGATGGAGAAGCAACAATGTTTCTGTCCATCCTGGACCATTATCAAGCCATGTGATGACTTGATGATGGTCCAGGACGGACCGAAATGTCGTTGCTTCTTTATCTTCTGATGTGTGGTTTGGTCATCACAAGAACTCCCTGTGATCATGATGCAAGTTAAAGTCAATAAATTAGTTTTGTAAGTTAATTGTATGTACATTTTTCTGTTGAGTATGTCACCATCTTTAATTATTGATGTGTCTAGGAAAAGAAGGGAGTTCTCTCTTTTTGTTCAATGTAAATTATATTGCAGATTCTTCTTCAAAGTCTTTCAGGCTTAGTGCATTATTTTGAAGATTTCTTCATCGAACCTGTTCCTTAAATTACTTGGGTTGAAATGGTATGGTGGGTTCAAAACACTCGGGATAGAAAAGCATTTTTCTGCTCTGGGATTGATAACTTTTACAGTATATAGCGAACGAAACCTGTATGTGTTCTGTCAATGACACTTGTATCACACAGGCACACGCAGATTAAGAACTCTTATATTTAGGGGATGCTAAACTCATGATCATGGACGAAAATGACAGAAGAAAGTGCGAAGAATCTGCAGTTATCAAATGCTACAATAACCATTGAACAGAATCAAAGAAATTTCAGCATTTCATTGCCACTTAATAAATTACTACTTGAAAAATATGTTTTCTAAAATACTTAATTCATCACACATGGCGTCACCCCCACCTTCACTTCGCTTTGTTCTTTTCCCTTTATAAGCATCTAACTCTGTCTCTCTCTCTCTTATGAACATAATAAGGTCCTTGTATGTGAAGCATTTTACACTTCTGTTCTTAATTATATGTACTTACCTGTTGGTGATTATGGAGAATTGAGGTCTAACCTTGTTGTACCTGTTGCATTATAAAATTTAATTATTCTGATATTCAAATTCTTTGTCGAATCTGGCCTTAAAGTTATGGATGGAGATGTCTTACTCAAATTCTTCTTTCAATGTATTGCATTTGTTTCCCATTTACAGGGTTTGAGAATTTCCTTATTTCCTTTGAGCTGATTTCTTCAGCTCATTTGTGTTTCCAGCTTCCACTTATGTCCTGTCATCCTTCTTTCTCTCAATTTAAAGAGGCTGTCATTGTCTAATTTATTAATTCCCCTCAGTATCTTGTATGTTGCAATCATGCTCACCCCCCTGCCTTCCTCTTTTTTTTTTCTCCTCCAGCATTGCAAGGTCTAGTTCCCTTAACCTACCGATTCGTCAGAACTGATTCATCAGTTCTCTTAGTTCTGGCACTAAGCTTGTTGCAAATTTTTGTACTTTTTCAGTTTTAGTTTTATGCTTCACTAGGTGCAGATTGCAGGATGGTGCTGCATATTTCAATATTGGTCTAACAAAAGCTATGTAGATTGCGCTGAAAGAGCCTTGGTTTAGGTTTCTAATCAACATTCTAATCTTTGCCAGCATACTATATGCTGCTGATGTTATGCTGTTTGTGTCTGGAGAGTACTACTGTATATCCACTCCCAAATCCTTTTCTCTCTCCCTCCAACCCCTGTAGTTGCCTGTGCCTTATGGTGTAGATACCTTTCCCATCTTTATCTTACACTTTTTGGGATTCAATTCTAACAACCATTTGTTTGCCCACTCCTGTAGTTTGTCAAGGTCATCCTGTAACCTGCTGTTTTTTGTTTTTACATTCCTTATTAGCTTTGCATCGTCTGTAAACACTGACGTGTACAAGCTCGCTTATTTTGGTAGGTCATTCACATAAATTAAGAACAGCAGGGGTCCCAGGACCGATCCTTATGAAACTCTACATGTTACGTTCCTCCAACTAGAAACCTCATTGGGTAAGGTAGTCACCTACTCAGTTCAGTGTCTCCCTAGTTATCCCTGTTTGCTTCTCCATTTTGAACTCGTCTTTCATGACAAACATCGTATACTTTTTAACAATCTAGTAAAATACAATTTACCTAGCCTTCTTTTTCCTGTCTTATTTTAGTAACCCTGTCATAGAACTTGAACAAGTTTGTCAGGCATGACTTTTCCCTTCTAAATCCATGCTGCCTGTTTGTTACAAACGTTTATTTTCAATTGCTCTCAACCTGATTCATTTTTCCAACGTTTTACAATGAATGCTTGTCAGCGACACTGGCCTGTTATTTAGTGCGTCTGTCTGTCCTCTTTTTTTTTTTTTTTTTTTTTTTTTATATACATATATATATTTTTTTTTCCTTTTTCCCAAATACCAGGAGGTTTCCAGTCAAATGTTTTAATGAAGATTTTGGTTAGCAGGGGATGAAGTGCCTCTGCAGCCTCCTGAAATAATCGTGATGATATTAATGTTGACCAAACCACAACTCAGAAGATGGAGAAGCGACGATGTTTAGGTTTGTCCTGGACCATTAAGAAGTCTGGTGCTACTGATTTTGTTGCATATTATTCCTCCAGGTGTGTTTTACCCTCTTTCACTGTGACTATTATGTCATCCCCAGTGTTACCAGTGGCCTGCCTTCTCTTAAATCTGGTCTCCACGCTGGTTCTTTTGTTAAGACCTGAAATCTTTTTCTCCAATTCTTCACATCCCTTATTGTTGTTTTCTGTGAAAATTCCAGCTTGTGCTGTAGACTGTTGCTTTTCATGATTATGCTCTCATGGTCAAGGAAATTTGCCTTATGTGATGAAGATATTGTCATATGGAGGAAAAATTCCCATCCAGATTTTATAGTATTTGTTCTTTGGTGAATTATTAGATATGTACTCTTATAGTTTAAATTGTGTAAATTATATTTTCAGATGATGGCATTTCAGCATATTTAATAATAATAATAATAATAATAATAATAATAATAATAATAATAATAATGATAATTTATTCACAAGAAGGTACACTGGGTTGGTGAGATTACGTAACATTGGTATTTGTACATTCTTGCAAAGCTACTAACTCGCATAGCGTTTCGGGCAGAGTTAATGGTGTGTGTTATTAGGGCACAATGTTTATTATCTCATAAATATACTTGGGGCCAATTTTCAGATAGAATGAAATGGACTGCAAAACATTAAGTATCAATATATGTACACTTTTTTGGATAGTGGACCTAGATTATATAGTACAAATATTAATTTATTTTGCCCTTCATACACTGTCATTTAAGAACCATTTTTCATGAAACAAAGATTTGTAAAGTGAATGTAATTTTGCAATTGGAATTTCACTGGTGTTTTATTGTAGAACTTCAGTGTGGAACTATTTAATAAAGTACACAAAACTTTTCATGCACATAATTTATGAAAAGGCAAAACTGCAGTTATACATGTTATTCTCAGATGAATTTTGTGATAACTTTAAGCTTCACTTGGCATTGTTTATGACAACCTTGAATTATCTTTTACTTATTATTGTTGTAAACTCGGTTATCTGTATATTTCGATGTTTAATAGTTGAAACATTTATGCAATTTGCAGTAAATCTAAGTTTGTTTAATTTCACTTTTGTGTTGGAAAGACATTAGTAGTGTATTAAGATGTTAAGTGTTTGATTGATATATCATTTGGAATTACATTTTCATGTACATACTGGAAAACATACCTTGGTGATTTCTTTATTTTCAAATTGTATACATAGTTCATTGTACAGCGGTACAAAACCACGACTCATGTTTCCTTGGCTTTTTAATTAAAAATAAGGACAAATAATATTAATGCATAAATGCTATAAATATTTATGCACTGTGGAAGCAGTAACATACATGTACAAGTATATACACTAATAAAGCTATAATGGAACTGTAGTGTGTAGCTGATTATTCATGTCAGTTGTATTCCTATTAAGATTGTAGTAAGAAGTAAGGAAGCAAATTTATAAATATCTTAGGATCACAGTGAAACAGTTTTAAAATGAATTTTTAATTATAGTTGTTTAGTTTTAAAAATGCTGGTGTATACTTAACTGTAGTGTTAACTATAGGGAAAACTTTGACAATCAAATCCAACACAAATATATGGCATTGAATTAAATCAAATGGTCATGCATTTCAGAGATGGTACCTGGGCTGCTTCATTGAACTGGCAGTCAGTATACTGTAGTTCCACAGACATACCGTATGCCCGCCCAGTTCTAATAAGTTGTTTTTACTCACCATGATCAGTAACTGCAAGTACAGGGCTGGGGAAGAGAGAGGATCAGATCTTAAATTCAACCAACCACTGAGATACCAAATTACTATAATACAATTTGGTAATCCTCCAAGCAAAATTTAAATTATATGGTGTCTATTCTTGCTGTGAAGTACCAGCTGGGCACTATTCCAATTGCCAGATTGCAGTACCATCGCTATAACAAGCTTCACTTGTTGCCAAGACACTCAAGAATGCATCAAAAGACTGCACAAAAAGGAAAGAAATTGGAGCAACTGAGGGACAGATTCAGAATGATGTACTATACAGTATTTAATTTTCTTGACCTAAAGCCACTTGGGTGCTCCCAGGAGCTAATTCCAACAAGGGTAAACTTTTACCACATAAAAAAGCAAGAAAGACAAGAAACCAACATTGGCAGAAAGAAGAGAAGAATGTTCAAAGGGCAAACAAACAAACCGCTGCTAAAGCTGCAGATTGAAAATAAGAATTGGGTGGATAAGCAGCCCGACAATCTTTCTGTTTGGGATATGGCAGATTTGGCAGGTACCTGTCAGCAAAAGTACAGCTGTAAAATCTCAGGGTAAATTGCCAAGCAGAAGTAAACGAAGGAAGGTACTATATATGGTGTTGCATAGAGCACAGTTGCTTTGGTTAGTTTATTTTTTCCTGTCAGTTGGGTCCTCACCTCAGTCAGATTTGGCTTCACATTTCACATTTTCTATATCTTGCTTTGCCTTCCCCAGCCTTTTTGACAGTCCTACGGTTAGGGCTCTCTTCTTAACCAGGTTTATCCTGCCATGTCTGCTCCCAATGCTCTACCCTGTTTGGTCTTTGTGCCAGCTTAGTCCTCTTTTTCAGCGAGACTTACTCTTGCTTTAGCCCCTTCCTGCCAGTTTCTTGGAATGGTTCCAGGGCCTATTTAGCCCATTCATTGACCAGGTTTGGCTTGTGTCTTGGCCTCCCTGCTGGTTCATTTGAAAATTTCCAGCCAGGCTAGTCTTCTTAGTTATGCTTTGCCCTTTTGCCAGCTAGGCTCTCTTCTAGACTGGACCATATTTTACTGTTATTCTTCAGTCAATCAATAACTATAAATGTTGGAAAAGTGTATATAAACAGTGTACATTATGTACAGTGTACTATGTACAGTGTACATTGTGTAATACATTAATTACACTGAATTTACCTGAGGGCCACTAACACACCAGTGGCCTTGATGAGGACACTGGCTTGTCAAAGGTCCATACTTGTCTCGATGATTTTTTTTAACCGAATTTTTAAAATTCTACAATTTTACATTGATGGCTTCAGCAGGTAGGTGATTCTGAGGGTTTATAACCCTATGGGTGAAAAGCATCTCCTGTTTTCAGTTCTACATTGTTGTTTGTTGAGTTTAAACTGTTGCTCCTTGTTTGTGTTACATCTGGCCTTTAAAGAAATTGTCTGGATCAACAGCTCCAAATTCTTCAGTATTTTAAGTTTAGATGAGATCTGCTTGTCATGCCTGGTTTGCAGCATTGTTAGCCCTGTACTTACCTACTGTACTTACCTAATTGTGCTTGCGGGGGTTGAGCTTTGGCTCTTTGGTCCCGCCTCTCAACTGTCAATCAACTGGTGTACAGATTCCTGAGCCTACTGGGCTCTATCATATCTACATTTGAAACTGTGTATGGAGTCAGCCTCCACCACATCACTTCCTAGTGCATTCCATTTATTAACTACTCTGAAAAAATTCTTTCTAACGTCTCTGTGGCTCATCTGGGTACTAAGTTTCCACCTGTGTCCCCTTGTTCGTGTTCCACCCGTGCTGAAGAGTTTGTCTTTGTCCACCCTGTCAATTCCCCTGAGAATTTTGTAGGTGGTTATCATGTCTCCCCTTACTCTTCTGTTTTCCAGGGATGTGAGGTTCAGCTCCTTTAGCCTTTCCTCGTAGCTCATTCCTCACAGTTCCGGGACGAGCCTGGTGGCATACCGCTGAATCTTCTCTAGCTTTGTCTTGTGTTTAACTAGGTATGGACTCCAGGCTGGAGCTGCATACTCCAGGATTGGTCTTACATAAGTGGTATACAGGGTTCTGAAAGATTCCTTACACAAGTTTCTAAAGGCAGTTCTTATGTTGGCCAGTCTAGCATATGCCGCTGATGATATTCTTTTGATGTGGGCCTCTGGGGACAGGTTCGGTGTGATATCAACCCCCAGATCTTTCTCTCTATTTGACTCTTGCAGGATTTCACCTCCCAGATGATACCTTGTGTTCAGCCTCCTGCTCCCTTCGCCTAATTTCATCACCTTACACTTTCCTGAGTTGAACTTTAGCAGCCATTTTCTAGACCATCCTCCAGTTTATCCAGGTCATCCTGTAGTCTCTGTCTATCTTCATCCGTCTTGATTCTTCTCATATTTTTGCATCATCAGCAAACATTGAGAGGATGAGTCTATACCCTCCGGAAGATCGTTTACATATATTAGAAACAGGATGGGTCCAAGTACTGAGCCCTGTGGGACTCCGCTGGTGACATCTCGCCACTCTGATGTCTCCCCCTCACCGTTACTCGCTGTTTCCTGTTGCTTAAGTACTCCCTTATCCACTGGAGCACCTTCCTTTTACTCCTGCCTGTTGCTCCAATTTTTTAACAGCTTTTATGGGGTACTGTGTCAAAGGCTTTTTGACAGTCCAGGAAAATGCAGTCGGCCCACCCTTCTCTTTCCTGCCTAATTTTTGTTGCCTGGTCATAAAATTCTATTAAACCTGTGAGGCACGATTTACCATCCCTGAACCCATGTTGGTGGTGCGTTACAAAGTTATTTCCCTCCAGATGCTCTACGAGCCTTTTCCTCACGATCTTCTCCATCACCTTGCATGGTATACAAGTTAAGGAAACTGGCCTGTAGTTCAGTGCCTCTTGCCTGTCACCCTTCTTGTATATTGGGACCACGTTAGCTGTCTTCCAACTTTCTGGTAAGTCTCCTGTTTCCAGTGACCTGTTATACACCATAGAGAGTGGCACACTTAGTGCTTCTGCACCTTCCTTTAGTATCCATGGTGAGATTCTGTCAGGCCCAACAGCCTTTGTCACATCCAGCTCCAGCAGACACCTTTTGACCTCATCACTGGTGAGGTCAAATTCCTCCAAGGTTGCTTGGTTTGCCGCCTCCTCATTAGTGCAGGGGCTTCTCCTTGTTCTATTGTGAAGACCTCCTGGAATCTCTTGTTGAGTTCTTCACACACTTCCTTGTCATTCTGTGTATCTGTTCTCCCCTTTTCGCAGCTTCATCACTTGTTCCTTCACTGCTGTTTTCCTCCTGATGTGGCTGTGGAGCAGCTTTGGTTGGGTCTTGGCTTTACTCATGATGTCATTTTCAAACTGTCTCTCTGCTTCCCTCCTCACTCTGAGGTACTCATTTCTGGCCCTCTGGTATCTCTCCCTGCTCTCTGGTGTTCTGTTATTTCTGTAGTTTCTCCATGTTCTTTTACTCAGTTGTTTCGCTATCTTGCATTCCTGGTTGAACCATGGGTTTTTCTGTTGTTTTTCGTTTTTCTCCTTTTGGAGGGGATAAACCTGTCTGCAGCTTCCTGACACTTCTGGGTGACAAAATTCATCATGACCTGCACATCCATCATGACCTGTGGCTCTCAACTGTTTCTAGTATGAGAGTTGACTTAGTTCTGGAATAATTTTTATTGCCCATTGTTGAACTTTCTCCAACGCAGCTATGTCTTACTGAAGATAAGTTCTCCATACTTAGATACAATAATACAAGTAGGGGGGCACACCAGAGATTTATACAAGTGAATAACTACCTATATTTCCTAAAGTCAAAGGTATGCTTGATTATTTCTAGGGTTTGGTTAGTTTTTTTTTTTTACTGCCACTGCAACTTGTGCAACTTTCAGTGAATGATGGATTTTGACTCCAAGGTTCTTTCCATCATCATCTCCTGGAAGGTAATGTTGTTAATTTGGTAGTTGCAACGTGGGTTGTTGTGCCCCACATGCAAGGTCTTTTTGTTTTTATTAAATGCATTTGCCAGTCTTCTAACCATTTGTGGAGCTCATCTAACTTCTTTGTAATGCCCGTCTTTGTAAGAAATGACTGGAACATTCCCTCCATTTACAATTAAGCTTACTAAGGTCATAATAATAATTACTATGTTTTATTTATGCAAGAAATCTACAAATGATGCTACAACTTAGAGAATTTGAAGGTAAGGGAAGTACAATGATAAGCCACTAATACACAGTGTACTCTCCTAGTTGTGCTTGTGGGGGGTTGACCTTCGGGTCTTTGGTGTGTGTGTGTGCGTTTT
>WNGS01164437.1:43596957-43611792 GCA_020271785.1 Procambarus virginalis | reverse complement strand
TGCCTTCTCTTAAATCTGGTCTCCACGCTGGTTCTTTTGTTAAGACCTGAAATCTTTTTTCTTCAATTCTTCACATCCCTTATTGTTGTTTCTGTGAAAATTCCAGCTTTGCTGTAGACTGTTGCTTTTCATGATTATGCTCTCATGGTCAGGAAATTTGCCTTATGTGATGAAGATATTGTCATCTGGAGGAAAATTACCATCCAGATTTATAAGTATTTGTTCTTTGGTGAATTATAGATATGTACTCTTATAGTTTAAATTGTGTAAATTATATTTCAGATGATGGCATTTCAGCATATTTATATAATAATAATAAAATAATAATAATAATAATAATAATAATAATAATATAATAATGATAATTTATTCACAAGAAGGTACACTGGGTTGGTGAGATTACGTAACATTGGTATTTGTACATTCTTGCAAGCTACTAACTCGCATAGCGTTTCGGGCAGAGTTAATGGTGTGTGTTATTAGGCACAATGTTTATTATCTCATAAATATCTGGGGCCAATTTTCAGATAGAATGAAATGGACTGCAAAACATAAGTATGAATATATGTACACTTTTTTGGTAGTGGACCTAGATTATATGTACAAAATTAATTTATTTTGCCCTTCTACACTGTCTTTAAGAACCATTTTCAAAACAAAGATTTGTAAAGTGAATGTAATTTTGCAATTGGAATTTCACTGGTGTTTTATTGTAGAACTTCAGTGTGGAACTATTTAATAAAGTACACAAAACTTTCATGCACATAATTTTTGAAAAGGCAAAACTGCAGTTATACATGTTATCTCAGATGAATTTTGTGATAACTTTAAGCTTCACTTGCATTGTTAATGACAACCTTGAATTAGCTTTTACTTATTATTGTTGTAAACTCGGTTACTGTATATTTCGATGTTTAAATAGTTGAAACATTTATGCAATTTGCAGTAAATCTAAGTTTGTTTAATTTCACTTTTGTGTTGGAAGACATTAGTAGTGTATTAAGATGTTAAGTGTTTGATATATCATTTGAATTACATTTTCATGTACATACTGGAAAACATACTTGGTGATTTCTTTATTTTCAACTGTATACATTGTCTTCATTGTACAGCGGTACAAACCACGACTCGTGTTTCCTTGGCTTTTAATTAAAAAAGGACAAATATATTAATGCATAAATGCTATAAATATTTATGCACTGTGGAAGCAGTAACATACATGTACAAGTATACACTAATAAACTATAATGGAACTGAGTGTGTAGCTGATTATTCATGTCAGTTGTATTCTATTAAGATTGTAGTAAGAAATAAGAAGCAAATTATAAATATCTTAGGATCACAGTGAAACAGTTTTAAAATGAATTTTTAATTATAGTTGTTTAGTTTTAAAGATGCTGGTGTATACTTAACTGTATGTTAACTATAGGGGAAGACTTTGACAATCAATCCAACACAATATATGGCATTGAATTAAATCAAATGGTCATGCATTTCAGAGATGGTACCTGGGCTGCTTCCTTGAACTGGCAGTCAGTATACTGTAGTTCCACAGACATACCGTATGCCCGCCCAGTTCTAATAACTTGTTTACTCACCATGACCAGTAACTGCAAGTACAGGGCTGGGAAGAGAGAGGATCAGATCTTAAATTCAACCAACCACTGAGGTACCAAATTGCTATAATACAATTAGGTAATCCTCCAAGCAAAATTTAAATTATATGGTGTCCATTCTCACTGAAGTACCAGCTGGGCACTATTCCAATTGCCAGATTGCAGTACCATCGCTATAACAAGCTTCACTTGTTGCCAAGACACCTAAGAATGTCAAAAAGACTGCACAAAAAGGAAAGAAATTGGAGCAACTGAGGGACAGATTCAGAATGATGTACTATACAGTTTTTCTTGACCTAAAGCCACTTGGGTGCTCCCTGGAGCTAATTCCAACAAGGGTAAACTTTTACCACATAAAAAAACAAGAAAGACAAGAAACCAACATTGGCAGAAAGAAGAGAAGAATGTTCAAAGGGCAAACAAACAAACCGCTATTAAAGCTGCAGATTGAAAATAGGAATTGGGTGGATAAGTAGCCCGACAATCTATCTGTTTGGGATATGGCAGATTCGGCAGGTACCTGTCAGCAAAAGTACAGCTGTAAAATCTCAGGGTAAATTGCCAAGCAAAAGTAAACGAAGGAAGGTACTATATATGGTGTTGCATAGAGCACAGTTGCTTTGGTTAGTTTATTTTTCCTGTCAGTTGGGTCCTCACCTCAGTCAGATTTGGCTTCACATTTCACATTTTCTATATCTTGCTTTGCCTTCCCCAGCCTTTTTTGACAGTCCTAACAGTTAGGGCTCTCTTCTTAACCAGGTTTATCCTGCCATGTCTGCTCCCAATGCTCTACCCTGTTTGGTCTTTGTGCCAGATTAGTCCTCTTTTTCAGCGAGACTTACTCTTGCTTTAGCCTCTTCCTGCCAGTTTCTTGGAATGGTTCCAGGGCCTATTTAGCCCATTCATTGACCAGGTTTGGCTTGTGTCTTGGCCTCCCTGCTGAATCATTTGAAAATTTCCAACCAGGCTAGAGTCTTCTTAGTTATGCTTTGCCCTTTTGCCAGCCAGGCTCTCTTCTAGACTGGACCATATTTTACTGTTATTCTTCAGTCAATCAATAACTTTATAAATGTTGGAAAAGTGTATATAAACAGTGTACATTATGTACAGTGTACTATGTACAGTGTACATTGTGTAATACATTAATTACACTGAATTTACCTGAGGGCCACTAACACACCAGTGGCCTTGATGAGGACACTGGCTTGTCAAAGGTCTATACTTGTCCCGATGATTTTTTCTAACCGAATTTTTAAAATTCTACAATTTTACATTTATGGTTTCAGCAGGTAGGTGATTCTGAGGGTTTATAACCCTATGGGTGAAAAGCATCTCCTGTTTTCAGTTCTACATTGTGGTTTGTTGAGCTTGAAACTGTTGCTCCTTGTTTGTGTTACATCTGGCCTTTAAAGAAATTGTCTGGATCAACAGCTTCCAAATTCTTCAGTATTTTAAGTTTAGATGAGATCTGCTTGTCATGCCTGGTTTGCAGTATTGTTAGCCCTGTACTTACCTAATTGTGCTTGCAGGGGTTGAGCTTTGGCTCTTTGGTCCCGTCTCTCAACTGTCAATCAACTGGTGTACAGATTCCTGAGCCTACTGGGCTCTATCATATCTACATTTGAAACTGTGTATGGAGTCAGCCTCCACCACATCACTTCCTAGTGCATTCCATTTATTAACTACTCTGACACTGAAAAAATTCTTTCTAACGTCTCTGTGGCTCATCTGGGTACTAAGTTTCCACCTGTGTCCCCTTGTTCGTGTCCCACCCGTGCTGAAGAGTTTGTCTTTGTCCACCCTGTCAATTCCCCTGAGAATTTTGTAGGTGGTTATCATGTCTCCCCTTACTCTTCTGTTTTCCAGGGATGTGTGGTTCAGCTCCTTTAGCCTTTCTTTGTAGCTCATTCCTCACAGTTCCGGGACGAGCCTGGTGGCATACCGCTGAATCTTCTCTAGCTTTGTCTTGTGTTTAACTAGGTATGAACTCCAGGCTGGAGCTGCATACTCCAGGATTGGTCTTACATAAGTGGTATACAGGGTTCTGAAAGATTCCTTACACAGGTTTCTAAAGGCAGTTCTTATGTTGGCCATTCTAGCATTTGCCGCTGATGATATTCTTTTGATGTGGGCCTCTGGGGACAGGTTCGGTGTGATATCAACCCCCAGATCTTTCTCTCTATTTGACTCTTGCAGGATTTCACCTCCCAGATGATACCTTGTGTTCAGCCTCCTGCTCCCTTCGCCTAATTTCATCACCTTACACTTTCCTGAGTTGAACTTTAGCAGCCATTTTCTAGACCATGCCTCCAGTTTATCCAGGTCATCCTGTAGTCTCTGTCTATCTTCATCTGTCTTGATTCTTCTCTCAATTTTTGCATCATCAGCAAACATTGAGAGGAATGAATCTATACCCTCCGGAAGATCGTTTACATATATTAGAAACAGAATGGGTCCAAGTACTGAGCCCTGTGGGACTCCACTGGTGACATCTCGCCACTCTGATGTCTTCCCCCTCACCGTTACTCGCTGTTTCCTGTTGCTTAAGTACTCCCTTATCCACTGGAGCACCTTCCTTTTTACTCCTGCCTGTTGCTCCAATTTTTTTAACAGCCTTTTATGGGGTACTGTGTCAAAGGCTTTTTGACAGTCCAGGAAAATGCAGTCGGCCCACCCTTCTCTTTCCTGCCTAATTTTTGTTGCCTGGTCATAAAATTCGATTAAACCTGTGAGGCACGATTTACCATCCCTGAACCCATGTTGGTGGTGCGTTACAAAGTTATTTCCCTCCAGATGCTCTACGAGCCTTTTCTTCACGATCTTCTCCATCACCTTGCATGGTATACAAGTTAAGGAAACTGGCCTGTAGTTCAGTGCCTCTTGCCTGTCACCCTTCTTGTATATTGGGACCACATTAGCTGGGACCACATTAGCTGTCTTCCAACTTTCTGGTAAGTCTCCTTTTTCCAGTGACCTGTTATACACCATAGAGAGTGGCACACTTAGTGCTTCTGCACCTTCCTTTAGTATCCATGGTGAGATTCTGTCAGGCCCAACAGCCTTTGTCACATCCAGCTCCAGCAGACACCTTTTGACCTCATCACTGGTGAGGTCAAATTCCTCAAAGGTTGCTTCGTTTGCCGCCTCTTCAATTAGTGCAGGGGCTTCTTGTTCAATTGTGAAGACCTCCTGGAATCTCTTGTTGAGTTCTTGACACACTTCCTTGTCATTCTCTGTGTATCTGTTCTCCCCTTTTTGCAGCTTCATCACTTGTTCCTTCACTGCTGTTTTCCTCCTGATGTGGCTGTGGAGCAGCTTTGGTTGGGTCTTGGCTTTACTCGCGATGTCATTTTCAAACTCTCTCTCTGCTTCCCTCCTCACTCTGAGGTACTCATTTCTGGCCCTCTGGTATCTCTCCCTGCTCTCTGGTGTTGTTATTTCTGTAGTTTCTCCATGTTCTTTTACCCAGTTGTTTCCCTACCTTGCATTCCTGGTTGAACCATGGGTTTTTCTGTTGTTTTTCGTTTTTCATCTTTTGGATGGGGATAAACCTGTCTGCAGCTTCCTGACACTTCTGGGTGACAAAATCCATCATGACCTGCACATCCATCATGACCTGTGGCTCTCAACTGTTTCTAGTATGAGAGTTGACTTAGTTCTGGAATAATTTTTATTGCCCATTGTTGAACTTAATCCAACGCAGCTATGTCTTACTGAAGATAAGTTCTCCATACTTAGATACAATAATACAAGTAGGGGGGGCACACCAGAGATTTATACAAGTGAATAACTACCTATATTTCCTAAAGTCAAAGGTATGCTTGATTATTTCTAGGGTTTGGTTAGTTTTTTTTTTTTACTGCCACTGCAACTTGTGCAACTTTCAGTGAATGATGGATTTTGACTCCAAGGTTCTTTCCATCATCCATCTCCTGGAAGGTAATGTTGTTAATTTGGTAGTTGCAACGTGGGTTGTTATGCCCTACATGCAAGGTCTTTTTTTTTTTATTAAAATGCATTTGCCAGTCTTCTAACCATTTGTGGAGTTCATCTAAACTTCTTTGTAATGCCCGTCTTTGTAAGAAATGACTGGAACATAACCTCCATTTACAATGCAGCTTACTAAGGTCATAATAATAATATACTAATGTTTTATTTATGCAAGAAATCTACAAATGATACTAGAACATTAGAGAATTTGAAGGTAAGGGGAAGTACAATGTTAAGCCACTAATACACAGTGTACTCTCCTAGTTGTGCTTGTGGGGTTGAGCTTCGGCTCTTTGGTGTGTGTGTGCGTTTGAGCATAAAGAAAAAAATAATTAGGAGAAAATGTACGTATAAAGGGGTTATTCTTGTAACTATATCAGATAGTGAATTTATTTGTTATTTATTGAAATTGATAATTATACAAGAGATATTTAGAATCAATTTTTTTGCCAACATTACACTGTGATTAATTATATAATTATAGATAAGATTTTAGAAAAATCTTTAACATTATATGATACAGGTACAGTATTTAGAAATAGCAGTATTTAGTAACAATATATATATATAGTAGTTACTGAATTTCACAATAACAGCAAAATACATGTTGACATGTAGGATAAGAAAGGATGAGGAAAATTTGTTACCCAAAGTTAATTGGGTAGTTCTTAGTTACTCTTAAACTGCACTTCTCTGTCAATTTTTAATCTCATTAAGGAGATCATTCTGCAGTTTAAGACCTTTGATTTGCAGAACATTTCTGCTTTGATTAAGTCGCACTCTTGGAATATCAAAAAGACATTTGTTTGTGTGATATCCATGAATTCATTTGCAGACCTCCAGGAATGTTTTAGGTGTGGTCTACATGTATAAAACTGCAGTGCAGTGCTAATCCAGACCTGAGTTTACACGAGAGCCACTAACACTAGCGGCTTCCTGTCCTCATCGAGGCCACTAGTGTTAGTGGTTCTCAGATAAACTCGAGTAAACTTTGGTCTGGATTAGCACTGCAGTGCAAAGTTTTATACATGTAGAGCACATTTGAGAGTATGTGCAACAATAATATTTAACATACTCAAGGATTTCAATAAAGGAGACGAGTACTGTCTAGGGATGGAGTTTGCTATTACTGTATTCAAATTGTTGATTTATGTTGAGTAATTAGGGATCATTTGAGCCCGACAGGTACCCCTTGACCTATTCAGCACCTTTACTCATGGCCCTCCCTCCTGAGCACAGATCAGTCAATTTAATATTCCTTTCCATCCAGGTTCCAGCTAGTGGCGGCTCTTTATTTTATTTGAAGTCCTTCTCCCCTTAAATTACTGTCACATCATGCCTCATTATTGCTTACTGACACCCTTTCTCGTTTGGACAAACATAACCTCTGAGAAGTCATTTTATTACTTTGTCGCTTGCAAAACGTCCATGAGTTTTGTAATATGACATATTCCTTACACCTTACATTTTTTCCCATCCAGTGGTTGTCGAGATTCAGCATTGGCTGTTTCTTATTTCCAGTAAATTTAAATCGGTAGAGTTTTGCTGGGTTCCCAGTCATATTGGTGTCTCTTTAAATGAGTGTACGGACACTGCCACTAGGGAAGCTGTCCGCTCTTGTCCCATCTCCTGTTAAGCCCTTATTCCGGCTTTTACCTAGTTATTCATTCCTCCATCCTTACCCGTTGGCAGGATTGTTGGTCTTCTGTTACTGGTAACAATCTGCATTCTCTTGAGAATAGTGTGTCCTCATGGCCCTCCTACTACATGAACCGGTGGTGGGAAACGGCTCTGGCAAGGTTGCGTATTGGCCATACGCGCTTAACTCACGGTCACTTAATGGAGAGCTGCCCTGCTCCTTATTGTCCAAATTACCATGTCCCTCTTTCGGTCGTGCATATCCTTGTTGAATGTCCTGACTTCCAGGACGAGCATGTGTCTTGATTTCCGACCATCCCTCATGGTCGCTTGTCCCTCGATAGAATTCTTGGTGAATTGAATGCTTTTGATATTGTTCGCCTTATGCGTTTCTGTTCTCGTATTGGCATCCTTGGTAATATTTAGCGTCCTCTAATTATTCCGCACATATGATGGTGCTACATAACCTTCCCAGTTTGGTGCCTTCTTTTGATAATTACTTTACTTACATTTTTTCACATTTATCAAGTGTTTAAATAGTTTTAGTTTAGTTCATTTATTATGCACCCCATACCCATCCCGTGGTTAAATATACACACAAAATACATTTTTAGTTTAACTTAACTACTCCAAATTTTGCCAATCAAAGAAAATGTAAAAGCTGACACGGGGCGACAAGCGAGGGTCCGACGCCGTCACTACAACATCCATCCCCGTAGTGTCTCGTTACTCAGTCCTCACACCCGACAACCCGTGGAGCCCTCGGGAGGAGACAACCTTCAAGGAAACTACACGCAATATAAAGATGATGATTAGGAGCCGCTGCCGTTTGTCTTCAATATTAAGTTGTAGAGGAATTAGAGGTCAAGCTGGCAGGTATATTAATCATAATAATAATTATTATTGACCAGACCACATATTAGAAGGTGAAGGGACGACGACGTTTCGGCCCATCCTGGACCATTCTCAAGTCGATTGTGAATGGTCCAATCGACTTGAGAATGGTCCAGAACGGACCGAAACGTCGTCGTCCCTTCACTTTCTAGTGTGTGGTCTGGTCAACATACTTTAGCCACGTTATTGTGACTCATCGCCTGCGATGAGTTTGAGTTTAGTATTTAGTCGATGAGTTTATTATTTTGTTTTCTTGGTTTTGTAAAACCAAGAAAACTGCCAACCTACTCATGAGAAACTCTCCAGACACAAAGCAGAACGCTATGAAAGAGACCAATGTCGTCTATGCCTTCAAATGTCCACATGGGGACTGTAAGCCTCAAAGAACTCAGTATATAGGCAGGACAACAACATCTCTTTCTAGGCAATTAATGATGCATAAGCAACAGGGCTCTATCAAGGAACATATAATCTCTTCCCACAACCAGACCATCACCAGAGAAGTCTTAACAGAAAACACAGAAATCATCTATAGATACAGCGATAGCAGGCGGCTTGATATCTGCGAGGCATTACACATTAAGAAATCAACAGCCAATTAATACACAACTATATTCTACCCACTTCAAGACTCCGCACCAATATAGAAGCATCAAGAAATATGGGCCAATAAGCCCTCTGCAGTTACTTCCATTCTTCCCCTTTAACTTTACCCAAAATATTACCCCATATTTCGTGTTCTATCCTGTGTTGAAAGTTTGTTTTCACCTCATCCAAAACTGTTGTAACATATCACCTCACCCAAATGCAGGTATATAAAATGAAAAACCGTTTGAATTATAGCATAGTAAGAAATCTGTTTAGTGTTTGCAGGTTATAGTTGTGTGTGTGTGTAAACTAAAGTCTTTGAAAATGTAATAAGTTATTACGAAACGCGTTCAAGTGTCGCGTCAGACTAGAAATAAAAATGAATTTTCGAGAATTGATTTTTCAATTACCAACAACAGTGAAAAGAAACATAAGAGATATTGAGAAAATTCGTGTTAGAATTATTAATCTTACTTTTTCGGTCATATTTAATAATATATATATATATATATATATATATATATATTTATATATATATATATATATATATATATATATATATATATATATATATATATATATAATATAAATACACAGGCTTCCTATCCCCTGACAAAAATTAAAGAGTATGATGCAGAATGATTATTCTCAGGGGCCCCCTTTTTAATACAGGTTGTCATGTACAGGACGATTCACCAATGGATGTTTGTCACATTAAAACTTAAATATTTGGAGTTAAGATGATTGGCAGTACCTGTACAATTTGTTACTACTAGTCATTTCTGGAGGGGCCAACAGTGGCTCCCTATAGCTAGTCAGACTGAGATAGCTCTACACAAATTTATTTATTGATGGATTGATATACTAGAAGGTACAATTGGTTGTTAAAGTACTGTATACGCATTAGTAAATGATACATTCTTGTAAAGACACTAATACGCATAGTATTTTGGGCAGGTCTTTAAGCATACAAAGGAGGAGGAATATGTAATAAAAAATGTATGTAATAATAGATACATGATAACAGAAATTGGTTTCACGTAATGACTACATCAAAATAAAGTAGTAATAAAAATAATTTTATATTGGTTTCATTTCTAGATAATAAAATACTAAGTGAGTTAGTAGCATAAGATACTGTGTGAGATAATAGCACAGGGTGGGATTGTATTAAGATGAAATTTGGTTCTTCATTGTTCTACTTCTGAATAAAGTACAGAATGGAAAATTTTGTAATTCATTAGAGACATTTATATTGTTCCATATATTGGGTTCTTTTATTTGCCTACCATGTTTATATAAATTTAATCTGACTCTGGGAATATCAAAGATTTATATATTTCTGGTGTGAAGTTCATGAGTTCTATTATATCTTGGAAGTAGTTGGGAGGTTCACCTAGTTAATCCCAGTAATTGCTGTTGGGTACATTCCCAACATGGGGGGGATCAGGATTGGCATCAAAGAAAAGAAAAAGTGTCACATGAAACTGTGCCAAAACAAAAGTACTGTACTGTATATTGAGAGAAAAATCTCTCGATACCATTATGACTCGATTCTGACGTATTATAATATGGTTAATCTTTTATTTTTTTATTTTTACCATATTAGACCTTATGTGCTTATCACATAAAAATGAACAAAAATATCATAATGCTTACCTTTAATTAATTAAACCTTAAATAAACTTTGATTATATGGTTTTTGTTCTTAGACTTTATGGATTACACTGTATATGTTAATGTCTGCTGATCATCCTTGATGTATGAAGTGTTCTTATAGTATTTTTAAATAATATTGTTGAAGAGAGAGACTGGGAGGGAGGAGAAATAAAGGGATAGGAGAGGAGGAAAGAGAGAGAGAATGGTGAGGGAGGGAGAGAAGGTGATAGGCACTGCAGGGTACCCCTTCTAGTATATGATAAATTATAATGTACTATACTGTTAAATGATTTTAAAAAAGTAAAAAAAAAATTATATTCTTTCCAGGCTAAGAAGAGATAGTGCATCCCCAAATGAGCAAACAAATAGTGAACAATTCGAATTAATGGTGGATGAGCTGCATAAATTGGAGGAGGAGACTATCCAGAAGCAGCAGCACACACAGATCTCAAAAAAATGTGCACACAAACCCAAATCCAAGGATCATATAAAAATATCATGGTAGAGTAAATATATAAATCTAAATGTTGTGTGTTACAGGTTTATTCAACATATACATGTTTGGGGATCAGCTCTAGTCCCATGGTAATTTTGTGTTGACAATACTCGTCAAATATACACGGTACTGTACCTCGAGTAAGGTGCTGCGTACTTATGGCAGAAAAAGAATAATGGTTTTGTGAGTGAAAGATTTTCGACAGAAGTATACAGCAGCTACATGATGTCATGGCAGATGATAGCTCTCTGGGGTGACCACAATACCAGAGCCATGATGACTGCTTCCTGGCTGTCATCATGAGCGGATGTGTGCTGCATTTTGCTCCATGGCCGTCCATTGTTTTTTGCACTCATTAGTGGCTCCTGTAGTATGACGTTGTTATTATGGCACTTACCAAGGAACTAAGCAAAGAAACCAATGCTAAGATTTTTGCTTTAAAAAAAACAAGCTGTGAAAATAAGGAAATAAGTGAATTGATGGGTGTAGTCAAGTCGATATGAGGAACTGTTGAGCACATTTCTGTGAAGGGGAAACTGGTGACACACCATCACAGAACCATTGGTTTGGTCGTCACAGGAAGAATTCTTCAAGGTCTGTGAAACTTCTAAAATGTTTAATGGAGAGTACCTTTTGTGTTACAAAAGCTTATTCCGTAGACCTTGAAGACGTCTTCCTGGAATGACCTAACTGATATTTTTGTGATGGCATGTTACCACAGTTTTCCTCTTGGAAATGCACACGTTACTTCCTCATGTTGACTTCCTCATGTTGACTTACTTTTGATGAGTATTATACAATTTTTCAAATGGTAAAACATTCTTTTTGCTGTGTACCTCCAACTTGTTGGGTTTTGCTTTATTTATATTTGAATGTGTGTATTGACTGAGTCGTTTCAACTTCCTCTCCTGGAGTGTTCACCACACACACTTTACCTTTATGTATTTATGCACCAGTATATTAGACAGGTGACAATAGGTGGCAATGACCCATTCATACTAGACTGCTGCTTTGGAGAGCAACTACAATCTGAAGGTAATGATGTGCTGTATTTAAAGTATGATATTGTAGGTAGGGTAACTTACCTTGGTTACTTTGTGTTGATTTCAGGGTTCAGTGTCCCTGTAGACCTGTCCCTGACAGTGGTTGCTAAGGTAAAGGTAGAGAGAATGTGAAATTGGATTACAAGAGGACAAATGATAATTGAATAATTTATTTTGTCTGGGACAAACAGCCAATGTATATATGTTTGGCTTGTATTGCCTTATTGTATTGTACAACCTTGGGTCCTCCCAAGGTTGAACTACTGACCTTTCCTAGGATGCATCCCCACAACAGTTGACTACCTCCTGGGTACCTATTTACTATTAAGTGAACAGAAGCATTATTTGAAAGGAAATATGCACAACTATTGCTGACCCACTTGGAAATTGAATCCAGGATTCCCGATTGTGAGTCGAGAACGTACCCAACTGTACTGTCCAACTAATGCTATTGAATGTAACGATGACCAGCAGGGGGGGTGACAATTATACAGGAAAGAGACGAATAGGAAGATCAAATAGTCCTTAACATGATAAAAAGCTTTGGACAAGGGTCCCACACAGCAGACTGCTTTAGAAGCAAAATTCCCAAAAGATGTGCAAGGAGGACTCCTTAAATGTATGAGGGGACATTTTAGCAGATAGAAAGATGGTGCTATTCCTATTATGTTTATACTGTAGTCTATATGCTACTGTAGTGTATATTTTACTATAGTGTATATTTTACTTTATTCTGTATTTTACTGTAGTCTATATTTTAATGTACAGTAGTCTGTATTTTACTGTATTCTCTACAAATAACTTACACAGGCTGAAAAACTTGCAGTCAACGGCTGATTGAATTTAATGTAAACAAATAACATGCAGTGGAGTGGGGAAGGAGTATACCATGACCAAGTGTAACCTACAGTCTTTGCAACAGGATTGTAAAGCGTTTGAATGGGAATGTAAACTTGGAGTGGCAAAAAGTATTCACCTAGCTGTGCTTGCGGGGGATTGAGCTATGCTCTGTCGGCCGCCTCTCAACTGTCAATCAACTGTTTCTAACTCACAGGTACCTATTTACTGCTAGGTAACAGGGGCATAGGGTGAAAGAAACTCTGCTCATCGTCTCTCGCTGACGCTCGGGACCGAACCCAGGACCACAGGATCACGTGTCCAGTGTGCTGTCTGCTCGGCCACCGCCTCCGAACGTATGTCACCACTATTGTAGCACTGGTAATGTGACAAAAGACTTATACAGTACTTAGTATAGTCTTCTGTCTTCTCCAGCTTACCATGTACTCCACATGCATACTCTCATCTCACACATTCTCTTGCTCTGTATGCCCATGTTGGAAGAGTTTCCTGGCATAAGGATTGGGGATACCTTTTTTGATTGGTTGCAGCTGAAATTATTGTGGAAGAGTTTTTCTTGCACTCTTTGTAATGTGTTTTTAAACCTAGTAATAATTACAGGTAACGGTATCATTATCTCTTGTATTCTAGCCAGTGAGGAATGGCCCGTTATTAAAGCCCATTACTTCTGAGGACCAGTATGAGCACCTTTCTCAGCTCGTCACTCCACTCTGCCAGGTAATAACTTCATTGCAGTATTTTGTCACTATCAGAAATAATTCCAAAAAGCATTTGGGAAGGTGCTTATTGCATATTTCATGTGGTTATAAATGTGGAGTACAGTACTATACATGTCTTCCTTGTGGTTTTATTAAAAGCTTTGTGTTATCAAGATATATCATGTTGCACATCAACTGCTTCAGTTTTGCAGGATAAGATTGAGATTACTGTACATTTATTAAAGTACAAACAGCCCTTAGTAAAACCATGCTGTGAGTTCTTTATGTATTTTCCAAGATGTCTGTGAATGGCATTTCCAAATATTGCATCTAACATTTTCCCTCAATAGAAGTTAAGCAAATTGACTGACAGTTTATGGAAGTTATTAATATCCATTTAAAATCAGCACCACATTTGTAACTTCCATAATTCCGGTGCCTTTGCTTGGCTAATGATTTAATAATTATGTGAGGCAAGGATTAACAAAGTTCATCTTTGCATTTCTTAAGGATCTTTGGAAATACTTTATCTGGTCTAAGGACTTTGGATTAAATTATTATATTTGTTTAATAACTCCTTCTCTGGTACGTAACCACAAAATGAGTCAACTTGTCCTTTTCACTAACTGCATAGCGCTGTTCAACTGTTAATAATATATCATATTCTTCTTTAGTAAATAGACAAAGTACTTATTTAGAATATTACTCATTTCTTTATCATCAGTTAATTGACCTTCTTCATTATTCAGTGGCATAATTCTCATTTTAATCTGTGTTTGCTATACAGTATCTGAAAAAAAACTTTCTGTATTTGTCTTGGCCTTCCCTGCTATCAGTACATCATAGTTTTCTGGGGGGGGGGGAGCCCCTTCGGCTCCCCGGAGCTATCCAGGCTGATATGCTAATGTCAGACTTTGGCATCAGTCATGTGTATGGAGTTCTGTGGGCCTACCGGGGACCACGAGTCAGAACCTGGCCCCTCAGAGAGGCATGAGGAGCATTGGGCGTCTAGAAACCCCCGTGTGATTGGAAGCATTCTATGTTTGCTATCGACCGGGTTAGCACCCAGAAAGGTAAGCGTCACAAAACAAACCCCTATTCTGGTGAAAATTGCTACAAAAATCTGAAAAAGTAGATAGAACTCCCCAAAAAGAAACGAGCAAATGAGCATGACGTCACACGTCGCCGCGCCGCTGTCTGCGCAGCTCCCCCCTCCCTGGGAGGTGAAGGGGGAGCCCCAGACCCCTGCGCCAGCTATCCACCCTCAGTTCTAAGGTTGATGCTAGAGTCATGTGCTCTGGCTCCAGTGATTTTCAGCACTGTGCTTTGAGTGTGGTGACTGTCCTCCAGGGGTT